>CM057340.1:230140456-230255456 GCA_030015575.1 Agapanthus africanus
GGGGATTTTTTTATGCAAATTCCGCAAAAAATGAGAGCCCAAGGGACTCGGTTTGGCCTTTGTGATGTAGGGCCCGCGCCGCCCAAGTTCCCGCAGCGAACTATCCGCGGGCCCCACCGCCGGCTCCACGCCGGACGACGGCACATGTTGCCCGGACCGGTCCCCCTCCCGTCGGGCCTGGCCGTAGTCCCAAAAAAATTGCCTGGCATAATGCCCTACGCCGTATCATGGCCCTTGCATATGAGCCATGGCATGAACCGAGCAAGCCCCTCCCACCTACTATAGTTTTCTAGGGAATCCCCTAGAAATGACCCTGGGGGTCTAAAGTGTCTTGGTGGCCATACAAAATTTCTCCATGGTGCCGGGCACGTCACGGCACGGTGCAGCACCGTTCCTGGTGCTGTTCAGCCCCGTGCCTGGTGCGGTGCAGCACCGTGCCTGGTGCGTTGCCCATTAGCCGAGAATGCACCGAGCGCCTCCCACCTACAATAGTTTAGGAGGGAAACCCCTATAAATGACCCCGGGGGTCCAAAGTGTCTTTGTGGCCATACAAAATTTCTCCATGGTGCCGGGCACGGTGGGCATGGTGCCGGGCACGGCGTGGTGCGGTGCAGCACCGTGCCTGGTGCGTGCCGCACCGTGCCTGGTGCGTGCCAATGAGCCAATACATGCACCGAGCGCCTCCCACCTGCTATAGTCTAGGTGGGAAACCGCTACAAATGACCCCGGGGGTCCAAAGTGTCTCTGTGGGCACAAAAAAATCTCCGTGGTGCCGGGCACGTGCCTGGTGCGGTGCTACACCGTGCCTGGTGCGTGCTGCACCGTGCCTGGTGCGTGCCAATGAGCCAAGACATGCACCGAGCGCCTCCCGCCTGCTATAGTCAAGGAGGGAAACCCCGATAAATGACTCCGGGGGTCCAAAGTTTCTCAGTGGCCATACGAAATTTCTCCATGGTGCCGCACCCATGCTGAACCGTGCCATGGGACCATGAGCCAAGCAAGCACCTCCCGCCCGCTGTAGTTTAGGAGGGAAACCCCTTGAAATGACCGAGGAGGTCCAAAGTGTCTCTGCGGCCATACAAAAATTCTCCATAGTTATGGGCACGGCGCCGGGCACGGTACAAACCAATGCCGCGTCCTGCCCGGGCTGTGTTGCGTCGTGCCAAGCACCGTTCCCGGCTCGGCTCCGGCGTCGTGGAAACCCCTAGGAACTATGTTAGATGTCCTAGTACATGTTACAACTTGCGCGAACATGGCCTTGTATTCATCGGGGCTTGCGGTTTTGATTAGGCACTTGGGCCACCTTGGGCTTTGACTCGAAAACAACCATCTTTCTCTATTTTTTTTATAAATTTTTTTAGGACTTTGCTGTTAATTTTCCATGAGCCGGTGGTCTTTCTTTTCATGTTGGAATAGTCACAAAGAGGTAATTCATAGCCCATATATCATATGCCACAACTCGAGCGAACCGGGCCTTGTATGCGTTGTGCCTTCCTTCTAGCGGGCCTGTATAACATACATCATTTTGCGGTCTCGATTAGGCACTTTGGGGCATCTTGGCCTTTGAGTTGAAAAATAAACATAGTTCGGCTCTCGAAATTCGAGACTTCTTTCACGGCTTAGCGGATCTCGAAATTCGAAGGCTGTCCGAAAACGATTTGCGTGCCCTGACTCGACATTTCCTTGGTCTTGAAACCATCTAAAAATCTGCAAGAGAAATCGCTACTCGCCGGGCGGTCCACGTCCACGGCATGTCAGGCTCCTATGCGGGCGCCGCGGCGGTCCGCCAGGCTCTTAGCGTCTCACAAATATGGTCAAAACCCTTTGGAAAACTCACTCGGTGAGGTAGGGGCGAATCTGTGCGACGTGGGGCTGGATCTCAGTGGATCGTGGCAGCAAGGCCACTCTGCCACTTACAAGGCCCCGTCGCGTATTTAAGTCGTCTGCAAAGGATTCGACCCGCCGACCGTTTGGAATTTCGCTTCAAGGAGGCCCCCGCGGCGGGTCCTGTTAGTGTATATGCTCTAGAGGCCATTACTGTATCATACTAGTTTGTATATTACTTAATGGAAGCTTGGGATATTCACCTTGTATAGACAATCTTGCTCAATATAGTAGTATGCTACTTGGTTTGTTTCTGCTTTAATGTGTACATGTGTTTATTTTAGTATATCACCTATACACATTAGTGGAGCCCTTAGGATCTTTGCTTGATTACCAACGTTGTGATGGCAGTCACACTAGTGGGGGCTGGGTAATCCACAAGCACATCCTTATGCAGATCACAAGTCGTAGGACTATCGAGACAGCGCATCGATACTCCGGAGTAGACTAGCGTATGCGCTTCTCATCTCAGTATGGTAGACGGTCTGTCCTACAGCCGTCAGTACGTCATACTTGAGATAGTATGCGGGTGCTCGTTAGGTTATGAGTACACTGGACAGGACTCGTCGGGAACTGTTGGTTGGTACTATACCTATCGTCAGTTATCAGTTCCCAGGTGACATGAGTACAGCTTAGTCCGCTGACTTGACACTGTCACTGCGCCTCGAGTGTGTTCCCACTGTACTTAGATTACTACCCTACCACGGCTCAAAGGAGTCGTGCAAACAGGTAGTAGTTGGGTGCAGTCCCGAAGCACTTGGAGGTAGTGACGGTTAGACAGGATTCGTTTCTCCCGGTATTGGGGGTTGACATCGCGCTATGTCTAGGAGATCCATTACACAAGTCGTCCCTGGCCAGGGAAAGAGAGATATACTGGTAGGTTTCCAGTGTTATCTCAGGGTGTTCTGGGCTACACTCTAACACGACTTGTACCGCTATTAGGGGACTGACGTTTAACGCCCCCTAGGCCCGACGTGCGATGTTATCAGACGAACAGACTGGACTGTACGGAGATTGTCACATGCAGGCTCAGTAGGAGTTCAGATGCGTTTCACCTCGTCCGTCTTCTTGTCGGCATTTACCTGGGGACCGTTACGCACAGCTAGTGCCGCTTGCGGTCTGTGGTTAAACCCACTGCCAGCGTAGTGTCGAGTCTTTAGAGTCCCACACAGAAAGCTATTCGCCTTTAGGCAAAAGAGTAGAGCTCGCATGGTTTTGCGACAGGTCGCATGGTTTTGCGACAGGGTTCGGTCACATCCGTGCACTTGTGCACGTTTAGTGTCCGGACAGTTAACACTAGCGGGCTTTGGTTTAAGCCAGATCCTAGTGTCCGTTTTGGGATTGGTTTTATCTCGTTTGTATTCGTGTTCCTCGGAACGCGGATGCGGGTGTCTATGCACAGTTGACAGAGAGACAGAGGCAGAGGATTCTCATTGGGGTTGTTGACTGTTGACTGTTGACTTTTTGCTAAACCCTAATGAGAATAAGAAATAGGATTAACAATAATATTAATTAAGTATTATAGTGACATGGTTGTTGAGGGGTTGACTTTGTTGACTTGTTGACTTTGTTGACTGGTTGACTAGGTTGGACTAGTTGACCATCATCATTACAATGGCTATCATTTCATGGCAAAGACTTTTGCTTGCTTGTTTCTTTTAAAAAATGAGTGCATGAAATGATATGGCCATTTTGACTTGAACCATCACACAATACTTGATTACTATTATTTGTTATGATGATTTTGGATTATGAGAGCTTGGATGGAAAAAGACTTACTCATTCTTTCATTTGCTTTCTCTCTCTTGCTTGAGCTCTCCCTCTTGCTCCTCCTCTTGCTCTCTCTCTAGCTTAAGGCAACTCCCTCTCATGAGTTGAGAAACATTGCCTTAGAGATAAAAGAAAACCCATATCACTTCTCTACTCATCCTAGTTCACAAGGTTTAGCAAACCAAGTGTTCTAGTTTCTTCTAGTTTGAAGAGAAGCCAAAGTTAGAAGCTTTCAGGTGGATCCATCTTCGGCGCAAGGAGACGACGAGTGTTGGAGATAGTGCCCTCATAGTCAATTATTGGATCGCAGGTACGTGATTGCAATGATTGCGGAGGACCTATACCGGTAGGAAAGTCTTACTCGAGATGATAGTATGCTATCTGGTTTGCCTTTATCAGTTGTGTGCATGTTCAGGTGACTGATTACATGTTCCACTTTGATAGAGCCCTTAGGATCTTGCTTTACTACCAACTGTATGATGGCGATCATATACGTGAGAGTTGGGTAGTTTATATGCATATCCTTAATTGTGGTCCCTAGTCGTGGGAGTTTCGAGACAGGGCATCGATACTCTGGAGTAGACTAGTGTATACAGTCAAGACCCCGACGAGGGGCGGTGGCCGGTCTCACAAGCCACTGGTGTCAGTTGGATCACCTAAGATGTATACAGGTGCTCATTAGGTTATGAGTACACCGGACAGGACTCGCCGGGAATCTGCTAGTTAGTACTATACCTATCGTCAGATAGCAGTTCCCTGGTGACATGTGTACAGGTTAGTTCATCGACCTGAGGTCGTCATTTGTCTCGTGTGAGTTCCCACTGTGCTTTGATTTCTACCCTACCACGGCTCAAAGGAGTCGTGCAAACAGGTAGTTTTTGGGTACAGTCCCGAGCCATATGGAGGCACGTGAGCGGATCGGCAGGGGATTCGTCTCTCCCGGTATTGGGGGCGAGGTCGTGCTGTGTCTAGGAGAGCCATTACACATAGTCCATGGCCATGGCAGGAGATTTACTGGTAGGTACTCCAGTAGTATCTCAGGGTGTTATCGGGCTACACTCCGACACGATTTATACTGCTATTGGGGGTCTGACGTTACTAGCCCCCTAGGCGGATATGCGATACTCATTGACGAACGGACCGGACTGTATATACATTGTCACTGTTAGGCTCAGTAGGGTTTCCGGATGAGTTCGCTCATCGGCCTCCCTTGAGGTCAGTCCGTGGGCAGCCGTTACGCATTGCTAGTGCCGCTGACGGTTTGTGGTTAAACCCACTGCCAGGGTACTGACGAGTCATTAGAGTTCCCCACAGACAGTTTCCCAAGTTCGGGCGAAACGTTGTAGAGGCCGTATGGTTTTATGGCAGGGTTCGGAAAATGCACGTGCGTTTACGCACGTGTTATTTTTCGGGCAGGTGATACTGGTCGGCTTTGGTATAAGCCGGATCCGAGTATTATATTGAGTAGATATAATATCTTTGTCTCAGTTGCATTTGTATTCGGTCGTAATACAAGTGCGGGTATATTTATACAGATACAGGGTTATCCTGAAAGTTGTTTCAGGATCACTTTTGGAAGTTGCCAGTTTCCAGTTTTCTATCAGCCGTCTTTTAACATTCGGTTAAAGACGGATTTATCTTTTCTTGGATGAGGGTGAGTCATGCTTCTAGAAGGTTCTAGAAGGTTCTAGAAAGTGGTGACAAGGATTGTGACTCATGCTTTGATTTCAACCATTTCTTGTTTTCCTTAAGATCTTTATGCTTGATATTTTCATGTGTTCACACATGATATTTTCCTTGTGGTCACCCTCTTTACTCCTACGATCACCTCCCTCTTTGCTATAAGAGGCCGGCCCCCTCTCTCTCCTCACACACTCTCTCACTTGATGTTTCACTTGAAAAGATTATGATAGATTTTGGGGTGTATGGAATTCACAGCTCATTTCATTCCATCACCCGATTCCCTCGGCAACTTCATTAACCGATCGTCCACGGACTTGGACGAAGTGAGACAAAGTCATCTACTCATTCTCTACATCATTCTTGGTCGTCTCTTTTGGCAAACTTGACGACCGAGTTGCCTCAAGTCAGAGGCGGGAGCCCGTTTAAAGAATCAGTGATGTGGTGCCACCTGGACGAGCAGATCGGAGATCGAAGAGATCGGAGCAGCCGCAACGGAGCGTGGGATGATGGTTAAAGAACGAAGGACTCGGATCGTTCGGTATAACCTTCCTACACTCTTTACAGTTTGTTAGTTTAGTAATAATGGCAGATCCGGGTTAATGTATACGATAGCGCCAGTTTAAAAGTTTTTTGTTCCGCATTTGGCGTCTGTAGACGGCCGGGGCGCTAACGTAGACTTACAGTGGTATCAGAGCCTCACCATTTTGCTATACTAACTTGTGCTAACGCGTTTAAAACATCGATCGAACCGGAAATCAAAAATCGCAATTTTTCAGCTTGACAGTTTCTGTTGATTTTAAATGGTGTCCTAAAAATATTTCACACATCTCAGAAAACTGTGCAGGGTTTTATAAGAGCACCGACAAAATTTGGGCACGTAATTCCACCAAACCGCCGCGGAAACGCGGCCAAACCCATGGTTTGGCCGCGCATCCGCGGCCACTTGGTGAGATCATGCTCCTAAATTTGTACAGTGTGTCCCCCTCTGGAAATTGGGGTTTTTGGTATATATCTTTTGGGCCCAGGTTTTGTTACCGTTCTACAGATTTGCGTGGGGCCCACTTTGTGATATTTAGTCGATCGAAATTTAAACACGTTAGTTTACAGTGCTTACATTATATCTCCGACCGGGAATGTCATTTGATCGGTAAACCGCGTCCGATTGCTATAGTTCTTTTAGACGGGTTTGCGAACGTGACATTCGCGTTGATGTTCTGTGTTGTGCTGTGATGTTGCGGATTTGTCGTGGTGGATAGCAGTGTGCAATGGTAGTGCAGTTTGAGTTTATTTGTAAATTTGATATTGCGGGGCGAGCGTCCAACTTGTGGACTGCCGTCACTGCCTGTTGTATAATATTCTTTTGGGGCACGACCAGGTTGCGGTCGATGTACCTGTTGTACTATTTTTCATTACTGTACTAGGTTTTACCCCGCGACGGAGTGCACGGATAGCCGGGTTCTGGAAGGCAACGGGTCCGCATCTCATGGCTTTGAGAGGCAGAGGGGCCCCACTCTAAAATTGGCAGACTATTCGCCGCACTCGTAGGGGGTACAGGTTGACCCAAGGAGGGGTGCTCAATTTACCGGATTCCGTGAAGTGCCGGGTGTACCATTCACTATGCTGTGGGGACTACCTCGCTTCAGGTTTTGGCGGGTAACTTGCCGCACCCGTAGGTGTCTAGGTTTCATTGCACAGGCTATCCACACGACAGAGGAACGTCGAGTTTCAGCAGCGGCTCTGTGAAACTCGGGGATCCCAGATTATCTGTATTGTTCTGTGATGCTTATTACTTTTCTGTAATGTTGCATATTATCACGCCTAGAGCGATTATTGTATATTGGTTTATATACTATTAGATGTTGTATATGTTTTACACCCGTGCTAGTCCAGTCCCCGCTCTGTCGTTAGTTAAGTAACCTAATAGGTGATGACGGGACCCAGTGACGAATGCGGATGGCATATACGTACATTTTATTTTCGTTCTTTTCTGGTGTGATTGATTGATGGGACTGCGTTGATTCTGATCAATGCAAAGTAAAACAAACCTGTTTGATGTTGTTGGAACAATTTAAAAAAGTGTTATTGCAAAGACGTTTCCTTTTGTTTTGCATAGCGGTATTCAGTGGAATATCCTGCACCTCATTCGACGGGGCAAGGGCCGATATCCCTTCACCGGGACTGACCCCTTGGGCAGAAGTTTGCGTCAGGGTAATAACTTCACTATAGTCGATTACATGTTGCTTTGCATCGCGGTATTCAGTGTAATATCCTGCACCTCATTCCACGAGGAATGAGCCGAGATCCCTTCACCGGGAGTGACCTCTTTAGCAAAGGTTTTCGCCACTATATTTTAAAAAGCTATCAGGTTCCTTCAACGAGATCAAGTTCATTACGTTAAAGGTTTTTCGCCAAAAACCAGCCGTAGCCCTCCGTCGTTTCTTATGGATGATCAGTAATATTCAAGCTATGTTTGTTGGCTTTCGTCAAGGTATAGTGTTTGGTAGTTGCTGGGGTATTCATTTGTTGCATAGATAGATGTGTTGGTTTGGGACAGTCGTATTACCTTGTTGGCTTTCGTCAAGGGTATGTACGGGTGGGTTCAAATTAACAAGATAATGACGGACAGAACTTGACATGTGACTTATGATTTGTTGACTTTCGCCAAGGTCATAAGAACATGGGGTAAAAATCATATCGGGAGTTTCTAAAGAAACTGAAATTTGCCAAGTATTCGCATACCTTCTGGAGTATGAGTAACGTGGATGCATTCCATCACGTTATCATGCAATGAGAGTTGGATCCCGATTCCCACTGATAAGTTGGTTTACTCTTCGGGTGATCCCGATTGATTCTTCTTTCAGGTTTGGAGGAGAATTTGACAGGACAGTGGGAGGTTTCCGGATTAGATAAAGTGATAACCATTCTGATCTAGGTTAGAGTGCACGCAGAGTGTTTCTTTTCTCTCTCTCTTTGGCAGCGACCTTTGACCGACCCTAGACTATGACTCAGTGACCAGGTTGACCGAACCTTCTTAAAATACTGGCTTTTGGATTGTCCGAGTTGCATAAGTCATTGCCACTCCTTCTTTTACCCTTTGAATTTCTCAGAACACCCGTTCTACTACGGACATCCACTTCCATTGGATAGATCCATCGTATGGTTATATACGAACTCGAAGGGACTTCTTCGAGGATGGATCCAGGTTCAGGAGAAATAGAATTGGTTTATTCAGTTGTATTTTATTATCACCTTCTCTCAGGTTGTGAGAGCTCCTTGGTTTAGGAGAGTACACCTATTACGCTTATTGGATAGTCTTATTCCAAACCATAGGCAGGTGCCGAAAGGTAGGGAATGAAGAAAACCAATTAGCCTAAGTAGGGTGTGCAGAAGGTAATATGTAAAGACAAAATAAAGGGATTAGAAAGAGGGCAAAGTAAATTGCGACTGATATCATTCACGACCAAAACCGCGTACTTCATCGCCACTCCTATTTCACCTTTAAAGGAATAAGGTATTATTCAGTTGTCTTTTATCGTTACCTTCTCTCAAGATACGAGTACTCCTTGGTTTAGGAGGGTACACCTATTATGCTTACTGGATAGTCTTCTTCCAAACCATAGGCTGGTGCCAAACGGTAGGGAAGGAAGAAAACCATTTAGCCTAACGATGGTGTACAGAAGGTAACGACTAAAGACAAATAAAGGGATATGGAGAGATGGCAATAAAATATACGGTTGAAGTCATGAATTGGATTATGGAAGAGGCATTGCTATGAATACCAGGATACCCCTACGAAACATTTTCATGTTTCAGTGCATTGTTAAAGAAAAACTGTTTTCCCGATTAGACACTTACTCCAGGGGTATGTATTTACCAGGTTTCATTCTCATATCTGTATGGTTTTACAGATGATGAGTGGGAGTAAGTTATTGGGAATTAGGTGATTATCCTCATTATATCGGAATTCGTTGTAATTGGTGATATTTGAGGAAATCGCCAGGGTACAGTCTTCAACCTACGACGCACAGGTTTTGAGTTGTTTAAACTCAGCGGACTTATACAGAGTATTGTATGTTGTCCAGTGTCCTTTAGGACAAAGGGGTAGGTCCTCGTACTATGTTCTGTTTACTTATAACTTCTCTAGTATTTAGACAAGTGTTTCGTAGAAATACAAGGTCTAAATTTTGAGAAGTTGTGGGTATAAGAATAAAGTAGAGAACCAGGTATCACAAGTATCGGGATTCTTCAAAGAGATCGAAGATGTAGATTCTTGTGATTGGTATTCAGATGATAGTGATGGTTTTGAGAAACGTGTTTCTCTTTCAGGTTACTCATAATTGGATGGATTCCTAAGTTGAGTAATGCTGATTAGCCTTTTTCCATTAAGTTGATATGCACTGGAGACAGCTGCATGATTGAATATGGTTCCAATTAAATAAGTGCCAAATTTTCTGTATTGGATATAGAATGGATCGTACCTTAAAAGATGTTAAGGTACGGGGAGTTGTCCAGCTTATGCTTAAAACCAGACTCTGGATAACTCAGGGCACGTTTCTGTAATGGCTATTTGTGGGTTGACCCTGGCTATGACGAGGGTTGATATTCTACCATTTGGAAGATCAATAGTGATATTGTTCTTGACTCGCCACAGTTAGTAAAATGGATCTTTTTCAGAAAACAGTAGTGGGAGTATGGTAGAACTGGAAGTGATTCCAGAACCGCGAACGATTACGGAAAATTTAATAGGACCTATATATTTAATCAGGTTTGACATTCCATTAGCCACTCCGCAGATATGGTGGGTAACCTCAGACACCCGAGAGGTACTTCGGTAGCCTCAAGGACGGTGACAGGGAGGTTCTTATCTACCCAGACTTGACACTACTGTTGTTCCAGGTTATGAGACCCAGTAGGAGGGTTGTCGTAGTCAGTGGGAGCAGCGGAAGCATGGTGGGCAAGTAGCTTATGTCTATTTATAGACTAGAGCAGTTATAGCGGAGATAGATCATCTAATTTTGATGTGACAGTCATGGGTTTGACTTCAATCAGAATAGAGGATGGATCTGTTAAGAAGGTAGTAGGGTGTGATGTCATGGTATCTGGATGACATACACAGAGTGGGAAGTAAAATTCCTATACTACGATCGGTTGTACTATGGTAGTCACACAGTTGTTTCTCCAGACAGGATATGGATATAATGTTTGACATTCTGGTTTCTGGATCTATGGTTTTAGATCTAGATTTGGGTAGTTTCCCAATGTGGGTACTTTGACAGATATTCTAATGGTTTTTAGAATAGTTGACTCCTAGCATGGTGGTGTACCTGCAGGTGATGGAGTCACCCTCTCCAAAGGTGTCGTATAGACTAAAGAGGAGAGGGAAGTGCATGATTGGCAGATCACTTGCTTAGGCAATTGAGTCAATCATGAGATGTCAAGTACCACACCAGATGTTGTTTTTGCACTAGAAGCAATGAGTTTGTATTAATCCAATCCTGGAGAAACATAAGGAAGCAGTTTTAGAACATAAGTACATGTTCTACGGATTTGATGACGGCAGCCTCCTTCGGGAGACGATCATCATTGCAGGCTTCAAAGGTGACATGGATGACAGAGTGATTGTCAGAGTTATAGTTTTCCCTCTGACGAAGAGGGAAAGTATTATGGACAGGTGGTCCAAGAGGATACTGTGGGTGGCATGGTGCCCGATACTGATTAGGTTCAGTGATCGATACAGTCTAAGAAGTTTGGATTTGGAGTTCATTTATGAACTAGGTCCCATCAGATATCCAGACATATTCTAGGACAGGTATTACTCAATTCGGGAGATGGCTTTCTCCGTGAACTTGAGATTAAGAGAGATATTGAAAGAAACATCTAGGCGGATCCACTCACTGAGGCTATTTCTCGAACACAATAGTTTTACAAACGGGCTTTGTGAAACTGATTAGTAGAGGAGTTGGATGTTCGGTTTCACACGGGCTGTGAGTAGTCGACATCGCAATAATTAGCCTTGAGTGCAAGTGGGAGATTGTTGGAGATAGTGCCCTCATAGTCAATTATTGGATCGCAGGTACGTGATTGCAATGATTGCGGAGGACCTATACCGGTAGGACAGTCTTACTCGAGATGATAGTATGCTATCTGGTTTGCCTTTATCAGTTGTGTGCATGTTCAGGTGACTGATTACATGTTCCACTTTGATAGAGCCCTTAGGATCTTGCTTTACTACCAACTGTATGATGGCGATCATATACGTGAGAGTTGGGTAGTTTATATGCATATCCTTAATTGTGGTCCCTAGTCGTGGGAGTTTCGAGACAGGGCATCGATACTCCGGAGTAGACTAGTATATACAGTCGAGACCCCGACGAAGGGCGGTGGCCGGTCTCACAAGCCACTTGTGTCAGTTGGATCACCTAAGATGTATACAGGTGCACATTGGGTTATGAGTACACCGGACAGGACTCGCCGGGAATCTGCTAGTTAGTACTATACCTATCGTCAGATAGCAGTTCCCTGGTGACATGTGTACAGGTTAGTTCATCGACCTGAGGTCGTCATTTGTCTCGTGTGAGTTCCCACTGTGCTTTGATTTCTACCCTACCACGGCTCAAAGGAGTCGTGCAAACAGGTAGTTTTTGGGTACAGTCCCGAGCCATATGGAGGCACGTGAGCGGATCGGCAGGGGATTCGTCTCTCCCGGTATTGGGGGCGAGGTCGTGCTATGTCTAGGAGAGCCATTACACATAGTCCATGGCCATGGCAGGAGATTTACTGGTAGGTACTCCAGTAGTATCTCAGGGTGTTATTGGGCTACACTCCGACACGATTTATACTGCTATTGGGGGTCTGACGTTACTAGCCCACTAGGCGGATATGCGATACTCATTGACGAATGGACCGGACTGTATATACATTGTCACTGTTAGGCTCAGTAGGGTTTCCGGATGAGTTCGCTCATCGGCCTCCCTTGAGGTCAGTCCGTGGGCAGCCGTTACGCATTGCTAGTGCCGCTGACGGTTTATGGTTAAACCCACTGCCAGGGTACTGACGAGTCATTAGAGTTCCCCACAGACAGTTTCCCAAGTTCGGGCGAAACGTTGTAGAGGCCGTATGGTTTTATGGCAGGGTTCGGAAAATGCACGTGCGTTTACGCACGTGTTATTTTTCGGGCAGGTGATACTGGTCGGCTTTGGTATAAGCCGGATCCGAGTATTATATTGAGTAGATATAATATCTTTGTCTCAGTTGCATTTATATTCGGTCGTAATACAAGTGCGGGTATATTTATACAGATACGGGGTTATCCTGAAAGTTGTTTCAGGATCACTTTTGGAAGTTGCCAGTTTCCAGTTTTCTATCAGCCGTCTTTTAACATTCGGTTAAAGACGGATTTATCTTTTCTTGGATGAGGGTGAGTCATGCTTCTAGAAGGTTCTAGAAGGTTCTAGAAAATGGTGACAAGGATTGTGACTCATGCTTTGATTTCAACCATTTCTTGTTTTCCTTAAGATCTTTATGCTTGATATTTTCATGTGTTCACACATGATATTTTCCTTGTGGTCACCCTCTTTACTCCTACGATCACCTCCCTCTTTGCTATAAGAGGCCGGCCCCCTCTCTCTCCTCACACACTCTCTCACTTGATGTTTCACTTGAAAAGATTATGATAGATTTTGGGGTGTATGGAATTCACAGCTCATTTCATTCCATCACCCGATTCCCTCGGCAACTTCATTAACCGATCGTCCACGGACTTGGACGAAGTGAGACAAAGTCATCTACTCATTCTCTACTTCATTCTTGGTCGTCTCTTTTGGCAAACTTGACGACCGAGTTGCCTCAAGTCAGAGGCGGGAGCCCGTTTAAAGAATCAGTGATGTGGTGCCACCTGGACGAGCAGATCGGAGATCGAAGAGATCGGAGCAGCCGCAACGGAGCGTGGGATGATGGTTAAAGAACGAAGGACTCGGATCGTTCGGTATAACCTTTCTACACTCTTTATAGTTTGTTAGTTTAGCAATAATGGCAGATCAGGGTTAATGTATACGATAGCGCCAGTTTAAAAGTTTTTTGTTCCGCATTTGGCGTCTGTAGACGGCCGGGGCGCTAACGTAGACTTACAACGAGGTGAGGCCGATCCGTACACCGCAAAGAGTTGAAGACGAAAGAGTTCAAGAAAGGTATAACCCCCTAACCGAGTAGGTAAAACTCTTGTTAGGTTTGTTAGATAGTTGTTTAACAAAGATCCATATTATGAGTCCATGTTACCACCTCTTGAAAAATCGTTTTTCACTATTTCAGCAACCCCGTAAGTACCGGGGAAGGGTAGCATGGAATTACAGTGGTATCAGAGCCTAGTTAAACACTATCTAACATGTTAGCAAAGTAACTAGAAGTTCGATCGAAGAAAAAGTCGCGAAATACGCCCGGAACACAAACTTTCTGTCAATTTTGAAACTGCTGTAAAAATTATTTGACATATACCAAAAATCGACTCAGTGTTTTTATAGTATACTGCAGAAAAACGATCCACAGAACCCACCAACTCACCGCGGATCCGCGGCAAGAACAACTTCTTGCCGCGGATCCGCGACCGAGTTGACTCGGCCGTGGATCGGTTTCACTGCAGTATATTTTATGGGGTATTTTGGGATTTTTACAATATGATTTTTCTGCCCAGATTTTCCAGAAAGCAAAGTTTGTTTTTGGGGCCAAAAAATCCGTATTTTGATCGAACTTCTAAATACTTAAGCTGACGGGTATATATCTGTGATGTGCTATATGTATTGAATGTCTGCTAATCGCTATACGTCGATTAGTGGGGTTTATACATATCTGTGATCTGTAATGATTGATGGTATGTGTATATGAATTCATTGGATTGTCGCGGATGAATAGCAGGGGGGTTGTGAGATGAGAGTTTTCTTTTCTTTCAATTCATGTAAATTTGTAATTGATGTAATATTTTTTATATGGCCGCACAACCGGGATGGGGTTGTAGCCGTCATTGTATAATTTCTTAACTATTTTTGCTCCTAGGATAGACCCATGGTGGGGTGCACAAACTACCGGGTATCTCGAAGTGTCGAGTGGCCTACAAACGGTATTGAGGGAGGTTGCTTCGCTTCGGGTACTTGGCGGGTAGTTTGCCGCACCCGTAGGGGTCTAGGGTGAGGTCTTGGCTATTCATCGCGACCGTGTAATCAGCTTTTCGTTACAGGCTCGTACGAATTGGGGATTCCTAGTATATCCAATGTGTTCATCTGTGATCTGGAATGGCTTGTTATTGTATATGCCCTAGAGGCCATTACTGTATCATACTAGTTTGTATATTACTTAATGGAAGCTTGCGATATTCACCTTGTATATACAATCTTGCTCAAAATAGTAATATGCTACTTGGTTTGTTTCTACTTCAATGTGTACATGTGTTTATTTTAGAATATCGCCTATACACATTAGTGGAGCCCTTAGGATCTTTGCTTGATTACCAGCGTTGTGATGGCAGTCACACTAGTGGGGGCTGGGTAATCTATAAGAACATCCTTATGCAGGTCCCTAGTCGCAGGACTATCGAGACAGGGCATCGATACTCCGGAGTAGACTAGCGCATGCGCTTCTCATCCCAGAGTGGGAGATGGTCTGTCCCACAGCCATCAGTACGTCGTACTGGAGATAGTATGCGGGTGCTCGTTGGGTTACGAGTACACTAGACAGGACTCGTCGGGAACTGACCGGTTGGTATTATACCTATCGTCAGTTATCAGTTCCCAGGTGACATGAGTACAGCTTAGTCCGCTGACTTGACAATGTCACTACGCCTCGAGTGTGTTCCCACAGTACTTTGATTACTACCCTACCACGGCTCAAAGGAGTCGTGCAAATAGGTAGTAGTTGGGTGCAGTCCCGAAGCACTTGGAGGCAGTGACGGTTAGACAGGATTCGTCTCTCCCGGTATTGGGGGTTGACATCGCGCTGTGTCTAGGAGAGCCATTACACAAGTAGTCCCTGGCCAGGGCAAGCGAGATATACTGGTAGGCTTCCAGTGTTATCTCAGGGTGTATTGGGCTTCACTCCGACACGACTTGTACCGCTATTAGGGGACTGACGTTTACTGCCCCCCTAGGCCCGCCATGCGATGTATCAGGTGAACAGACCGGACTGTACGGAGATTGTCACATTCAGGCTCAGTAGGAGTTCAGATGGGTTTCACCTCGTCAGTCTTCTTGTCGGCATCTACCTGGGGACCGTTACGCACAGCTAGTGCCGCTTGCGGTCTGTGGTTAAACCCACTGTCAGCGTAGTGTCGAGTGTTTAGAGTCCCACACAGAGCTATTCGCCTTTAGGCAAAAGAGTAGAGGTCGCATGGTTTTGCGACAGGTCGCATGGTTTTGCGACAGGGTTCAGTCACATCCGTGCACTTGTGCACGTTTAGTGTCCGGACAGTTTACACTAGCGGGCTTTGGTTTAAGCCAGATCCTAGTGTAAGTATTGGGATTGGTTTTATCCAGTTTGTATTCGTGTTCCTCGGAACGCGGATGCGGGTGTGTATGCACAGTTGACGGAGAGACAGAGGCAGAGGATTCTCATTAGGGTTGTTGACCGTTGACTGTTGACTATTGACTTTTTGCTCAACCCTAATGAGAAATTGATATATAATTAACAATAATATTAATTAAGTCTTTTGGTGACATGGTTGTTGAGGGGTTGACTTTGTTGACTTGTTTACTTTGTTGACCGGTTGACTAGGTTGGACTAGTTGACCATCATGATGACAATGGCTATCATTTCATGGCAAAGACTTTTCACTTGCTTGTTCTCTTGTGCAATATGAGTGCATGAAATGATATAGCCATTTTGACTTAAACCATTTACACAATACTTGATTACTATTTTTGTGATGATGGCTTTGGGTTATGAGAGCCAAGAGAGAAAAGTCTTTCTCATTCTATCATTTTCATTCTCTCTCTTGTGTTCTTGAGCTCTCATCTTCTTCCTCTTGCTCTCCCTCTCTTTAGTCTATGGTTCACTTGTCTCATGTGTTGAGAACCAAGAACCACAGAGAAAATCCCTACACACTCTCCTCTACTCACTCTAGTTCACAAGGTTTAGCAAACCGAGTGAACTAGTTTCTTCAAAGTACGAAGAAGAAGCCAAAGGTAGAAGCTTTCAGGTGGATCGATCTTCGGCTCAAGGAGACGACGGGGTGAAGCCGATCCGGACAACCATCGAGGTTTGAAGACGAAGGAGTTCAAGTAAGAAATGTTGGATATATGTATGTCCTAGAGGCCATTATGTGATAGTGGATGTATCTATACATGTATATATATTCAGTATGCATTCTTGCTCGACATGATAGTATGCTATCTGGTTCTTCTTTATCTGACATGCTGATAAAGCCTGAGGATATTGGCTTGACTGCTCTGATTATGATGGAGATCATACTAGTGGGACATCTGTAGTCTATAAGCATATCCTGGAAAGTCCCTAGTCGTAGGTTTATCGAGACGGGGCATTGATATACCAGAGTAGACTAGCGTATATGATACTAGACCCATGTGATGGGCGATGGATGATCCCATATCCATTGGTGTTTGACATCAAGATCATATACGGGTGCTCAGTGCTGACTGGGTACACTGGACGGACTCACCGAGAACTCCTATATGGAATTATATCTATCATCGGATAGCAGTTCTCAGGTGACACTGGTGCAGGTTAGTCTGTAGACCCGAGATCGTCATGAAGTCTTGTGTGTTCTCCCACTGTACTTTGATTACCACCCTACCACGGCTCTACTGAGTTGTGCAAACAGGTGGCCGTTGGGTACAGTCCCGAGACACACGAAGGCAATGAGCGATAGGAGGGGTTTCGTCTCTCCCGGTATTGGGAGTTGATGCTGTACTGTGCCCGACTGGTTATATCAGTAAGTCCCTAGCCAGGGCTGCTGAGAATTGCTGATAAGTGTTATCAGTAGTTTCTCGATCTGTTATAGACCATTCACCGGCATGACTTATTGAGCTATTAGTGTCGACGTGACCATCCCTAGGCTCGATATGCGGCATATCTGACGAAGAGACCAGACTGTACGGTAGTGTTGCCGGTTGGCTCGACGGGAGTTATAGCAGGTTCGCTTGTTTTCTTCTGATCGCTCAATACCCGGGTGGCCGTTACATTTAGCTGACCGCTTGCGGTTTGGGGGTACCTGATATGATCATCACCCTCTGCCGGCGTATTGACGAGTCTTAGAGTCCCACAAAGGAGTTACCCAGTCCAGGCGAAACATTGTGGTGCGCGTATGCGATATGCGCATGCACCCAATTAAAATGTGCGTATATGATACCGAACATTGATCGGGTGGCCTGCTTTTGGTGGGGTCGTATGAGATATGACCGGATTGATAAATTAAGTGTTGATTTATCATCTAACCATTAGTTTTCTCACTTGAAACTTTTCTAGGGTTTGATGGATGTATGCATGCATGCATGTGTTTCTTTCTTTCATTCTAGTTTCATGCACATGTGGATGTGCATACATGCATACATACATACACCCATCCATCATGGTTGTTAGCATATGGAAATGGTGGCAATATAAGACTCACACCATGGATTAAATAATGGATTATTATTTAATTTTGGTTTTAAAACAAAATGAAAAGAAAAGGATAATCATTCTAGCTTCTACATTCTTCTTCTAACCTAACCAAGCTCAACTACCACTAACCTAGGGTTATCCTTCTCTTTATCATTAAAAACCCAAATTAAATTAACTCTCCATCATTTAATCATGGTTGAATGCAAGAAGGAAATAAATATATATAGTGATATATTTCATTTTCTTTTTGAACTAAGGGTTATTTTTCACCTCTTGTTAAAAATAGCCACCATCTTCATCCTCCTTCATCTTTTTCCTCTCTAGTTTTTTCTAGTGAGTTAAACACAATTAAAGAAAGGTTTTTGAAGTGAGATCCTTAGCCACAACATCATTCTACTCAAGTCTAGCCAACTTGATTAGAGTGTTCTCTTTGCTTTTCCAAAGTTGCAAGCTTGGACGGGAAACTTCGGGTGGATCGTCGTGGACGAAAGAGTGTTAGTTGTATGTATGCCCTAGAGGCCATTACTGTACATAGGATGTATATTGTAGTGGATGCTGGGACATATATAGGGAGGACTTTCTTGCTCGACATGATAGTATGCTATCTGGTTGAACTTTACCTTAACGTGTATACTGATTGTCTCTCTGTTACATGTTGGTAAAGCCCTTAGGATCTGTACTTGACTACCTGGACTATGATGCGGATCATACTAGTGGGGATATGGTAGTCTATAAGTACATCCTTCAAAGTCCCTAGTCGTGGGTGTAATGAGACGGGGCATCGATATACCAGAGTAGACTAGCGTGTACCTTCTCGACCCATACAGATGGGCGATGGATGATCCCATATCCATCGGTGTTTGACATCAGAGATGATATACGGGTGCTCAGTAGAGACTGGGTACACTGGACGGACTCGCCGAGAACTCCCAGATGGTATTATACCTCACGTCAGATGGCAGTTCTCTGGTGACACTGGTACAGAGTAGTCTGTTGACCCGAGATCGTCATAGAGTCTTGTGTGGTTCCCACTGTGCTTTGATTTCCATCTTACCACGTCCAAGAGGGCGTGCAAAACGGTGGTTTTTGGGTACAGTCCCGAGTCACATGGAGGCAATGAGCGATAGGAGGGGATTCGTCTCTCCCGGTATAGGGGGTTGAAGTTGCGCTGTGTTCGATTGGCTATAACAGGAAATCCCTGGCCAGGGTTGCTGAGATTTACTGGTAAGTGTTACCAGTAGTTTCTCGAACAGTTATAGACCTCATATCGACACGACTTATTGAGCTATTGGGGTCTGACGTTTACCACCCCTAGGCGAGATGTGCGACATATCAGACGATCAGACCGGACTGTACGGTAGTGTTACTGGTCGGATTCACTGGAGTGTGAGCGGGCTTGCTCGTCGATCTTCAGATCGCTCAATACCCGGGTGGCCGTTACGTTTAGCATACCGCTTGCGGCTTGTGGGTGTTTGATATGATCATCATCCGCTGCCGGCGTATTGACGAGTCTTTAGAGTCCTACACAGAGGTTTCCTGGCTCAAGCGAAACGAAATAGGAGCGCATATGAGATATGTGCGGGACCGAGAATAATGCGTGTATGTGATGCCGTATTTCATTCTCGCGATGAATGTGTCGAATGGTTGTATGCGATATAACCTAGTTATCGAATCAAGGATTGATTCGATAAGCCGATACATTCTATACTAGTCGGTTGTGTGCGACATGACCGGATCATTGAATCAAGTGTTGATTTAATGATTTAATGTATAATTATATATTTGATATATTACTTTGCATTAACTAGTATTGGTTCACTTTAAATGGATTTTCTCACTCGGGTGTGCGCATTACATATGCGATATGATTTAGTGCACTTGATTGTATCATGTTTGATGATACATGTTTAACTATAGTTAAGTGTAATGAATTAAGGCATGGTTAATCTAATGATTAGGGTTTTCTTTTTATTACTTATTTATTTATTTATTTATTTTGATTAGATAAGAAAAGAATGGTTGCTAATTTTGGAGTTTAGTTGAAACTTCATGAAGCTTTGACTTTGTAACCATTCTTGTCTTCATCTTAAACCCTAACCATTAAACTAACCTTAGTTAATTCTCTACACTTGACCATGGTTCTAATATGATAAGTATTCATATTCTTTTCTTTTTCTAATTATCTTATCTTATCATTTTCTTCTTCTTCTTCATCTTCTTCTTTGAAGAAGCTCAAGCTCCATCAATGGTGATTGTTGGAAAAGAGTGAGAAATCCAAAACTAAAGTTAACCCACTTCCTATTTCTTCATCCTCTACCTCTTGCCAAGTAGTAGAGTGTGTTTACTTCACAAGTTTCTTGACTTGGTGAAGTCGGAGCTTGATTTAGCGATGCCTCGACGTAGATCATCTTCGGCATGGACATCGACGACCTAGCTTGCCCATTCTCCGACGAAGCCGACTCTAGAGCCCGGATTTGATTTGGACAGCGGAGAGCACCTCGTTGCGGAGCCGTGGAGGTGAAGGACCGGATCTACAAAGGTTGTATTTCCGTATTCCCTTAGTTAATTGTTAACTAGTTCATTGTTCGCCTAGACATCTAGTTATCGATCCGTAGTTTAGGGTTTGTAGGCACCATAATTTTTGAAATTGCCATGGTTGATGGCTTCGGAGACCTCACTAGTGTGCCTAGGAACCCTACAGTGGTATCAGAGCCTAGCTAGAGCCTTAGGCGAAGCGTAGACGGAGGTTGAAGTCCGATCGAACCGAAATCCGATTTCCAAATTGCTCTCTGTACTTTTTTATAAAATGTGGATTTTTGCAAATTAAAAATATGCAGAAAAATCAGCAGGTAAATATAAGAATTACGATGCGAAAATTACCTAATGATCTTTCTAAAGTGCGGCGGAACCGCGGCATTAGCGTGCTAATACGGCCCTTCCGCCGCCGTTTTGTCTTATTAGGCACTCAATTTTGCACAGTAACTCCTATTTTTCAGTGCTGGTTTTCCTGGGAATTTTTAATCTGAAATAAAGAGTTGAGTATTTTGGGTTGTATTGGGAGTTCATTTATTCGATCGGATTGTCAAACTTTATCTATGTGTCGTTCCGGATAATTTTAGAATATGTTAAAAAGTTCGACCGGATATAAATACCCAATTTTTCCCCTGTCGGGAAATTTCCAAGTGTTGGATTTTTCCGTAGTTTAACGACGTTCTAAGTAGTGCAAGTAACGCGATGGTCCCTCTAGAAGACACAAACCTTAACTCGATTATGTGACCGTCTTGAACTGCCCTTTGAACCTTCGGGTTTGGGGCAGTACGACGTGCCACATGTGAGGCGTTGGCTTGACCCTTCTACGGCTGGACCGTTGGTACTGAGGTACGAACTGAATGTTGTTAGACTTATTTCATGTGTTGATCTGTATCGGGAAAACTTGGGTGTTCGATTGTTCGATCGAAAAGTTTAACATTTTCTATTTATCTGGAATGAGATACAATAATTGGAATTCACAAATAGTTATGTGATAACTAAATGAATATTATAAACGTAGCAGTTTAGTCTCACTTGATCGGTTGCCACGGAATTTTGATGTGATCAAAAGTCCGTCGCAATCACGTAGCGTACGCGGATACTCGCCGGGTAAACTTAATAGATAGCCTCACTCCATAGCCCCGACCAAGTGACTGTAGGAGAACCCCGTCGCCGAAAGCATCCGTCTGGGTGCTCGCGGTAGCGGTGTTCCGCCTTGGTGCACTTCGTCGACGGTAACGGGGGTGCGGCCGTCTACTGAAGTTTGCGACGAGCATTCGATCAGGATGTCGGGAATCTTGTTGAATTGCCCGACTTGATATTGAAAAGAGTTTTCGATAATGGGACTAAAATGCGGGGTTTATAATTGTTAGGCATGCGATGTCTAAGGTATTCATTTGGTCAGGCATGCGATGTCTGAGGTGGTTGCGGATTCCAACTGTTGTAGTTTTACACTTTCTTTTCTGTGACCGTAAGTGTAATATGTGATATCGCCGGTTTCGTTGCTATATGTCAACGACAATTGGGATGCGCATGTTTACTTACGTTGATGACATGTGATGTTATGTGTTGCTGGATATGTTATATTGGATCGTCGTGTTTGAATAGCCGGGGGTTTTTATGTGAGATGAGTGTTTTTCATTTTCATTCATGTAAAAACTTGTATGTAATATTCTTTTATTGGGGCGCTTCCAGGTTGCGGAAGTTGTCACCTGTTGTATATTATTTACTTTTCCGCACTAGGATAGACCCAAGGAGGAGGGCACAAGTAACCGGGTTCTGGAGTCCAGTGGGAGACCAACTCGAGGAGTCGAGGTCGGGTCTCCTAACTCCAGAATTGGTAGGGTTGCTTGCCGCTCTCGTAGGGGTCTAGGGGTGTGGGTTTGGCTATTCATCACAACCGTGGAATCCGTGTTTTATACTGGCTCGTATTGAAAACACGGACTTCCTAGTATATCCAATATTTCATATGTTTCTTCTGCTGCGATATCTGTGATGTGATCATGAGATGTTCTGTGATAGATACAGTATATAGTATATATGATATATTATATAGACGTTACTTATGTTTTACACCCGCGCTAGCCCTGCCCCGCTCTGCCGTTAGTTACCTAACCTAACGGTGCACGAGGGGACATCGAGGCGAATGCGGATGGCATAAGTGTACGTCATATCTATCTGTGATGTTTAGGTACTTAAATGATGGGACATCATTAATGTGATTAATGAAATTAAAAGAAACCTATGATGTTGTAGAATCGAATTTCAAAATAAAACAGGTAGCTACAGTTCTTGCTTTGCACAGCGGTATATGTGATATATCCTGCACCTTATTCGATGAGGAAAGGACCGAGATCCCTTCACCGGGAGTGACTCCTTTAGCAATAACTGGCAGATGCTACACACTCGGTTTGTCTTTTGATTGCTTTTAAGAGTTTTTGCTTTGCACAGTGATATATATGATATATCCCGCACCTCATTCGACGAGGAAAGGACCGACGATCCCTTCACCGGGAGTGACTCCTTTAGCAAAACAAGAAAAGCCTCAAAAGCACTCCATTTTAAAACTATTTGATTCTACAACGATATCAAGTTCATTACGCAATAGGTTTTCAGAAAAACCTGTCGTAGCCCTCCGTCATTTCAGATACGTACTAGTTAGTATTCGTGCTGCGGTTGTTTGGCCTCCGTCAAGGCGTAGTGTACGGTAGCTAACTAGTGCTTATCTGCTAGCATATGATGCGATTGGATTAGGGTATTCGTACGGCGTTGTTTGGCCTCCGTCAAGGGTCGTGCGGGTGGGTTTAATTCAATCAGGAAATGACGGGTTGAACTTGACTAGCGGACTATGGGTTGTTTGGCCTCCGTCAAGGTCATAGCGAGCTAGGGGCAAAATATTATCGGGAATTTCAAGTGTTGAAATTTGCAATGAGATTGCATACCTTCTATGAGATAGTTGGATCCCGATACCCGCTGCGAGTAAGAGTTACTCCTGGGAGAGTTTTACACATTACAATTAGCCGATCAAGTAGGTGTCTAGAAAGGTGTTAACGAGGTTACGCCTCTGGGAAAATGAGGTTTACATTAATTAGGTTCGTGCGAAAGCACGGGGGACCTCCCTCAAAGTACCGACACTGGCCTGGCTGAAAGATTGGCGAACTTGTAGTGTGTAATTAATCCCGGCTAGTCTTTCCTTTTAGGGTTTGAAGGAAGATTTGATAAAAAGCAGTGGGAGCCATCCTGATTAGATAAAATAATAACCAATCTATTCTTGACAGAGCGCACGCTAAGTGTTTTCTTCTCTCTCTCTCTAGGTAGCGACCATATCACGTCTTAATCAAGATAATATTCACGGAATATTGACCGAACCCGCTTGTTATACTGAGCTGGGGAACGTTGGTCCCGCTCCAACTTATAATTGTTATAAGACAGAGCAGGAAATTGGGGATTACCAGAATTCCCGTGCCGCCCAAACAAAGAGAGTGCATGCTGATGCATCATCTTCGGGTGTGTTCATTATACAGAACTGTTTCTCAGTATCCTTTACGTCCTGGGTATATGATACCGGATCAGGATCCCAGATATGTAACCTGTTACATAGGGCTACAGAAAGGTAGAGAACTGAGAACGGGTGATAAGTTTCATGAGGCAGAAAACGGGGCAAGTGTTGCAGCCAAGTCTGTCGGTCACTGTCACCCTGTATTACAATACATTGATTCTGAACGAATGTTATTAGATACCGAACCTGATATACAAAATCATATCAGTCTCTTTATTAGTAAAGAAATGATAAAATTTTGTATTGTTGGATAATGTTTTGAACATTTCCTATATCAAAAGTTGATCGGTTCAGGCACGTTATCTAAAAGCATTAATGTTCTAAATCAAACTACAGTTCTTAGTATACTGAACACACACAAGAGGAAGAGTTTAGAAATGAACGAATCCTACTTGAGGTATTGTAGACTAGGTCAGATCGATGTGACCCGACTAGCTAGAGTTACATATAGATGCATATTTAAATCAGTTTGAATTTACATCTTGTGAAACTCGCCAGTCATGTCACAAAGATAAGATGACCATAGCTCCGTTTACTGGAAACAGAGAAAGAGTTAGTAAACTCTTGGGATGATACATGTTGATGTATGTAGGTCCCCTGTCTACACATGCCAGGACTGGTTCTTTATACTTCATTATGTTCTCTGATGATCTCTTTAGATTCAGACCTATGTTCCTGTTGAAACACAAGTCCGAACCTTTTGAGATATTCACGGAATATAAGTTAGAAGTAGAGAACTAATAAGGGTATAAGTATTATGTCCTTTGATGTGATCTAGGAGGAGAATACTTGAGCACGGAAATCCTGGACTTTCCTAAAGGAGAATGAGATTCTCTCTCAGCATTACTTCTCCGAATACACCATAGCACGATGGTATATCGGGGCGGAGCAGATACACCCTATTTGATATGGTGTGCTCTATGATGAGTACTGCTGAGTTACCTGTTTCCTTTTTGGGAGATATGCGCTTGAGAAGCTGCATACCTATTGAATAGGGTTCGAATCAAATCAGTTGCCTACCACTTCATATGTGATATGGAAAGGGAAGAGCCCATCTCTTAAGTTGGTTAAGATTTGGGGTTGTCCGGGCTATGTCTGAAAAGAAAAATCCGGACAAGCTCGAGGCAAGGTCTGTTATGTACAACTGGAAATGTTCCAGCTATACAAACTGCAGCTGATGATTTGAAAGAACCAAAGGATTCAATAGTTACCAACGAACCTCAGCCTCTCCGCCGATCTAGTAGGGTTCCTCACCCGCCTGAGAGATACTTCTGTTTCTCTATGACAGTGGGAGCGAGGATTGCATCATGAGATGATGACCCAACTAGCTTCGAGCTGGCCATCAGGAGTAAGACTCTGTGAGAATGGCTGGATGCTTAGCGATCTGAGATGGAATCCATGTACACCAACAAAGTATGGACTTTGGTTGCTATATCTGAAGGGTTAAATCCCCATCAGGAGCAAGTATATCTTGAGAAGATTACTTGGTGTAAATGGAAAAGTTGAGACTTTCAAAGCTAGACTTGTTAAAAGTGTGCATCATTGACCAGGTATGGATAATGATGAAACCTTTTTCAAGTAGCTATGCTTAAGTCCATCCAGATCCTACTTGCCACGGCTACATACCATGACTACGATATCTGGTGGTTGGGTGTCTTGACTGCTTTTCTAAATGATGATTTAGAAGAGAGTGTCTATAAGTACACAGCCAGAGGGCTTCGTAGACAATGGGAGCAGCGGAAATGTGTGCAAGATGCTTTATAGGATAAAGCAGGCATCGCGGAGTTGGAACATCTGTTTTGATGGATTAGTCAAAGAAGTTGACATCATCAAAATGGTAGATGAACCTTGTATATACAAAAAGGTAGTAGGGAGTATGGTGACGATCCTCGTAGAGTACGTGGATGACATACTCTTGATAAGAAAGGAGTTTCTTATGCTACGCTCGATCAATCTCCGCTTATCACAAAGATTCTCCATATAGGATCAAAATGATACCTACTAAATCCTGGGTTTTGGATCTATGAGATAGATCTAAATGGATGTTAGGATACTCACTAGATGTAGTGAGATGGTGTCAATCGATCCTGAGGAGAATCACTGGAAGTGTTCCAGGGTGATAAAGACGACTGAGTGTCAGTCGCAGGCATTGTCTTTACCCTCAGTAAAGGGACGGTATGTTGGAAGAGTTCCAAGCTAGATACCGTGACATACTAGACGATAAAGGCTGGATACATCGCTACTTAAGATGCTACCAAAGAGGCTGTTTGGGTGTATATTGGTTCATGAGATGAACTATGTTCCTCCCATTGTGTGACAATGGAGTTGTGGCTCATGCCAAGGAACGCCCGTCCCATCAGTGATCCAGACATATTCTAAGGCAGTATCACTTGATCATGGAGATGGTTGATCTCCAGGGTGATCGAGGTTAGGAGAGTAGGCTCAGAGGACAACACAGCGGATCCACTCACAAAGGCCTGTTCCCAGAGAGAGACTTTCATGGGATGGTTGAGTATGAGATACTGTAACCACTGCTACAGATGGCCCTAGTGCAAGTGGGAGATTGTTAGTTGTATGTATGCCCTAGAGGCCATTACTGTACATAGGATGTATATTGTAGTGGATGCTGGGACATATATAGGGAGGACTTTCTTGCTCGACATGATAGTATGCTATCTGGTTGAACTTTACCTTAACGTGTATACTGATTGTCTCTCTGTTACATGTTGGTAAAGCCCTTAGGATCTGTACTTGACTACCTGGACTATGATGCGGATCATACTAGTGGGGACATGGTAGTCTATAAGTACATCCTTCAAAGTCCCTAGTCGTGGGTGTAACGAGACGGGGCATCGATATACCAGAGTAGACTAGCGTGTACCTTCTCGACCCATACAGATGGGCGATGGATGATCCCATATCCATCGGTGTTTGACATCAGAGATGATATACGGGTGCTCAGTAGAGACTGGGTACACTGGACGGACTCACCGAGAACTCCCAGATGGTATTATACCTCACGTCAGATGGCAGTTCTCTGGTGACACTGGTACAGAGTAGTCTGTTGACCCGAGATCGTCATAGAGTCTTGTGTGGTTCCCACTGTGCTTTGATTTCCATCTTACCACGTCCAAGAGGGCGTGCAAAACGGTGGTTTTTGGGTACAGTCCCGAGTCACATGGAGACAATGAGCGATAGGAGGGGATTCGTCTCTCCCGGTATAGGGGGTGGATGTTGCGCTGTGTTCGATTGGCTATAACAGGAAATCCCTGGCCAGGGTTGCTGAGATTTACTGGTAAGTGTTACCAGTAGTTTCTCGAACAGTTATAGACCTCATATCGACACGACTTATTGAGCTATTGGGGTCTGACGTTTACCACCCCTAGGCGAGATGTGCGATATATCAGACGATCAGACCGGACTGTACGGTAGTGTTACTGGTCGGATTCACTGGAGTGTGAGCGGGCTTGCTCGTCGATCTTCAGATCGCTCAATACCCGGGTGGCCGTTACGTTTAGCAGACCGCTTGCGGCTTGTGGGTGTTTGATATGATCATCATCCGCTGCCGGCGTATTGACGAGTCTTTAGAGTCCTACACAGAGGTTTCCTGGCTCAAGCGAAACGAAATAGGAGCGCATATGAGATATGTGCGGGACCGAGAATAATGCGTGTATGTGATGCCGTATTTCATTCTCGCGATGAATGTGTCGAATGGTTGTATGCGATATAACCTAGTTATCGAATCAAGGATTGATTCGATAAGCCGATACATTCTATACTAGTCGGTTGTGTGCGACATGACCGGATCATTGAATCAAGTGTTGATTTAATGATTTAATGTATAATTATATATTTGATATATTACTTTGCATTAACTAGTATTGGTTCACTTTAAATGGATTTTCCGCATTACATATGCGATATGATTTAGTGCACTTGATTGTATCATGTTTGATGATACATGTTTAACTATAGTTAAGTGTAATGAATTAAGGCATGGTTAATCTAATGATTAGGGTTTTCTTTTTATTACTTATTTATTTATTTATTTATTTTGATTAGATAAGAAAAGAATGGTTGCTAATTTTGGAGCTTAGTTGAAACTTCATGAAGCTTTGACTTTGTAACCATTCTTGTCTTCATCTTAAACCCTAACCATTAAACTAACCTTAGTTAATTCTCTACACTTGACCATGGTTCTAATATGATAAGTATTCATATTCTTTTCTTTTTCTAATTATCTTATCTTATCATTTTCTTCTTCTTCTTCATCTTCTTCTTTGAAGAAGCTCAAGCTCCATCAATGGTGATTGTTGGAAAAGAGTGAGAAATCCAAAACTAAAGTTAACCCACTTCCTATTTCTTCATCCTCTACCTCTTGCCAAGTAGTAGAGTGTGTTTACTTCACAAGTTTCTTGACTTGGTGAAGTCGGAGCTTGATTTAGCGATGCCTCGACGTAGATCATCTTCGGCATGGACATCGACGACCTAGCTTGCCCATTCTCCGACGAAGCCGACTCTAGAGCCCGGATTTGATTTGGACAGCGGAGAGCACCTCGTTGCGGAGCCGTGGAGGTGAAGGACCGGATCTACAAAGGTTGTATTTCCGTATTCCCTTAGTTAATTGTTAACTAGTTCATTGTTCGCCTAGACATCTAGTTATCGATCCGTAGTTTAGGGTTTGTAGGCACCATAATTTTTGAAATTGCCATGGTTGATGGCTTCGGAGACCTCACTAGTGTGCCTAGGAACCCTACAAAGAGGACTACAAGTGGACCTTCTTCCAACACCCTAGAGATTAAGGAGTCAAGCAAAAGGGGAGCTACAAAGGTTGTAGCCTTCAAACCCTAATTTTTATTAGCTTAAAGTTTCGTAACCCTAATTTTCTAGGATCGATTCCTTTGCGTGTTTGTTTAGCACCTTAAAAATACATACTTTGAGACATGTGATGCTTCAAAACTCTTCATAGGGTGCTAGGCAAACCTTACATTGGTATCAAAGCCGACCTAGAACATTAGGCGACCTTTTTACGAAGTTAAAACTCCGATCGAACCGAAATACGGTATTTTAGGGTGCTCTTTGGAAATTTTCTAAAATTTGACATTTTTCAGAATTAAAAATATGTAAAAATATCAGCAGATAAATCTAAGGATTACGGTACAAAAATTTTCCAATGAACAGTGATTGTTGCCGCGGAAACGCGGCCTAAGCTTGCTTAGGCCGCGATTCCGCGGCCTTATATATGAATTATTGGATAATTTTTTTGCTGTAATTTTTGAATCTGCTTTTATAAATTTTTGGGTATTTTTAATCTGTATTTAGTTTTGAAAAATTCTGGAGATGATTATGGACTCGACGATTCGATCGGAATTTTCATTTCGTAGCTTTTCCGGGTAAATAAGAAAGTATTGAAGTGTTTGAACGAGTATCATTTGCTCACTATTCACGGGGTTTAAATGTTTTGGAGATACGTGCAAGTCTTTTTGTGGTGGTCCCTCTAGAAGACAACAAACCTTAACTCGATTATGTGACCGTCTTGAACTGCCCTTTGAACCTTAGGGTTTGGGGCAGTACGGCGTGCCACATGTGAGGCGTTGGCTTGACCCTTCTACGGCTGGACCGCTAATACTGTGTCACACTCCAAGTTTTTGAACTCTGCTCAAGTGTTGGGCTTTAGTGAATCCTGGGTATTTGATCGTTCGTTCGAAAACTTCAATACTGTCTGTTTATCCGGAATGTGATACAATATATGGAATTCGTATAGTTTAGGCATGAAATACGAAAAATGTGATATTTCGCATTTATGATGTCTAAAGAGAATGTGGATTCCAAATATTGTAGTTTTACACTTTCTTTTCTGTGACCGTAAGTGTAGTATGTACGATATCGCCGGTTTCGTTGCTATACATCAACGACAATTGGGGTATGCATACTTACTTACGTTGATGATATGAGATATTATGTGTTGCTGAGATATGATGTGCCGGATTGTCGCGATTGAATAGCCGGTTTTTTTTTATGTGAGATGAGAGTTTTTATATTTTCATTCATGTAAATTCAAATGTAATGTAATATTCTTTTATTTGGGGCACTTCCGGGTTGAGGTTGTGTCACCAGTGTTGTATATTATTTACTTTTCCGCATTAGGATGGACCCAAGGAGGGGAGCACAGGTGACCGGGTTCTGGGGTTCAGTGGGAGGCCATCTCGAGGAGTCGAGACCGGGTCTCCTAAACTCCAGAATTGGCAGGGTCACTTGCCGCTCTCGTAGGGGTCCAGGGTGTGGGCTTGGCTATTCATCGCGACTGTGGAATCCGTATTTTCTATTCTGGCTAAATACTAAATACGGACGTCCTAGTATATCCCACGTTATATCTATGTTTCTGCTGCTTGTGTTCTGTGATATCTGAGACAAATGACATATTATATATATGATATATAGTAGACGTTACTTATGTTTTACACCCGCGCTTGTCCCGTCCCGGTATGCCGTTAGTTAGTAACCTAACGGTGCATAACGGAACATTGCGGCGAATGCGGATGGCATAAGCGTACGAGTTATTTTCGTTTCTTTTTTCTGTGATTGGCTTAAGGACTTAAATGATGGGATTACATTAATATGATTAATGTAAAGAAAATAAACCTAAAAAGATGTTGTAGATTCGGATTTGAAAACCACTCGGCTATTTATGAAAAAGCTATATTTCAAAGCTGCGGAGCTTAAGCCACTCCTTTTGAAAACCATTTGATTCTACAACGATATCAAGCTCAAAGCGTTAAAGATTTTCTTAAAAATCATCCGCAACCCTCCGTCATTTTAGGAAGTAGAGTACTTAGTATTCGTGCTACGTTTGTTGACTATAGTTAAGGCGTAGTGTACGGTAGCTAAGTGATGTCTTCCTACAATGCATATGATGCAGATTAATTAGGACATTCTTATGACTTTGTTGACCATAGTTAAGGGTCATATGAGTGGGTCTAATTAATCAAGAATTGACGGGTAGAGCTTGACTGGTACTTATGATTTGTTGACCTTAGTTAAGGTCATAGGTACTAGGGGTAAAAACTACACCGAGAATTTCAAGAGTTGAAATTTGCAATGAGATTGCATACCTTCCATGTGATGGTTGGATCCCGATCCCACTGTGGGCAATAGTTGCCCCTAGGAGAGTTTTACAGTTTACAATTAGCTAACTCATTAGGTGTCTAGAAAGGTGTTAACGGGGCTCCTCCTCTGGGAAAACGAGGTTTACTCTAATTAGGTCCGTGCGAAAGCACGGGGAGCCTCCCTTAAGTACCGACACTGGCCTGGCTGAACGGTTAGCGAAGTTGTAGACTGTAATTAATCCTGGCTAGTTTTTCTTTTTAAGGTTTGAAAGAAATACTCGATAAAAGCAGTGGGAAACATCGATTAGACAAGATAATAACCAATCTGATCTATGCAAGAGCTTTCGCTGAGTGTATTCTTTTCTCTCTCTTAATGGCAGATACCCATGACTGGACTCAAGCTTTTACTAGATAAAAACAAACTGAATGGGACCAACTATAAAGACTGGCTGAGGAATCTGAAAATCGCCCTGACTTATGATAAAGTATCATATGTCCTCATGGCTTCCGCCCCGCCCGTCCCTCGTCCAAAATCCTCAGTTGCGGACATTGAAGTCCGCAAGACATGGGACGCTGACTATGCCACGGCCACATGCCTCGCGCTTGCATCGATGGATAACACACATCAAAAGCAACACGAGGACATGGACATTCACGGTATATTGCTCCATACAAAGGAGTTGTATGGGGAGCAATCCCGCGTATAACGATACGAAGCATCAAAGAAATTATTTCAGATGCGAATGGCCCCTGGCACACCAGTAGGAGACCATGTTCTGAAGATGATAGCTCTTATAGAAGAGCTTGAGGACCTTGGATGGACGATGGACAATGAACAATATATAGATATTATTCTGCAGTCCCTCCCCTCCACCTTTGCTCAGTTCATAGTGAACTTCAACATGCATGGCATGGAGAAGGACCTCCCTGAACTCCTTAATATGTTAAGGAGTGCAGAGAGCACTATGAAGTTAGCAAAAACTCCCGTTATGACTATTGGACAGTCTTCCTCTTCTCGCCCGAAAGCCAAGGCCAAGGGAAAGAAAAAGAAGAAACCCACTAATCCTAAGGGCGGAGTTAAAAAGGTGAAAGGAAAGGGAAAGTCCAAGGCTGGAGACTCGGGGAAGGGCGAATGTTTTCACTGCCACAAGACAGGACATTGGAAGCGCAATTGCACGGAGTACTTAAGTCTCAAGAAGAAGCATGGTGATGCTTCTGCTTCAGGTGCGTTTGTGACTGAAAACTGTTTTTCTATAAACTCTGCTTCCTGGGTATTGGATACCGGTTCAGGTTCTCACATTTGCAATTCTATACAGGGGCTGAGAAATAGCAAGGTTTTGAGGACAGGTGACCATACTCTCCGCGTTGGAAATGGTTCCAATGTACATACAGTCGCAGTGGGAGAGTATCACTTGGGGTTGCCATCTGGATGTATTTTGGTTTTAAATCCATGTTATTTTGTACCAAGTATGCTATGTAATATAATATCCGTTTCTTTGTTGGACAATGAAGGGTATAATTTTGTATTGCAGAATAATGTTATGAACATTAACCTGAATCAAATGTTGGTTGGGTATGGTATGCTTAACAACGGAATATATGTCCTAAATCAACACACAGTTTTCAGTATACAACACACTAATAAAAGAAAATTTTCAGAATTAAATGAAGCTTTTCTTTGGCACTGTAGACTTGGTCATATTAACGAAACAAGACTAAACAAGTTACACAAAGATGGATATTTAAACTCTTTTGAATATAAATCTTATGCAACTTGCCAGTCTTGTATCAAGGGTAAAATGACCAAAACTTCGTTTACCGGACACGGAGAAAGAGCTACTCAGCTCCTGGGCCTCATACATAGTGATGTATGTGGGCCAATGTCTACACAGGCTAGAGGCGGCTTTTCATACTTCATTACGTTCACTGACGATTTCTCAAGACTCGGTCATGTATTTTTATTAAAGCACAAGTCCGAAGCTTTCGAGAAATTCATTGAATATAAACAAGAAGTAGAAAAACAAACCGGCTTGAGTATCAAAATGCTTCGATCAGATCGAGGTGGTGAGTATCTCAGTACAGAATTTGCACACTTCCTAAAAGAGAATGGGATTCTCTCTCAGCTCACTCCTCTTTACACACCACAGCACAACGGTGTGTCAGAACGACGGAATAGGACCTTATTAGATATGGTCCGGTCCATGATGAGTGACGCTGAGTTACCAGTCTCGTTTTGGGGGCATGCATTGGAGACTGCAGCGTTTCTGCTAAACAGGGTTCCAACCAAAACCGTGTATACCACGCCATATGAGATATAGCATGGGAAGAGACCATCTCTTAAGAGAATTAAGATTTGGGGTTGCCCGGCCTATGTTAAAAAGCAGAATCCGGACAAACTCGAGACACGGTCGGTCATGTGTAACTTTGTGGGATATCCAAAGAATTCTTATGGATATCTATTCTACCACAAAGAGGAACAAAAAGTGTTTGTTTCTCAGTATGCCACATTCTTGGAAAAGGAGTTTTTCACAGACAAAGATGATGGCAAGGTGGTGGATCTAGAAGAGGTTCTAGAGACACAAACTACAAATGACGATTTGGTTGAACCGGCTGTTACAGCAGAAACTGAAGAACCTCGGCCACTCCGTAGGTCTGGTAGGACTTCTCGCCCACTGGAGAGGTACTACGGTTTCCTCATTGATGGTAACGGAGAAGATTGCATCATGGATGATGATGATCCTACCAGTTTTCAGCAAGCTATCACGAGTAAAGACTCTGTGAAGTGGCTGGATGCCATGAGGTCCGAAATGGAGTCTATGTACACCAACAAAGTGTGGACTTTGGACGTTGTACCCCCTGGGGTAAAACCTGTAGGGTGCAAATGGATCTTTAAAAGAAAGATTGGTGTAGATGGGCAGGTGGAGACCTATAAGGCAAGACTTGTGGCGAAGGGTTTTCGTCAAAGACCAGGTTTGGACTATGACGAGACTTTTTCTCCCGTAGTCATGCTTAAATCCATTCGGATCCTACTTGCTATTGCTGCTCACTACGACTATGAAATCTGGCAGATGGACGTTAAAACCGCATTTCTAAATGGAAATTTGGAAGAATGCGTTTATATGGATCAGCCAGAGGGCTTCATTGATAGTGGGAGCAGCGGGAAAGCATGTAAATTGCTTAAATCCATATATGGGTTAAAGCAGGCATCACGGAGTTGGAACATCTGTTTCGATGATGTCATCAAAGAGTTTGATTTCATAAAAAATCCAGATGAACCTTGTGTTTATAAGAAGGCTGTAGGGAGAGCTGTTACATTCCTCGTATTGTACGTGGACGACATTCTTCTGATAGGAAATGATATTCCTATGCTACAGTCGGTCAAATCTTTCTTATCACTGAGGTTCTCCATGAAGGACCTGGGTGATGCCACGTACATTCTGGGCATAAGGATCTATAGGGATAGATCCAAAAGGTTATTGGGATTGTCCCAAACCAAGTACATTGACACCATCCTAAAAAGGTTTAGTATGGAAGACTCCAAGCGGGATGCCTTACCCGCTTGCCATGGGGTCACTCTCTCCAAGGATTCTTGTCCAAAGACCGATGAAGAGAGAGCTCGCATGAGTATTATACCCTATGCTTCGGCAGTAGGATCTATAATGTATGCGATGTTATGTACACGCCCAGATGTAGCTTATGCACTCAGTGTTGTAAGCAGGTATCAATCTAACCCAGGGGAGAATCACTGGACAGCTGTGAAGAACATTCTTAAGTACTTGCGAAGGACTAAAGAATTGTTCTTGGTGTATGGTAATGGAGATCTCCAAATGGAGGCCTTTACCGATTCAAGCTTCCAGAGCGATAAGGACGACAGCAAATCTATCTCTGGGTTTGTATTTACCCTCAATGGAGGGGCGGTGAGTTAGAAGAGTTCCAAACAAGATACCGTTGCAGACTGTTGGAGATAGTGCCCTCAGAGTCAATTATTAGGTCACAGGTATGTGATTGTAATGATTGAGGGAGGACCTATCCCGGTAGGACAGTCTTACTCGAGATGATAGTATGCTATCTGGTTTACCTTTATCATCGTGTACTGCTTTAGGTGACCTGACACGTCGCTATTACACGTTGATAGAGCCCCTAGGATTCTTGCTTGACCACCAGCAGTATGAGGGCGATCATATAAGTGGGAGCTGGGGGTCTATAAGCTTATCCTTAAAAAGTCCCTAGTCGTGGGAGTTTCGAGACTGGGCATCGATACTCCATTAGTAGACTAGTGTATACAGTCGAGACCCCGACGAGGGGCGGTGGCCGGTCTCACAAGCCACTGGTGTCAGTTGGATCACCTAAGATGTATACAGGTGCTCATTGGGTTATGAGTACACCGGACAGGACTCTCCGGGAACATGCTAGTTGGTCATATACCAGACGTCAGATGGCAGTTCCCTGGTGACATGTGTGCAGGTTAGTTCATCGACCTGGGGATCGTCATTTGTCTCGTGTGAGTTCCCACTGTACTTTGATTACTACCCTACCACGGCTCAAAGGAGTCGTGCAAACAGGTTTTAGTTGGGTACAGTCCCGAGCCACATGGAGGCAGTGAGCGTATCTTCAGGGGTTCGTCTCTCCCGGTATTAGGGGTGAGGTCGTGCTGTGTCTTGGAGAGCCATTACACGAAGTCCTTGGCCAAGGCAAGGAGATTTACTGGTAGGTATCCAGTAGTATCTCAGGGTGTTCTGGGCTACACTCCGACACGACTTGTACCGCTTTTGGGGGTCTGACTTTTACCAACCGCCTAGGCCCGCCATGCGATGCTCATAGACGAACGGACCGGACTGTACGGATATTGTCACTGACAGGCCCAGTAGGGAGTCAGGCTGAGTTCGCTCACAGACGTCCCTTTTAGTCAGTACCTGGTAGCCCGTTACGTATTGGCTTATACCTCTGACGTGCTAGTGGTTAATTCCACAACCAAGGTGTTGACGAGTCTTTAGAGTCCCCCACATTCTGTTACTCAGCTTTCGGGCGAAACGCTGTAGAGGCCGTATGGAGATATGGCAGGGTTCGATCAGATACGTGCGGTATTGCACGGATCATGATCGGACGGTTTTTACTAGCCGGCTTTGGCTTAAGCCGGATCCTAGTATTTGGTAGTGTAGTTTTGTCTCTTTGCATTTGTATCCGGACGGAATACAGATGCGGGTGTGTATGCACGGTATCGGGGTTTTCCTGTAATTTATTACGGGACCAGTTTTCTGGAGTTGCCAGTTTGCTTTTCGTTTCGGCCAATTTCCATTGTTCCGTTCATTGGCCGAAGTTTGGTGGAGGAGGGTTTATTTGCATTGTTGCAAATAGGCATTAGTGGAGGGGGTTCTTTGCATCTTGTTTCATCATGATGGTTTTCATGATGAGCACCATACCTTGACCTTTTTGACTTGATCACTTCATGATGGCTTGACCTTTGTTGTGATGATGAGGTTGGTGGAGTATGGCTTTGTTGTTTATCATTTCCTTTTTCACCTCTTGCTTGAAAAAGAATTGATCCTTTTTTTCACCCACATTTTGAGTGGGGCCGGCCACTGTGTGAGGATGAGTGTGCAGGAGAATTCTTGAGGAGTGTGTGTATTTATTCCATCATGCTTAATTAGTGGGCCCCCCCTTTGTTTTGAGTGTGCTGTGAAGTGTTTCATGCTTGAAGCATGATTTTAATTAAAGCATGGTTTTAATTGACTTCACCCATATACATATTTCCAGTGAGTTTTTTCTCTTGTTTGGCCGAGCTCACACATTCCCATTATTGCATGCTCCATCTCCTTTCCAGCAAGCATCCATGAAAAATTCCTTGCACAAATTCCTCCACATCCATGGCAACCATAACCCCATATGAGACTTAAGCTCTAGATTATATTCTACAGTATATCTTGGGCACGTCGAGTAGCCGGCTTCGTGCCCGAGTTGCCTCGGCATTAAGGTGGGAGCCCGTAAACAAAGTAGGCGATGTGGTGCACTTCCGGCGACGAGGAGGAGGCAGGATTTTCCGCAGGAGATCGGGACCATGACGAGAAGACCGGAGGACTTGGATCGTCGGTATATCTCTATTCCCTTTCTTGTAGTTAGCTAGGACTAATTAATGGTTCGATCCGGGTATTAGTGCGCGGCGGTTTGCCAGTTCAAGAAAATTTAAGTTTATCACCGCTTCCGCATTTGGCCGTCGGATTGACGGCCGGGGCGCCGCCGTGCACTTACAGTGGTATCAGAGCCTCGCCATTAACTTAGCATAGGTTGTTCTAATGTGTTTTGCATTTCCGATCGACCAAAATCCCAAAAACCACATTTTCCTTTGCATCAGTTTTCTGTTGGAATTTTTTGGTGTCAAAAAATTTTTCAGGTTGTAGAAAACTGCTGTACAAGACATTCTAAGACATCTGTAAAAATTCGACACACTCAGTCGTTGACTGTAGCGCGGAACCGCGGCCAAACCCCCCCTTGGGCCGCGGTTCCGCCGCACATTGGTCTCTTCAGTGTGTCCAATTTGTACAGTGGTCTTCTGGGATTATTTTGTGGGCTTTGGAATATTAAATTTGGGCCCAGAATCTCTGTGACTGCTACAGTTTTACTTGGGGGCCCACTTGTTAATTGTTTGATCGATCGGATATTTTTAAACACATTATTTCACAGTATTTACATTATATCTGCGACCGTGAATGTCACTTGATCGGTAAATCCGGTCTAACTGCTATAGCCCGGTTAGACGGATTTGCGAACGTGACTTTCACGTTGATGTTTTGTTTTTGCTGTGATGTTGCGGATCGGTCGTGGGGGATAGCCTGGATGCAATGCTAGTACAGTTTTGTTGTATTATGTACATTTGATATTGCGGGGCGAGCGTCCGACATGTGGACTGCCGTCACTGCCTGTTTGTATTATTCTTTTGGGGCACGACCTGGTTGCGGTCGATGTACCCGGTGTATGTATATTTTATTTTCTGTACTAGGATTGCCCCGCGGAGGGGTGCACGGATAGCCGGATTCTGGAGGGCAACAAGCCCGCATCTCATGGCATTGAGACGGAGGGGGCTTCACTCTAGGATTGGCGGGCTATTCGCCACACTCGTAGGGGGTACAGGTTGACCCAGGAGGGGTGCCCAAGTTGCCGGATTCCGTGAAGTGCTGGGTGGTCCATTCACGGCGCTGAAGGGGGCTGCCTCGCTTCAGGTTTTGGCGGGTGACTTGCCGCGCCCGTAGGGGTCTAGGATTTCATTGCACAGGCTATCCACACGACCAGGGGAACGTCGGGTTTCAGCGGCTCTGTGAAACCCGGTGATCCCAGATATCTGTATTGTTTCTGTGTTGCTGTACATTTCTGTGATGTTGCATTTTATTCACGCCTTGAGCGAAATACTATTTATTGGTATATATATTAGTAGATGTCGTATATGTTTTGCGTCCGCGCTAGTCCAGTCCCCGCTCTGTCGTTAGTAAGCTAACCTAACGGGTAATGACGGGACCCAGTGGCGAATGCGGATGGCATATACGTACATCAGTATATTTTCGTTCTTTTTGGTGTGATCAATTGATGGGACTGCATTGATTCGGATCAATACAAGTTAAAACAAACCTAATCTGATGTTGTTGGAACACTTTTCAAAAAGCTGTTCTTGCAAGGACGTTTACTTTTGTTTTGCATCGTGGTATTCATTGGAATATCCTGCTCCTCAGTCGACGAGGCAAGGGCCGAGATCCCTTCACCGGGAGTGACCCCTTGGACAGAAGTTTGCGTCAGGGCATTAACTTCACTATAGCCGATTACTTTTGCTTTGCATCGCGGTATTCATTTGGAATATCCTACACCCCATTCTATGGGGAAAGAGCCGAGATCCCTTCACCGGGAGTGACCTCTTTAGCAAAGGTTTTCGTCACTATATTTTTAAAAAGCTATCCGTTCCTTCAACGATATCAAGTTCATTACGTTAAAGGTTTTCGCCAGAAACCATTCGTAGCCCTCCGTCGTTTCATATGGATAGTCAGTAGTATTCAAGCTGTGTATGTTGGCCAAAGTCAAGGCACAGTGTTTGGTGGCTATTGGTTATTCATATGCAGCATAGATAGATGCGTTGGTTTGGAACAGTCGTACTGCCATGTTGACCAAAGTCAAGGGTATGTACGGGTGGATTCAAATTAACCTGGAGAATGACGGGTAGAACTTGACATGTGACTTATGATATGTTGGCCAAAGTCAAGGTCATAAGAGCATGGGGCAGAAATCACATCGGGAGTTTCAAAAGAACTGAAACTTGCCAGATATACGCATACCTTCTGGAGTGTGATAGCGTGAACGGATTCCATCACGTTATCATGCAATGATAGTTGGATCCCGATTCCCACTGATGAGTTAGTTTACTCCTCGGGTAACCCCGACTAATTCTTCTTTCAGGTTTGGAGGAGAATTTGAGGTACAGTGGGAGGTTTCCAGATTAGATAAATTGGTGACCATTCTGATCTAGGTTAGAGTGCACGCTGAGTGTTTCTTTTCTCTCTCTCTTTGGCAGCGACCATTGACCCGACCCTAAGACTTTGACTCAGTGACCAAGTTGACCGAACCTTCTTAAACACCGGCTTTTGGATTGTCAGAGTTGCAAACCTCATTGCCACTCCTACTTTTACCCTTTTCTCCAGGACACCCCGTTTTACTACGAACGTCCACTTCCATTGGACAAAACCATCGTATGGTTAGATACGAACTCGAAAGAATTTATTCGAGGATGGTTTCCGGTTCTGGAGAAAACGGATAGGATTATTCAGTTGTCTTTTCCTTTTACCCTCTCTAAGGTTACGAGTACTCCTTGGTTTAGGGGTAGTACACCTATTACGCAAATTGGATTGTCTTCTTCCAAACCTTAGGCTGGTGCCGACCGGTAGGGAATGAAGAAAACCAATTAGCATAACGATGGTGTGCAGAAGGTATTAAGTTCAGACAAAGCAAGGGATTAGTAAGAGGGCAAAGTAAATTGCAACAGATATTCACGACCAAACCAAATATTTCGTTACCACTCCCACATCACCTTTGTATTTCTCCAGGACACTCTGTATCACTACGAAGATCCACAGTTTATTTGGATACTCCATCGTATGGTTATATACGAACTCGAATGGAACTGGTTCCAGTTCGGGGATGGATTCTGGTTCAGGAGAAATAGGAATAAGGTTTATTCGGTTGTCCTTTATCTTCACCCTCTCTCATTGCGAATGTTCCTAGGATTGGGACAGTACACCCATTATGCTTATTGGATAGTCTTCTTCCAAACCATAGGCTGGTGCCGAACGGTAGGGAAGGAAGAAAACCATTTGGCCTAAAAGGGTGTGCAGAAGGTAAAGACTAAAGACATATGAAGGGATTTGGAGAGGTGGCAAAGAACTATACGGTTACAGTCGTGAATCTGGAAGAGGCATTACTAGGAATACCAGAATACCCCATCGGAACATTTCAATGTTTCAGTTTCACTGTGTAATGTTAAAGGAAAACTGATTTCCCGATTAGATACTTACTCCAGGGTATGTATTTACCAGGTACGATTCTCACATCTGTATGGTTTTACAGATGATGAGTGGGAGTAAGTTATTGGGAATTGGGTGATTATCCTCATTATATCGGGATTCGTTGTAATCAGTGATATTTGAGGAAATCACCTGGGCTGTTTGCCGGTCGGCAAATATTTGGTTTTGAATATCCGTAGTTATGCACCAATTTCAAATTGATATATCTGTACGTCTATTTGAATAGAGTGAGATATACCTTTCTGAAATTATGTCTACGACATTTACCTATATCAGTGGATGGTTAGGTAAGGAGCATTAAACAGCGGTGTAATTCTTCTTAACCATAAGTACAATTTTCAACCTACGACACACAGTGAATGAGTTATCAGACTCAAGGGACTTATACAAAGGATTGTATGTTGTCCAGGGTCCATCAGGACAGAGGGGTTGGTCCTCGTACTATATTCGGTTTACTTATGACTTCTCTAGTTTTTAGACAGGTGTTTTGCGGAAACACAGGGTCCAAATTTTGAGAAGTTATAGGTATTTGAATAGAGTAGAGAACCAGGTATAGCAAGTATCGGGATTCTTCAAAGAGATCGAAGATGTAGGTACTTGTGTATGGTATTCAGTTGATAGTAATGATAAAGAGATCTTGCTTCTCTTTCAGGTTACTCATAATTGGAAGTATTCCTAAGTTGAGTAACGCTGATCGGCCTCCTTCCATTTAGTTGACATGCGCTGGGGACAGCTGCATGATTTGAATCTGGTTCAATTAAATCAGTGCCTCTGTTTCTATATTAGATATAGAACAGTTCATATCTTAACGATGTTAAGGTACGGGGAGTTGTCCGGTTTATGATTAAAACCAGACACTGGACAACTCAAGGCACGTTTCTGTAATGGCTGTTTGTGGGTTGACCCAGGCTATGACGAGGGTTGACTTTCTACCATCTGGATGAACAATAGCGATATTGTTCTAGACTCGCCACAGTTTTATTAAAAATGGTTTTTTTCAGAAAACAGTAGTGGGAGTATGGTAGAACTGGAAGTGATTCCAGAACCGCAAACGATTACTGAAGATTTGATAAGGAACCTAAAGATTCAATCTGGATTGACATTCCATTGGCCACTCCGCAGATAAGGTGGGTAACTTCAGGCACCCGAGAGGTACTACGGTAGCCTCAAGGACGGTGACAGGGAAGTTCTTGTTTACCCACAATTGTCATTGCTGTTGTTCCAGGTTACGAGACCCGGCGGGAGGATGAGTATAGCGTCGTTCTAAACCAGTTTTAGAAGTGTACGTCTATATGACTCTGCCAGAGGGTTGTCGTAGTCAGTGGGAGCAGCGGAAGCATTGGTGGACAGGTTGCTTATGTCTATTTATAGACTAGAGCATATGTAGCGGAGATAGATCATCTATTTCTGACGTGACAGTCATGGGTTTGACTTCATCAGAATAGGGGATGGATCTGTTGAAAAGGTAGTAGGGTGTGATATCCTGGTATTTGGATGATATACACAGAGTAGGAAAGGAAACTCCTACACTACGATCGGTTATACTTTGGTCGTCACACAGTTGTTTCTCCACAAAGGAAATGGATTTTATATCAGACATACTGGTTACTAGATCTATGGTTTTAGATCTAGATTTGGGTGGTTTCCCAATCAAGGTACTTGACAGCGTTCTAAGAGTATTTAGGATGGACGACTCCTGGCACGGTAGTGTACCTGCAGGTAATGGAGTCACCCTCTCCAAAGGTGTCTTACAGACTAAAGGGGAGAGGGACGGGCATGATTGGCAGATCACTTGCTCAGGAAATTGAGTCAATCGTGAGATGTCAAGTACCACACCAGATGTTGTTCTTGCACTAGATGCAATAAGTTGACATTAATCCAATCCTGGAGAAACAGTCGGAAGCAGTTTTAGAACATAAGTGGATGTTCTAGGGATATGATAACGACAGCCTCATTCAGGAGACAGTTATCATTCCAGGCTTCCAAGGTGACATGGACGACAAGGAGGTTGTCAGAGTTATAGTTTTCCTTCTGATGAGGGGCAGTATTTTGGACAGGTGGTCCAAGGCAATACTGAGGGAGGCATGGCGCGCAGGATACTGATTAAGTTCAGTTGACGATACAGTCTAAGAAGTTTGGATTTGGAGTTCATTTATGAGCTAGGTCCCATCAGACATCCAGACATATTCTGAGACAGGTATTGCTCTTTTCGGGAGATGGCTTTCTCCGCGAACTTAAGATATAGAGAGACGTAGAAAGAAACAACTAAGCGGATCCACTCACTGAGGCTATTCCTCGAACGCAATAGTTCTGCAAACGAGCTTTGTGAGACTGACTAGTAGAGGAGTTGGATGTTCGGTATCACACGGGCTGTGAGTATGCGACATCGCAATAATTAGCCTTGAGTGCAAGTGGGAGATTGTTGGAGATAGTGCCCTCAGAGTCAATTATTAGGTCACAGGTACGTGATTGTAATGATTGAGGGAGGACCTATCCCGGTAGGACAGTCTTACTCGAGATGATAGTATGCTATCTGGTTTACCTTTATCATCGTGTACTGCTTTAGGTGACCTGACACGTCGCTATTACACGTTGATAGAGCCCCTAGGATTCTTGCTTGACCACCAGCAGTATGAGGGCGATCATATAAGTGGGAGCTGGGGGTCTATAAGCTTATCCTTAAAAAGTCCCTAGTCGTGGGAGTTTCGAGACTGGGCATCGATACTCCATTAGTAGACTAGTGTATACAGTCGAGACCCCGACGAGGGGCGGTGGCCGGTCTCACAAGCCACTGGTGTCAGTTGGATCACCTAAGATGTATACAGGTGCTCATTGGGTTATGAGTACACCGGACAGGACTCGCCGGGAACATGCTAGTTGGTCATATACCAGACGTCAGATGGCAGTTCCCTGGTGACATGTGTGCAGGTTAGTTCATCGACCTGGGGATCGTCATTTGTCTCGTGTGAGTTCCCACTGTACTTTGATTACTACCCTACCACGGCTCAAAGGAGTCGTACAAACAGGTTTTAGTTGGGTACAGTCCCGAGCCACATGGTGGCAGTGAGCGTATCTTCAGGGGTTCGTCTCTCCCGGTATTGGGGGTGAGGTCGTGCTGTGTCTTGGAGAGCCATTACACGAAGTCCTTGGCCAAGGCAAGGAGATTTACTGGTAGGTATTCCAGTAGTATCTCAGGGTGTTCTGGGCTACACTCCGACACGACTTGTACCGCTTTTGGGGGTCTGACTTTTACCAACCCCCTAGGCCCGCCATGCGATGCTCATAGACGAACGGACCGGACTGTACGGATATTGTCACTGACAGGCTCAGTAGGGAGTCAGGCTGAGTTCGCTCACAGACGTCCCTTTTAGTCAGTACCTGGTAGCCCGTTACGTATTGGCTTATACCTCTGACGTGCTAGTGGTTAATTCCACAACCAAGGTGTTGACGAGTCTTTAGAGTCCCCCACATTCTGTTACTCAGCTTTCGGGCGAAACGCTGTAGAGGCCGTATGGAGATATGGCAGGGTTCGATCAGATACGTGCGGTATTGCACGGATCATGATCGGACGGTTTTTACTAGCCGGCTTTGGCTTAAGCCGGATCCTAGTAATTGGTAGTGTAGTTTTGTCTCTTTACATTTGTATCCGGACGGAATACAGATGCGGGTGTGTATGCACGGTATCGGGGTTTTCCTGTAATTTATTACGGGACCAGTTTTCTGGAGTTGCCAGTTTGCTTTTCGTTTCGGCCAATTTCCATTGTTCCGTTCATTGGCCGAAGTTTGGTGGAGGAGGGTTTATTTGCATTGTTGCAAATAGGCATTAGTGGAGGGGGTTCTTTGCATCTTGTTTCATCATGATGGTTTTCATGATGAGCACCATACCTTGACCCTTTTGACTTGATCACTTCATGATGGCTTGACCTTTGTTGTGATGATGAGGTTGGTGGAGTATGGCTTTGTTGTTTATCATTTCCTTTTTCACCTCTTGCTTGAAAAAGAATTGATCCTTTTTTTCACCCACATTTTGAGTGGGGCCGGCCACTGTGTGAGGATGAGTGTGCAGGAGAATTCTTGAGGAGTGTGTGTATTTATTCCATCATGCTTAATTAGTGGGCCCCCCCCTTTGTTTTGAGTGTGCTGTGAAGTGTTTCATGCTTGAAGCATGATTTTAATTAAAGCATGGTTTTAATTGACTTCACCCATATACATATTTCCAGTGAGTTTTTTCTCTTGTTTGGCCGAGCTCACACATTCCCATTATTGCATGCTCCATCTCCTTTCCAGCAAGCATCCATGAAAAATTCCTTGCACAAATTCCTCCACATTCATGGCAACCATAACCCCATATGAGACTTAAGCTCTAGATTATATTCTACAGTATATCTTGGGCACGTCGAGTAGCCGGCTTCGTGCCCGAGTTGCCTCGGCATTGAGGTGGGAGCCCGTAAACAAAGTAGGCGATGTGGTGCACTTCCGGCGACGAGGAGGAGGCAGGATTTTCCGCAGGAGATCGGGACCATGACGAGAAGACCGGAAGACTTGGATCGTCGGTATATCTCTATTCCCTTTCTTGTAGTTAGCTAGGACTAATTAATGGTTCGATCCGGGTATTAGTGCGCGGCGGTTTGCCAGTTCATGAAAATTTAAGTTTATCACCGCTTCCGCTTTTGGCCGTCGGATTGACGGCCGGGGCGCCGCCGTACACTTACACAGACTCTACGATGGAAGCTGAGTACATTGATGCAAATGATGCCGCCAAGGAAGCCATCTGGATGAAGATGTTCGTCTCAGAGCTAGGAGTAGTTCCAACCATTATTGATCCAATACCTTTGTATTGTGACAATAATGGGGCTATGGCGTTAGCCAAGGAGCCCAGATCCCATCAGCGGTCCAGACACATCCTAAGGCGTTTTCATTTGATCCGGGAGATTGTAGATCGCCGCGAGATCGAGATTAGGAGGGTAGACACAAAGAATAACGCCGCGGATCCATTCACCAAGGCCCTCCCTCAGCCGCAGCATTAGCGACTTTTTGAGATGTTGGGTATGAGATACGCCAATAACTGGCCTTAGTGCAAGTGGGAGATTGTTGGATATATGTATGCCCTAGAGGCCATTATGTGATAGTGGATGTATCTATACATGTATATATATTCAGTATGCATTCTTGCTCGACATGATAGTATGCTATCTGGTTCTTCTTTATCTGACATGCTGATAAAGCCCTGAGGATATTGGCTTGACTGCTCTGATTATGATGGAGATCATACTAGTGGGACATCTGTAGTCTATAAGCATATCCTGGAAAGTCCCTAGTCGTAGGTATATCGAGACGGGGCATTGATATACCAGAGTAGACTAGCGTATATGATACTAGACCCATGTGATGGGCGATGGATGATCCTATATCCATTGGTGTTTGACATCAAGATCATATACGGGTGCTCAGTGCTGACTGGGTACACTGGACGGACTCACCGAGAACTCCTATATGGAATTATATCTATCGTCAGATAGCAGTTCTCAGGTGACACTGGTGCAGGTTAGTCTGTAGACCCGAGATCGTCATGGAGTCTTGTGTGTTCTCCCACTGTACTTTGATTACCACCCTACCACGGCTCTACTGAGTTGTGCAAACAGGTGGCCGTTGGGTACAGTCCCGAGACACACGAAGGCAATGAGCGATAGGAGGGGTTTCGTCTCTCTCGGTATTGGGAGTTGATGCTTTACTGTGCCCGACTGGTTATATCAGTAAGTCCCTGGCCAAGGCTGCTGAGAATTGCTGATAAGTGTTATCAGTAGTTTCTCGATCTGTTATAGACCATTCACCGGCATGACTTATTGAGCTATTAGGGTCGACGTGACCATCCCTAGGCTCGATATGCAGCATATCTGACGAAGAGACCGGACTGTACGGTAGTGTTGCCGGTTAGCTCGACGGGAGTTGTAGCAGGTTCGCTTGTTTTCTTCTGATCGCTCAATACCCAGGTGGCCGTTACGTTTAGCTGACCGCTTGCGGTTTGGGGGTACCTGATATGATCATCACCCTCTGCCGGCGTATTGACGAGTCTTAGAGTCCCACAAAGGAGTTACCCATTCCAGGCGAAACGTTGTGGTGCGCGTATGCGATATGCGCATGCACCCGATTAAAATGTACGTATATGATACCGAACATTGATCGGGTGGCCTTCTTATGGTGGGGTCGTATGAGATATGACCGGATTGATAAATTAAGTGTTGATTTATCATCTAACCATTAGTTTTCTCACTTGAAACTTTTCTAGGGTTTGATGGATGTATGCATGCATGCATGTGTTTCTTTCTTTCATTCTAGTTTCATGCATATGTGGATGTGCATACATGCATACATACATACACCCATCCATCATGGTTGTTAGCATATGGAAATGGTGGCAATATAAGACTCACACCATGGATTAAATAATGGATTATTATTTAATTTTGGTTTTAAAACAAAATGAAAAGAAAAGGATAATCATTCTAGCTTCTACATTCTTCTTCTAACCTAACCAAGCTCAACTACCACTAACCTAGGGTTATCCTTCTCTTTATCATTTAAAACCCAAGTTAAATTAACTCTCCATCATTTAATCATGGTTGAATGCAAGAAGGAAATAAATATATATAGTGATATATTTCATTTTCTTTTTGAACTAAGGGTTATTTTTCACCTCTTGTTAAAAATAGCCACCATCTTCATCCTCCTTCATCTTTTTCCTCTCTAGTTTTTTCTAGTGAGTTAAAAACAATTAAAGAAAGGTTTTTGAAGTGAGATCCTTAGCCACAACATCATTCTACTCAAGTCTAGCCAACTTGATTAGAGTGTTCTCTTTGCTTTTCCAAAGTTGCAAGCTTGGACGGGAAACTTCGGGTGGATCGTCGTGGACGAAAGAGGACTACAAGTGGACCTTCTTCCAACACCCTAGAGATTAAGGAGTCAAGCAAAAGGGGAGCTACAAAGGTTGTAGCCTTCAAACCCTAATTTTTATTAGCTTAAAGTTTCGTAACCCTAATTTTTTAGGATCGATTCCTTTGCGTGTTTGTTTAGCACCTAAAAAATACATACTTTGAGACATGTGATGCTTCAAAACTCTTCATAGGGTGCTAGGCAAACCTTACAAGAAAGGTATAACCCCCTAACCGAGTAGTTAACAACTCCTAGTTAGGTTGTTAGTTAGATGTTTAACAAAGATCCGGTTTTGAGTCCATGTTACCGCCTCCAGAAAATTGTTTTTCACCAAATTCCGCATGCCCGAAAGTACCGGGAGAGGTAGCATGGACTTACAGTGGTATCAGAGCCTAGTTAAACTCTATCTAACATGTTAGCATAGTAGCTAGAAAATCGATCGGAGAAAAAGTCCCGAAATAAACCCGAAATTCAAAGTTGCTGTCGATTTTTTAAGTTCTGTAAAATTGATAAATTTCATCTTAAAAATCGGCTTATGGTTTTTATTAAACACCCACGAAATTTGGTCCCACGAACCGGTTAAAGCGCCGCGGAAACGCGGCGGGAGCACGCTCCCACCGCGGTTCCGCGGTCGAGTTGACTCGACCGAGGTCCAAATTTTGTGCAGTGTTTTTATGGGGTTCTTTTAGGATTTTTGGAATATGTATTTTCTGCCCAGATTTTCCAGAACGAAAATTTTGTGTTTGGGGCCTGAAAATCCGTATTTTTGATCGAACTTCTAAATGACTTAAGCTGATGGGTTTTTCTGTGATGTGATATTTGTATTGAACGTCTGCTAATAGCTATATGTCGATTAGTGGGAGTTATACAAATCTGTGATCTGTAATGTTATTGGTTTGTGTATATGAATTCATTGGATTGTCGCGGGTGAATAGCCGGGGGTTGTGAGACGAGAGTTTTCTTTTCTTTCAATTCATGTAAATTTGTAAATTGATGTAATTATTATTTGTATGGCCGCACAACCGGGTCGGGGTTGTAGCCGTCATTGTATAATTTCTTTTTACTGTTTTTGCTCCTAGGATAGACCCATGGAGGGGGTGCACAAACTACCGGGTATGCCGAAGTGCCGAGTGGCCTACTCACCGAGATGAGGGAGGTTGCTTCGCTTCGGGTACTTGGCGGGTAGTTTGCCGCACCCGTAGGGGTCTTGGGTGGGGTATTGGCTATTCACCGCGACCGTGTAATCTTCTTTTCGTTACAGGCTCGTACGAATTGTGGGTTCCTAGTATATCCAATGTGTTCATCTGTGATCTGAAATGGCTATCATTGCAGTATATCTATATATGATATTATTTAGGCGTTGCTTATGTTTTACAGCCGCGCTAGCCCAGCCCCGCTCTGTCGTTAGTTAAGTAACCTAACGGGTAATGACGGGGCCCCGTGGCGAATGCGAATGGCATAAGCGTACGTCATATTTTGGTTGTTTTCTGCAATGGTAGGATTAAATGATGGGACGCATTAAAAGAACTAATGCAAGAATATCATGCATTAAAAGAACTAATGCAAGAAAATAAACCAAGTAAAAGTCGTTGGAACACTTTCGAAAAACCACTCGGTTCTTTTCAAAACCAACTTTTAAATGCGGAGCTTGAGCCACTCCTTTTAAAAGCTGTCTCGTTCCATCGATTATATCAAGTTCACTACGTTCACGGTTTAGCCAAAACCATTCGTAGCCCTCCGTCGTTTCACATGGATGGTCAATAGTATTCAAGCTATGTTTGTGGGCCAAAGTCAAGGCATAGTGATTGGTAGTTATTGGGTATTCATGTGCAGCATAGATAGATGCGTTAGTTTGGAACAGTCGTACTGCCTTGTTGGCCAAAGTCAAGGGTAGGTGCGGGTGGATTCAAATTAACCTGGAGAACGACGGGTAGAACTTGACATGTGACTTATGATTTGTTGGCCAAAGTCAAGGTCATAAGAGCATGGGGCAAAAATCCACATCGGGAGTTTCAAAAGAACTGAAACTTGCTAGTGTTGCATACCATTTGGAGTGTGATGATTCTGGTAGGATTCCTTCAGTTTTGTCACGCGATTATATTTGGATCCCGATCCTACTGTGAGTATATGCTACTCCTCGGGAAATTTCTCACTTAACGATCAATGCTATAAACTAAGTAGGTGTCTAGAAAGGTGTTAGCGGGGCTACGCCCCCAGGGAAAAGAGGTTATTTAATTAAGGAACTTCGCGAAAGCGTTGGAAAATCTCCCTTGAAGTACCGACACTGGCCTGGCTGAATGGTTAAGCAAGTATTGTACGGTGAGATTGATCCTGACTAATTCTTCCTTTTTGGTTTGAGGAGGGATTCGAGAAACAGTGGGAGCCATCCTGTTTAGACAAACTAAAAACCATTCTAAACTTGCAAGAGCATCATGCTGAGTGTTTCTTCTCTCTCCTAATTGCAGCGATCAATCGACATGACTGGACTTAAGTTACTTCTAGATAAAAACATACTGACAGGGCCAAACTACAAAGATTGGCTCAGGAATGTCAAGATGGCAATCATTTACGACAAGCTGGGGTATCTTCTTACCACCAAAGCTCCCCCTGTCCCAGGTCCTAAAACCAGCGTCGCAGATAAAGAAATCCGTAAGACCTGGGAAATAGATTGCGCGAAGGCCTAGTGCCTCGTGCTTGCCTCTATGGACAATGAACATCAGAGGAGGCACGAGAATATGGTCCTCGAATCCATATTTCTCCATACAAAAGAACTGTATGGAGAGCAGTCTCGTATCGCAAGATACGAAGTGTCGAAGAAGTTATTTTCGGCAAGGTTGGCCGTCGGATCATCGGTAGCGGAACACGTGCTTAAGATGATTGGCTACATAGAAGAGCTCGCGGACCTTGGGACCACGTTGGAGAATGAGCTCTATACGGACTTGATTCTCCAGTCCCTTCCTTCCACTTACGCCCAGTTTATCCTGAACTTCAACTTACAAGAAAAAGAAGTTGAACTTTCAGAACTCCTCAACATGCTGAGGAGCGCAGAGGGCACCCTACAGAAAGGTAGGGAAACATCCACTTTGTTTGTAGGAGGATCTTCCTCTTCTAGGTCCAAGGCGAAAGCCAAGGGAAAGAAGAAGAAAGCCCCCGCCAAACCAAGGGGCGGTGTTAGTAAAGTGGATACGAAGGGAAAGGAAAAAGCAACAAAGAAAGTGGGAAAGCTTGTGGATAAGGAAGAATGCTTCTATTGTCATAAGAAGGGACACTGGAAGAATGATTGCAGGGCTTGGAAAGCTAGAACACAGGATCTGAAGCAGGTTGCGGCTTCAGCTTCAGGTGTGTATGTTATTGAAAACTGTATTTCAATAAACTCTACTTCCTGGGTATTGGATACCGGATCAGGATCTCATATCTGTAATTCTTTGCAGGCGTTGAGAAACCGTAGGGTTTTGAAGGCAGGTGACATGACCCTCAAAGTTGCAAACGGAGCTTGCATGGATGCTAAGGCCGTGGGGGACTATCACCTGGGAATGTCAGATGGACATGTTTTGGTTTTGCGTAATTGCTTTTTTGTACCCAACGCAACTTGTAAAATCATTTCTGTATCTTTGGTTTCTAAAGAAGGTTATGAATTTGCGTTTTTAAGTAATGTTGTAAACATTCACCTTAATCAAGTTCTGATTGGGTCAGGTACATTGAGCAATGGTATATACGTATTAAACCAACCACAGATTTTCAATGTCCAGAATACACACAAAAGAAAGTCTCCGGAAATAAATCAGACTTTCTTATGGCATTGTAGACTGGGTCACATCAATGAGAGAAGGTTGACGAAGTTACATACAGAAGGATATTTGAATCCGTTTGAATATTAATCGTATGCCACTTTTCAATCCTGTCTCAAAGGAAAAATGACAAAGACTCCGTTCACTGGACACGGAGTAAGAGCGAGCGAGCTCTTGGGACTCGTACACAGCGACGTGTGCGGTCCATTGTCTACACATGCGCGAAGCGGTTATTCTTACTTCATTACTTTTACGGATGACTTCTCAAGGTACGGTTATGTCTTCTTAATGAAACATAAGTCCGAAGCCTTTGGTAAATTCCAGGAATATAAGAATGAAGTAGAAAAACAAACCGGAAGAAGTATCAAGATCCTAAGATCGGATCGAGGTGGTGAATACTTGAGTGCCGAGTTCCTGAACTATTTAAAAGAGAACGGAATTCTCTCTCAGCTTACTCCTCCATACACTCCGCAACATAACGGTGTATCGGAGAGACGGAACTGAACCCTATTGGATATGGTACGGTCCATGATGAGTAACGCTGAGTTACCGCAATCATTTTGGGGGTATGCGCTAGAATCAGCCGCATACCTTTTGAACCGAGTCCCCACTAAGACTGTGCCTACTACACCATATGAGATGTGGTGTGGGAAGAGACCCTATCTTAATCACATTAAGACATGGGGAAGTCTAGCTTTTGTTAAAAAGCAGCATGCGGACAAGCTCGAGGCACGCTCAGTACAGTGCAAGTTCGTGGGATATCCAAAGAACTCCAAGGGATATTTCTTCTACTGCGAAGAGGAACAAAAGGTTTTTGTTTCTCGTCATGCCTACTTCTTGGAAACTGAGTTTTTGGAAAACCAGATAAGTGGGAGCACAGTAGAACTGGAAGAAATTCCAGAACCACGAGCTATTACTGAAAGCTTAGTGGAACCAGAGGGTTCAAAAGAACAGGACATTCCTACGCCGCTCCACAGGAGAGTAGGCAGTCTCATCCGCCCGAGAGATACTACGGTTTTCTCATAGACGGGGTTAGAAAGGATTTCATCATAGATTATGATGAGCCTACTAGCTTCCAGCAGGCCGTTCAGAGTGTTGACTCGGTAAAATGGCTGGATGCAATGCGGACCGAAATGGAGTCCATGTACACCAACAAGGTATGGACGTTGGACATTGCTCCAGACGGGGTAAAACCCGTAGGATGCAAGTGGATCTTCAAAAGGAAGATTGGTGTAGATGGACAGGTTGAGACCTATAAAGCTAGACTTGTTGCAAAGGGTTTTCGTCAAAGACCTGGTTTGGACTATGACGAAACCTTTTCTCCAGTCGCTATGCTGAAATCCATTCGGATCCTTCTTGCCATTGCTGCCTTCCACGATTATGAGATCTGGAAGATGGACGTAAAGACAGCTTTTCTAAATGGAAATTTAGAGGAGTGTGTCTATATGGACCAACCAGAGGGTTTCATTCAAAGTGGGAGCAGCGGAAAGGTGTGCAAGTTGCTTAAGTCCATCTATGGACTAAAGCAGCCATCGCGGAGTTGGAACATCTGTTTTGATGAGACGGTCAAGGAATTTGGTTTTATCAAAAATCCAGATGAACCATTCATCTATAGTAGATTTGTAGCAAGAACTGTAGTATTCCTCGTTTTATACGTGGATGACATTCTCTTAATAGGTAATGACATTCCTATGCTACAATCTGTCAAGGGGTTCTTGTCACACAGGTTCTCCATAAAAGACCTGGGTGATGCCTCATACATCCTGGGGATCCGGATCCATCGTGATAAATCCAAGAGGATATTAGGACTTTCACAGTCCAGGTACATCGACACCATACTGAAGAGATTCAGTTGGAAGATTCCAAGCGCGGTAACCTACCGGCTTGTCACGGGATCACCCTCTCTAAAGAGATGTCTCCCAAGACTGATTTGGAGAGGGATCGCATGTCTATTATACCCTACGCTTCTGCGGTAGGCTCTATAATGTATGCGATGTTGTGTACCAGACCGGATGTAGCTTATGCACTGAGTGTGGTAATCCGGTATCAGTCAAACCCTGGGGAGAAACACTGGATAGCGGTAAAGAACATTCTCAAGTACCTGAGAAGGACTAAGGAGATGTTCTTGGTGTATGGCGGAAAAGACCTCCAGATCGAGGCCTTTGCTGACTCCAGCTTCCAGAGTGACAAGGATGATTCCAAGTCCATGTCGGGTTTTGTCTTTACCCTCAATGGAGGGGTGGTGTGTTGGAAGAGTTCCAAACAGGAAACCGTTGCAGACTCGACGATGGAAGCGGAATACATCGCTGCATTTGATGCCGCAAAAGAAGCTGTCTTGATGAGGTAGTTCTTGAAAGAACTTCAGGTGGTTCTGTCCATTGTTGATCCAATACCTCTGTATTGCGACAACAACGGGGCTATAGCTTTAGCGAAGGAACCCAGGTCCCATCAGAGATCCAGACACATCTTGAGGCGGTATCACCTGATCAGGGAGATCGTGGATCGCCAGGAGATCGAGGTTCGGAGGGTTGCTTCAGAAGATAACACTGCAGATCCATTCACCAAGGCCTTGCCCCAGACTCAGTTCGAGCGGCTGATCGAGATGATAGGTCTTCGATACGCCAGTACATGGCCTTAGTGCAAGTGGGAGATTGTTAGTGTATATGCCCTAGAGGCCATTACTGTATCATACTAGTTTGTAAATTACTTAATGGAAGCTTGGGATATTCACCTTGTATATACAATCTTGCTCAAAATAGTAGTATGCTACTTGGTTTGTTTCTAATTCAATGTGTACATGTGTTTATTTTAGTATATCGCCTATACACATTAGTGGAGCCCTTAGGATCTTTCCTTGATTACCAGCGTTGTGATGGCAGTCACACTAGTGGGGGATGGGTAATCTATAAGCACATCCTTATGCAGGTCCCTAGTTGCAGGACTATCGAGACAGGGCATCGATACTCCGGAGTAGACTAGCGCATGCGCTTCTCATCCCAGAGTGGGAGATGGTCTGTCCCACAGCCATCAGTACGTCATACTAGAGATACTATGCGGGTGCTCGTTGGGTTACGAGTACACTGGACAGGACTCGTCGGGAACTGACCGGTAAGTATTATACCTATCGTCAGTTATCAGTTCCCAGGTGACATGAGTACAGCTTAGTCCGCTGACTTGACTCTGTCACTACGCCTCGAGTGTGTTCCCACACTACTTTGATTACTACCCTACCATGGCTCAAAGGAGTCGTGCAAACAGGTAGTAGTTGGGTGCAGTCCCGAAGCACTTGGAGGCAGTGACGGTTAGACAGGATTCGTCTCTCCCGGTATTGGGGGTTGACATCGCGCTGTGTCTAGGAGAGCCATTACACAAGTAGTCCCTGGCCAGGGCAAGCGAGATATACTGGTAGGCTTCCAGTGTTATCTCAGGGTGTATTGGGCTTCACTCCGACACGACTTGTACCGCTATTAGGGGACTGACGTTTACCGCCCCCCTAGGCCCACCATGCGATGTATCAGACGAACAGACCGGACTGTACGGAGATTGTCACATTCAGGCTCAGTAGGAGTTCAGATGGGTTTCACCTCGTCAGTCTTCTTGTCGGCATCTACCTGGGGACCGTTACGCACAGCTAGTGCCGCTTGCGGTCTGTGGTTAAACCCACTGCCAGCGTAGTGTCGAGTCATTAGAGTCCCACACAGAAAGCTATTCGCCTTTAGGCAAAAGAGTAGAGGTCGCATGGTTTTGCGACAGGGTTCAGTCACATCCGTGCACTTGTGCACGTTTAGTGTCCGGACAGTTTACACTAGCGGGCTTTGGTTTAAGCCAGATCCTAGTGTACGTATTGGGATTGGTTTTATCCAGTTTGTATTCGTGTTCCTCGGAACGCGGATGCGGGTGTGTATGCACAGTTGACGGAGAGACAGAGGCAGAGGATTCTCATTAAGGTTGTTGACCGTTGACTGTTGACTATTGACTTTTTGCTCAACCCTAATGAGAATATGATATATGATTAACAATAATATTAATTAAGTATTGTGGTGACATGGTTGTTGAGGGGTTGACTTTGTTGACTTGTTGACTTTGTTGACCGGTTGACTAGGTTGGACTAGTTGACCATCATGATGACAATGGCTATCATTTCATGGCAAAGACTTTTCACTTGCTTGTTCTCTTGTGCAATATGAGTGCATGAAATGATATAGCCATTTTGACTTAAACCATTTACACAATACTTGATTACTATTTTTGTGATGATGGCTTTGGATTATGAGAGAAAAGTTTTTCTCATTCTATCATTTTCATTCTCTCTCTTGTGTTCTTGAGCTCTCATCTTCTTCCTCTTGCTCTCCCTCTCTTTAGTCTATGGTTCATTTGTCTCATGTGTTGAGAACCAAGAACCATAGAGAAAATCCCTACACACTCTCCTCTACTCACTCTAGTTCACAAGGTTTAGCAAACCGAGTGAACTAGTTTCTTCAAAGTACGAAGAAGAAGCCAAAGGTAGAAACTTTCAGGTGGATCGATCTTCGGCGCAAGGAGACGACGGGGTGAAGCCGATCCGGACAACCATCGAGGTTTGAAGACGAAGGAGTTCAAGTAAGAAAGGTATAACCCCCTAACAGAGTAGTTAACAACTCCTAGTTAGGTTGTTAGTTAGATGTTTAACAAATATCCGGTTTTGAGTCCATGTTACCGCCTCTAGAAAATTGTTTTTCACCAAATTCCGCATGCCCGAAAGTACCGGGAGAGGTAGCATGGACTTACATGGCTATCATTGCAATATATCTATATATGATATTATTTAGGCGTTGCTTATGTTTTGCATCCGCGCTAGTCCAGCCCCCGCTCTGTCGTTAGTTAAGTAACCTAATGGGCAATGACGGGGCCCCGTGGCGAATGCGGATGGCATAAGCGTACATCATATTTTGGTTGTTGTCTGCAATGGTAGGATTAAATGATGGGACGCATTAAAATTAATGCAAGAAAAATAAACCAAGTAAAAGTCGTTGGAACACTTTCAAAACAACTCGGTTTCTTTTCAAAAAGAACTTTTAAACGCGGAGCTTAAGCCACTCCTTTTAAAAGCTATCTCGTTCCATCGATTATATCAAGTTCCCTACGTTCACGGTTTTGCCAAAATCATCCGTAGCCCTCCATCATTTCAGTTAAATATTCGGTAGTATTCAAGCTATGTATTTTGACCTCACGCCAAGGCATAGTGATTGGTAGCTGCCGGATATTTATCTGTTGCATAGATAGAATGCGTTGGTTTGAGACGGTTGTACTGCCATTTTAGCCTATGTCAAGGGTAGGTACGGGTGGGTTCAAATTAACCTGGATAATGATGGGAAGAACTTGACATGTGACTTTTGACATTTTGACCTCACGCCAAGCTCATAAGAGCATGGGGCAAAAATCCACATCGGGAGTTTCAAAAGAACTGAAACTTGCTAGCGCTGCGTACCATTTGGAGTGTGATGATTCTGGTAGGATTCCTTCAGTTTTGTCACGCAATGATATTTGGATCCCGATCCTACTGTGAGTATATGCTACTCCTCGGGAAATTTTTCACTTAACGATCAATGCTATAAACCAAGTAGGTGTCTAGAAAGGTGTTAGCGGGGCTACGCCCCCAGGGAAAAGAGATTATTTAATTAAGGAACTTCGCGAAAGCGCTGGAAAACCTCCCTCGAAGTACCGACACTAGCCTGGCTGAACGGTTAAGCAAGTATTGTACGGTGAGATTGATCTTGACTAATTCTTCCTTTTTGGTTTGAGGAGGGATTCGAGAGACAGTGGGAGCCATCCTGTTTAGACAAATTAAAAACCACTCTAAACTTGCAAGAGCATCATGCTAAAGTGTTTCTTCTCTCTCTCCTAATTGCTGCGACCAAACATCATGACCGGACTTAAGTTACTACTAGATAAAAACATACTGACAGGGCCAAACTACAAAGATTGGCTCAGGAATGTCAAAATGGCAGTCACTTATGACAAGTTGGGGTATCTCCTTACCACCAAAGCTCCCCCTGTCCCAGATCCCAAAACCAGCGTCGCGGATAGGGAAATCCATAAGACCTGGGAAATCGATTGCACGAAGGCCAAGTGGCTCGTGCTTGCCTCTATGAACAATGAACATCAGAAGAGGCACAAGAATATGGACCTTGAATCCATATTTCTCCATACAAAAGAACTGTATGGAGAGCAATCACGTATCGTAAGATACGAAGTCTCGAAAAAGCTATTTTCAGCAAGATTGGCCGTCGGATCATTGGTAGCGGAACACGTGCTTAAGATGATTGGCTTCATTGAGGAGCTCGCGGACCTTAGGACCACGTTAGAGAACAAACTCTACACGGACTTGATTCTCCAGTCCCTTCATTCCACTTACGCCCAGTTTATCCTGAACTTCAACTTACAAGAAAAAGAAGTTGAACTTTCAGAACTCCTCAACATGCTGAGGAGTGCAGAGGGCACCCTACAGAAAGATGTGAAACATCCACTTTGTTTATAGGAGGATCTTCCTCTTCTAGGTCCAAGGCGAAAGCCAAAGGAAAGAAGAAGAAAGCCCCTGCCAAACCAAGGGGCGGTGTTAGTAAAGTGGATACGAGGGGAAAGACAAAAGAAACAAAGGTAGCGGGAAAGCTTGTGGGAATGGAAGAATGCTTTTACTGTCACAAGAGTGGACACTAGAAAAAAGATTGCAGGGCTTGGAAGGCCAGAACCCAGGATCTGAAGCAAGTTGCGGCTTCAGCTTCTGGTGTGTATGTTATTGAAAACTGACTATCAATAAACTCTACATACTGGGTATTGGATACCGGATCAGGATCTCATATCTGTAATTCTTTGCAGGCGTTGAGAAAGCGTAGGGTTTTGAAGGCAGGTGATATGACCCTCAGAGTTGCAAATGGAGCTAGCATGAATGCTGAGTCCGTGGGGGACTATCACCTGGGGTTGTCAGATGAACACGTTTTGGTTTTGCGTAATTGCTATTTTGTACCCAATGCAACTTGTAATATCATTTCTGTATCCTTATTATCTAAAGAAGGTTATGAATTTGCATTTGTAAGAAATGTTGTAAACATTCACCATAATCAAGTTTTGACTGGGTCAGGTACATTAAACAATGGTATATACGTACTAAACCAACCACAGATTTTCAATGTCCAGAATACACACAAAAGAAAGTCTCCGGAAACAAACCAGGCTTTCTTATGGCATTGTAGACTGGGTCACATCAATGAGAGAAGATTGACGAAGTTACATACAGAAGGATATTTGGATCCGCTCGAATATAATTCGTATGCCACTTGTCAATCCTGTCTCAAAGGAAAGATGACAAAGACTCCGTTCACTGGACACGGAGTAAGAGCGAGCGAGCTCTTGGGACTCGTACACAGCGACGTGTGCGGTCCAATATCTACACATGCGCGAAGTGGTTATTCTTACTTCATTACTTTTACGGATGACTTTTCAAGGTACGGATATGTCTTCTTAATGAAATATAAATCTGAAGCCTTTGGAAAATTCCAGGAATATAAGAATGAAGTAGAAAAACAAACAGGCAAAAGTATCAAGACACTAAGATCTGATCGAGGTGGTGAATACTTATGTGCCGAATTCCTGGATTACTTAAAAGAGAATGGTATTCTCTCTCAGCTTACTCCTCCATACACTCCGCAACATAATGGTGTATCGGAGAGACGGAACAGGACGCTATTGGATATGGTACGTTCCATGATGAGTAACACTGAGTTACCGCGATCATTCTAGGGATATGCACTATAATCAGCTGCATACCTTTTGGACTGAGTTCCAACTAAGACTGTGCCTACCACACCAAATGAGATATGGAGTGGGAAGAAACTCTATCTTCAATATCTGAAGATCTGGGGATGTCCGGCTTTTGTCAAAAAGCCGCATGCGGACAAACTCGAGGCACGCTCAGTACTGTGCAAGTTTCTGGGATACCCAAAGAACTCCAGGAGGTATCTCTTCTATTACGCAGAGGTGTTGGAGATAGTGCCCTCATAGTCAATTATTGGATCGCAGGTACGTAATTGCAATGATTGCGGAGGACCTATACCGGTAGGACAGCCTTACTCGAGATGATAGTATGCTATCTGGTTTGCCTTTATCAGTCGTGTACATGTTCAGGTGACTGATTGCATGTTACACTTTGATAGAGCCCTTAGGATCTTGCTTTACTACCAGCAGTATGATGGCGATCATATACGTGAGAGTTGGGTAGTTTATATGCATATCCTTAATTGTGGTCCCTAGTCGTGGGAGTTTCGAGACAGGGCATCGATACTCCGGAGTAGACTAGTGTATACAGTCGAGACCCCGAAGAGAGGCGGTGGCCGGTCTCATAAGCCACTGGTGTCAGTTGGATCACCTAAGATGTATACAGGTGCTCATTGGGTTATGAGTACACCGAACAGGCCTCGCCGGGAATCTGCTAGTTAGTACTATACCTATCGTCAGATAGCAGTTCCCTGGTGACATGTGTACAGGTTAGTTCATCGACCTGAGGTCGTCATTTGTCTCGTGTGAGTTCCCACTGTGCTTTGATTTCTACCCTACCACGGCTCAAAGGAGTCGTGCAAACAGGTAGCTTTTGGATACAGTCCCGAGCCATATGGAGGCACGTGAGCGGATCGGCAGGGGATTCGTCTCTCCCGGTATTGGGGGCGAGGTCGTGCTGTGTCTAGGAGAGCCATTACACATAGTCCATGGCCATGGCAGGAGATTTACTGGTAGGTACTCCAGTAGTATCTCAAGGTGTTATTGGGCTACACTCCGACACGACTTATACTGCTTCTGGGGGTCTGACGTTACTAGCCCCTAGGCGGATATGCGATACTCATTGACGAACGGACCGGACTGTATATACATTGTCACTGTTAGGCTCAGTAGGGTTTCCGGATGTGTTCGCTCATCGGCCTCCCTTGAGTTCGCTCATCGGCCTCCCTTGAGATCAGTCCATGGGCAGCCGTTACGCATAGCTAGTGCCGCTGACGGTTTGTGGTTAAACCCACTGCCAGGGTACTGACGAGTCATTAGAGTCCCCCACAGACAGTTTCCCAAGTTCGGGCGAAACGTTGTAGAGGCCGTATGGTTTTATGGCAGGGTTCGGAAAATGCACGTGCGTTTACGCACGTGTCAGTTTTCGGGCAGATGATACTGGTCGGCTTTGGTTTAAGCCGGATCCGAGTATTGTATTGAGTAGATATAATATATTTGTCTCAGTTGCATTTGTATTCGGTCGTAATACAAATGCGGGTATATTTATACAGTTACGGGGTTATCCTGAAAGTCGTTTCAGGATCACTTTTGGAAGTTGCCAGTTTCCAGTTTTCTATCAGCCGTCTTTTAACATTCGGTTAAAGACGGATTTATCTTTTCTTGGATGAGAGTGAGTCATGCTTCTAGAAGGTTCTAGAAGGTGATGACTTCGTTGATTGGTGTTGTGTTTTCATTGGTTGCATTAATGAATGGATGACTAGGTTTAGTGAGTCATTCATTTCATTAATGAGTTTTGTTTACTTAAAGATATTTGTTCTTGATCTTTTCTTCAAGATAAGCTTCATCCTCTTATGGTTACCTCCCCCTCCTCCTACACTCACCTCCCTCCACCTATATATGGCCGGCCCCTCCTCTCTCTCTCACAAGCTTGAGTTTTCACTTGCAAAAGATTATGATAGTATTTGGGGTGCATGGAATTTCACAGCTCATTTCATTCCATCACCCGATTCGAGTGGCAACTTCATTAACCGATCGTCCACGGACTTGGACGAAGTGAGACAAAGTCATCTACTCATTCTCTACATCAATCTTGGTCGTCTCTTTTAGCAAACTTGACGACCGAGTTGCCTCGAGTCAGAGGCGGGAGCCCGTTTAAAGAATCAGTGATGTGGCGCCACCTGGACGAGCAGATCGGAGATCGACGGGATCGGAGCAGCCGCAACGGAGCGTGGGATGATGGTTAAAGAACGAAGGACTCGGATCGTTCGGTATAACCTTTCTACACTCTTTACAGTTTGTTAGTTTAGCAATAATGGAAGATCCGAGTTAAAGTATACGATAGCGCCAGTTAAAAAGTTTTTGTTCCGCATTTGGCGTCTGTAGACGGCCGGGGCGCTAGCGTAGACTTACAGTGGTATCAGAGCCTCACCATTTTGCTATACTAACTTGTGCTAACACGTTTAAAACATCGATCGAACCGGAAATCAAAAACTGCAAAATCCAAGCTTGACAGTTTCTGTTGTTTTTAAATGGCCTCCTAAAAATATTTCACACATCTCAGAAAACTGTGCAGGGATTTTTAAGAACGCCGTACAAATTTGAGCATGTCAGTCGACAAGACACCCGCGGAAACGCGGCCAAACCCAGGGTTTGGCCGCGCATCCGCGGCCGTTCTGGGCGATCATGCCTCCAAATTTGCACAGTGGGTTCTTCTCTGGAAATTGGGGTTTTTGGTATATATCTTTTGGGCCCAGGTTTTGTTACTGTTCTCCAGATTTGCGTGGGGCCCACTTTATGATATTTTGTCGATCGAAATTTAAACATGTTAGTTTACAGTGCTTACATTATATCTCCGACCGGGAATGTCATTTGATCGGTAAACCGCGTCCGATTGCTATAGTTCTTTTAGACGGGTTTGCGAACGTGACATTCGCATTGATGTTCTGTGTTGTGCTGTGATGTTGCGGATTTGTCGTGGCGGATAGCAGTTGTCACGACCCGAAAGTACGGAACATGACCGGCACTTAAACTACGAACGTCTCGAGGCGTACGTAATCTAAGTAAACCGAAAACCCAGAAATCCAAACCAAGAAAATAGTAGAGTGCAGGAAACACCAACTTAAAGCAAGTAGTTCAATAGCATAAGCCGAATTATGCGGTTTTTAAAACATCAAAATTTTACTGAAAATTTAGGCAGAGTCTCCTTTGTAAATACTGGCCCCCAAACGGGATACAACATAATAGTATACGAAATCAAGAAAAAGGAATCCCCGAGCGGGAGCTAGCTCTTCGTCAAACGACGGTCACAACCACACAAGCAATATAATATACAACGCCAACGGCGAGGATCAAAACTCAAAAGGAAACTCAAAACCACCAGAAATCCCCAGAAATAAAACGCGTGACTCTAAGGTCGAAAGAATAACATCACGGGTCTCTATCTCAAAAATAAATACATGTTTGGTTGATGGAATTTACTAGATACAACTGAATAATATCATACAAGGTAAATAATGGGGGTATGATACAAGTAAACCCACCTATTAGCAAATCACCCGAATGAAACTATGCCCGCAAAGCCGTAAGGAACCTGTACGGCAACCTGCAAGAAACTGGGGCACAACGGGGGTGAGTTGCCAACTCGTGAATAGAAAAATATCTACGCACAGAAATCGCATAAATAACGCAACCTAGGTCAATGATCATAATATATCCTCAAAAATATGTATAACAGGCAGCCTATAACAATGACTAGGGTAATATCTAACCCGAGTATAATTTCATGTGCCCGTGTCAGTGCCTCAGGTAGCAATATATCATATGAATGAGGTATGAATGCATGAAATAGAATACATGTAAATGAAGAAACTGTTTTCATAAATTAGTGAGATTTCCTTCGTATTTTTAAACTGAGGTATCATAATGAAATCAGTATCAACAGTGTCTAGCATCGACACAAAACATAAATCTCACTGTCTCGAAATATCAATGTCTCAAGCTCAATATCTAGGGCGCCGTCAGTCCGGACCGGCCCCTACCATCCATCTCAAGACCACGACGGTATCCTCCGGATATCCGACGCGTCGGGTAATATCACCGGTAGGTAGTGCTCCCCCGCCAGGCTCAACGTCAATACCACATTCCTCTTGCCCCGGGGTACCATACCGGGCCCACCATGTACCCATGACGGTTCCTCCACTCCTCGACACGGATCTCCAAAACCACAGCAAACTCATGGTGGACGACACTTTACATCACTAGAAAACCGCAACATTTTATATTTTAAAGATCATAAGTTGTAAATTTTGCGGCTTTCCCCGAAATCCAGAAATATCATAAATCTCAAGAAATCATCACAAGTGCATATGTCAATGATAATGAACCAGGCATGAACAACTGAATAACAGTATGCATGAAGTGGTAGGCAATAACTACAATGTCTAATATGGCATATAAGGGAAGTACACTAATATCATGTTAAAACTACTAGCTAACAATCTAAGTCAAGCAATTATATTCTCTAAAGTGTACGTGACATGGCAATTACCGATGAAGATGTGTGTGAGCCGGCAAATAGGTGTATGTGGTACATACGCATCATCGGTAATGGTGCTAGTGTCCTAACAGCATGATATCAATAATGGAATATGTAGCAAAATAAATATGCGAGGCAGAGCGAACAGCAATAATGTGCGGGAGCTGAATATTAGACACAACGATAACTAATCTGCATTACCCTAATATAAGTCCTACTATAGTGCCTTTTTGAAATAACACGAATCGCGGTGTTTTGAAAATAGGGCTACGGTGTTTTTAAGAAAATATACGTCTTTTGAAATATCCGTAGAATCCCTTGACCTGTCTTTTAAAATACCCACGATCCGTTAGTTTTGAAATAGGTAGGAGTCTAATCTAGTCTAACAACTACACTAAACTATACGGCTGAACTAACAAGCTGAACTACAGGTAAGGAAACCGCCTAACATCTGAGTCGATACATATACATACCTGTATATATATTAGTCGGTGATCCCGCCTCAATAATATCATATCCGATACTATATCTATAATCAGACATCCCAAGTCAAGAGTGCGGATCAATCATCAATATAGCTCGTACGTAAATCCGTCGTACGGCATCCCAAATCTGGGTACGGGTCAATATCACATTCATCATACTATTCACCTGGTATCCACTTTATCAAATATCATGATCGGGGTACTGATCTACGTCTAGTACAATACTGATACCGCCTAAGTATGCATGCACGTGGGTGAAACACTACGTCAAGGACCCGCTACAACGTCATGTCGTATCTCAAATTCGAACCCTGCCATATCACCGATCTCATCGACTCATCTCAAATCCCAAGTACTATCCTCATCATCCGTACATGTGTATATGAATGTATATATGCATAGTCCCATACCCACGCGTATATACATATATACACATCCCCATCAACGCACAAGAAAATAATGTATGCAAGTCTGTGTGTGCGTATGTGGGTATAACAACTACTCTAGGGTTTCGCAACTAAACCAAAGCTAATCCATGAACACATAATCATAACATGAATAAACATTCTCGTATCATGAAACACCTATATGCTCATATATATATGAGCTACACTACGGACTGCGGGGGTGCTATACGCCATCCACCCGACTTCTCCCCGTAGATATAAATCTACTCACCTGGTCCTCGCTTGCCGAAATCGATGTCGCCACGCGCTTGCTTGTCTTCTCGAAGTCCTCGTGAGGGTACCTACGTATCATGACACATCGCATCGCATTAAAAACCCAATTCGAAATCGAAACGGCATACGAAAACCAAATCGGCACGCGTACCACACATAGGTCTAAACCTATCACCTACGCATGCAAAAATAGCCAAACCAACACTCGATGTCGATGTCCAAACGTCAAACCATCGAGAAAAACCCAAACGCACCCATTTGCGCATTCACAACCACTAATTATAATATGAAATAGGTTAGAATTCACAAAAACCTCAAACTCACTTTAAAAGCTATTTTTCCGAAAACCTAGTAAGCAAACTTTTCCATTTTAGTACAAAACTAAATGTTTTAATGATTTTAGTGGCTACAATGCTCACTAAATATCTTAACTAAGCCACCCAAACCATTACTAGATTTTAAACTTACTCATTTCCATAAATCCCAAAATTCTAGTTTGCAATTTAGCTTAAATAGTAAAATTCTAAAATACAATTTGCAAACTAGCTACTAGGTTTGATTTAACATGCCTTAATATGATAAATTACACACTTAAACCATGTTCAAATGATATAAAACCCTAACTAAATTTAAATCTCATATTTGCAATTAAATTACAAAACCTAGTTTGCTAAAAACTTAATTTGGACATTTTAAATGTTACAATTAGCAAATTAGCAATCAGATTAGTTTGTTAGTGTATATGCCCTAGAGGCCATTACTGTATCATACTAGTTTGTATATTACTTGATGGAAGCTTGGGATATTCACCTTGTATAAACAATCTTGCTCAATATAGTAGTATGCTACTTGGTTTGTTTCTACTTCAATGTGTACTTGTGTTTATTTCAGTATATCACTTATACGCATTAGTGGAGCCCTTAGGATCTTTGCTTGATTACCAGCGTTGTGATGGCAGTCACACTAGTGGGGGCTGGGTAATCTATAAGCACATCCTTATACAGGTCCCTAGTCGCAGGACTATCGAGACAGGGCATCGATACTCCGGAGTAGACTAGCGTATGCGCTTCTCATCCCAGTGTGGGAGATGGTCTGTCCCACAGCCATCAGTACGTCGTACTGGAGATAGTATACGGGTGCTCGTTAGGTTACGAGTACACTGGACAGGACTCGTCGGGAACTGAAAGGTTGGTATTATACCTATCGTCAGTTATCAGTTCCCAAGTGACATGAGTACAGCTTAGTCCGCTGACTTGACACTGCCACTTCGCCTCGAGTGTGTTCCCACTGCACTTTGATCACTACTCTACCACGGCTCAAAGGAGTCGTGCAAATAGGTGGTGGTTGGGTGCAGTCCCGAAGTACTTGGAGGCAGTGACGGTTAGACAGGATTCGTCTCTCCCGGTATTGGGGGTTGACATCGCGCTGTGTCTAGGAGAGCCATTACACGAGTAGTCCCTGGCCAGGGCAAGCGAGATATACTGGTAGGCTTCCAGTGTTATCTCAGGGTGTTTTGGGCTTCACTCCGACACGACTTGTACCGCTATTGGGGGACTGACGTTTTACCGCCCCCTAGGCCCGACATGCGATGTATCAGACGAACAGACCGGACTGTACGGAGACTGTCACATTCAGACTCAGTAGGAGTTCAGATGGGGTTTCACCTCGTCAGCCTTCTTGTCGGCATCTACCTGGGGACCGTTACGCACAGCTAGTGCCGCTTGCGGTCTGTGGTTAAACCCACTGCCAGCGTAGTGTCGAGCCTTTAGAGTCCCACACAGAGGGTATTCGCCTCTGGGCAAAACAGAGTAGAGGTCGCATGGTTTTGCGACAGGGTTCGTTCTCATCCGCGCACTTGTGCACGTTTGGAGTCCGGACGAATATTACTGGCTGGCTCTGGTTTGAGTCAGATGCTGGTATATGTTTTGGGGTTGCTTTTATCTCAGTATTCATGTTCCTCGGAACAAGGATGCAGGTGTGTATGCACGGTTATTTGAGGAAGAGGAAGATGACTTTCATTAGGGTTTCGGAACGGGTGCGTATGCACAGTTGACAGTCGTCTTTTTCCAAACCCTAATGGATTTGTATTATATCAATTAATAATATATAATAAAATGAAATTGTGTCATGGTTGGTTTTTGTTGACTTGTTGACCATGGTTGACTTGTTGACCATGGTTGAAGTTTTGACCATCATCATTACAAAAGAAAGATGCTCTTTGATTCTAGCAAATTCATTTAATGTTTGAAATGATAATGGTCATTCTAAAACTTTCCATCAACCTTTTCATTTTCATTATTATTATTATTGATAATTCTTTTTCTTTTGCATTATGGTTGCAAGAAAGAAAAAGGATAGCTCATTCTATCATATTCATTCTCTCTCTTCACTTCATCTTCTTCTTCCTCTAGCTAAAGAGAAACCTTCTCATGTGTTGAGAATCCTTCTCTTTAAAAAGAAAAGCACCCCTTAGACTCTCTCTACTCATTCTAGGTTCAAGGTTTAGCAAGCCGGAAACCCTAGTTCACTCAAAGATCGAGGAAGAGCCCAAAGGTCGAACCTTCGAGGTGGATCCATCTTCGACGGAAGAAGGCGACAAGAAGAGAACCATCAACCTCTACAAAAGTTTGAAGAAGAAGGAGTTCAAGTTTAGGTATAACCATCCTCATCCGAGTAGCTAACTTTCTTTAGCTTGTATGCTAGTTTTAGTTTAGCTAAAGATCCCGACTTTGCTTAGTCCATGTTGCCCCTTGCGCTAAAAATTTGATTTTTATACCGTTTCCGCCTCCCCGTAAGAACCGGGGGTCGCAACGTGGACTTACAGTGGTATCAGAGCCAGGTTAAACTTAAACTAGCTTGGTAGTGAAGTGTAACGAAATTCGGAACCGAAAAAATCACAAAACCGGAAAAACAAAACCCTAAGTTTCTGTTGAATTTTTTTCTGCTCTAAATGAAAAACTGTATACTTGTAAATTCGGCTCAGGGTTTTGTGTGAACACCCATGAAAAACGTTGCCCTAATTCATTCAAACCGCCGCGCTTCCGCCGCACGAGGTAGGCATGTGCCGCGGAAGCGCCGCGGTTTGTCGTCTTCTGTGCATCGTTTTTCGTGCAGTGTGTGTCTGTGTTGGTTTTGGGATTTTTAAAATATATTATATGTGCCCAGATTTTCCAGAACTGAAATTCACTTTTGGGGTCCTATAATTCCGTATTTTTCCGAACTTCACTGCATTTTGACTATGATGGTTATATCTGTGATGCTTGCATGTATTGAACGTCGGCTAATCGCTATAAGACGATTAGTCGGGGTTATACATGATCTGTGTTTGATATTGGAATGTGTATATGAATGTATTGGACTGTCGCGGGTGAATAGCCGGGGTGGATGTGAGATGAGCTTTTGTTTTTCCTTTCATTCATTGTAAATGTAAATTGATGTAATTATATTATTTGTTTGGCCGCACAACTGGGTCGGGGTTGTAGCCGTCATTGTATAATTCTTTTTACTGTTTTTGCTCCTAGGATAGACCCATGGAGGGGGTGCACAAACTGCCGAGTACTTGGCGGGTAGTTTGCCGCACCCGTAGGGGTCTTGGGTGGGGTATTTGGCTATTCACCGCGACCGTGTAATCCGCTTTTCGTTGCAGGCTCGAAAGGATTGCGGATTGCTAGTATATCCAATGTATTCATCTGTGATCTGTAATGTCTATCATTGCTTTCTATTTAGGCGTTGCTTATGTTTTACAGCCGCGCTAGCCCAGCCCCCGCTCTGTCGTTAGTTAAGTAACCTAACGAGTGATGACGGGACCCCGTGGCGAATGCGAATGGCATAAGCGTACGTCATATTTTGGTTGTTTTCTGCAATGGTAGGAATTAAATGATGGGACGCATTAAAAGTACTAATGCAAGAATATCACGCATTAAAAGAACTAATGCAAGATAATAAACCAAGTTAAAATCGTTGGAACACTTTCGAAAAACCACTCGGTTCTTTTCAAAACTAACTTTTAAACGCGGAGATTGAGCCACTCCTTCTAAAAGCTATCTCGTTCCATCGATTATATCAAGTTCACTACGTTCACGGTTTTACCAAAACCATTCGTAGCCCTCCGTCGTTTCACATGAATAGTCAATAGTATTCAAGCTGTGTTTGTTGGCCAAAGTCAAGGCATAGTGATTGGTAGCTATTGGGTATTCATGTGCAGCATAGATAGATGCGTTGGTTTCGAACAGTCGTACTGCCTTGTTGGCCAAAGTCAAGGGTAGGTACGGGTGGATTCAAATTAACCTGGAGAACGATGGGTAGAACTTGACATGTGACTTATGATTTGTTGGCCAAAGTCAAGGTCATAAGAGCATGGGGCAAAAATCCACATCGGGAGTTTCATAAGTACTGAAACTTGCTAGATTTGCATACCATTTGGAGTGTGATGATTCTGGTAGGATTCCTTCAGTTTTGTCATGCAATGATATTTGGATCCCGATCCTACTGTGAGTATATGCTACTCCTCGGGAAATTTCTCACTAAACGATCAATGCTATAAACCTAGTAGGTGCCTAGAAAGGTGTTAGCGGGGCTACGCCCCCAGGGAAAAGAGGTTATTTAATTAAGGAACTTCGCGAAAGCGTTGGAAAACCTCCCTCGAAGTACCGACACTGGCCTGGCTGAACGGTTAAGCAAGTATTGTGCGGTGGGATTGATCCCGGCTAATTCTTCCTTTGTGGTTTGAGGAGGGATTCGAGAGACAGTGGGAGCCATCCTGTTTAGACAAATTAAAAACCATTCTAAACTTGCAAGAGCATCGTGCTAAAGTGTTTCTTCTCTCCCCCCTGCAGCGACCAAATTCGAAATGACTGGACTTAAGTTACTTCTAGATAAAAACATATTGACAGGGCCAAACTACAAAGATTGGCTCAGGAATGTCAAATTGGCAATCTCTTACGACAAGCTGGGGTATCTTCTTACCACCAAAGCTCCCCCCGTCCCAGGTCCCACCTCCAGCGTCGCGGATAAGGAAATCCGTAAGACTTGGGAGATTGACAGCGCGAAGGCCAGATGCCTCGTACTTGCCTCGATGGACAACGACCATCAGAGGAGGCACGAGAATATGGATTTGGAATCCATATTTCTTCATACAAAAGAACTGTATGGAGAGCAGTCTCGTATCGCAAGATACGAAGTGTCGAAGAAGTTATTTTCGACAAAGTTGGCCGTCGGATCATCGGTAGCGGACCACGTGCTTAAGATGATTGGCTACACTGAGGAGCTCGCGGAACTTGGGACCACGTTGGACAGTGAACTCTATACGGATATAATTCTCCAGTCCCTTCCATCCACTTACGCCCAGTTCATACTGAACTTCAACTTGCAAGAAAAGGAAGTTGAACTTTCAGAACTCGTCAACCTGCTGAGGAGCGCAGAGGGCACCCTACAGAAGGGTAGGGAAACACCCGCTTTGTTTGTAGGAGGATCTTCTTCCTCTAGGTCCAAGGCGAAAGCCAAGGGAAAGAGGAAGAAAGCCCCCGCCAAACCAAGAGGCGGTGTTAGTAAAGTGGGTGCGAAGGGAAAGGAAAAGGCAACAAAGATTGCGGGGAAGCTTGTTGGAAAGGAAGAGTGCTTCTATTGTCATAAGAGTGGACACCGGAAGAAAGATTGCAGGGCTTGGAAAGCCAAGACACAGGAACTGAAGCAAGTTGCAGCTTCAGCTTCAGGTGTGTATGTTATTGAAAACTGTCTTTCTATAAACTCTACTTCCTGGGTATTGGATACCGGATCAGGATCTCATATCTGTAATTCTTTGCAGGCGTTGAGAAACCGTAGTGTTTTGAAGGCAGGTGACATGACCCTCAGAGTTGCAAACGGAGCTAGCATGGACGCTAAAGCCGTGGGGGACTATCACCTGGGAATGTCAGATGGGCATGTTTTGGTTTTGCGTAATTGTTTTTTTATACCCAACGCAACTTGTAATATCATTTCTGTATCTTTGGTTTCTAAAGAAGGTTATGAATTTGCGTTTGTAAGTAATGTTGTAAACATTCACCTTAATCAAGTTCTGATTGGGTCAGGTACACTGAGCAATGGTATATACGTATTGAACCAACCACAGATTTTCAATGTCCAGAATACACACAAAAGAAAGTCACCAGATATTAATCAGGCTTTCTTATGGCATTGTAGACTGGGTCACATCAATGAGACACGGTTGACTAAGTTACATAAAGAAGGATACTTGGATCCGTTCGAGTATCAGTCTTATGCCACTTGTGAATCTTGTCTCATGGGAAAGATGACAAAGACTCCGTTCACTGGACACGGAGAAAGAGCGAGCGAGCTCTTGGGACTCATACACAGCGACGTGTGCGGTCCAATGTCTACACATGCGCGAAGCGGTTACTCTTACTTCATTACTTTTACGGATGATTTTTCATGGTACGGTTATGTCTTCTTAATGAAACATAAGTCCGAGGCTTTTGAAAAGTTCCAGGAATATAAGAATGAAGTAGAGAAACAGACCGGCAAAAGTATCAAGATTCTAAGATCGGATCGAGGTGGAGAATACTTAAGTGCCGAGTTCCTAAATTACTTAAAAGAGAATGGGATTCTCTCTCAGCTTACTCCTCCATACACTCCGCAGCACAACGGTGTATCGGAGAGACGGAACCGAACCCTATTGGATATGGTACGGTCCATGATGAGTAACGCTGAGTTACCGCGATCATTCTGGGGGTATGCGCTAGAATCAGCTGCGTACCTTTTGAACCGAGTTCCTACTAAGACTGTGCCTACTACACCATATGAGATGTGGAGTGGGAAGAGACCCTATCTTAAGCACATTAAGACATGGGGATGTCCAGCTTTTGTTAAAAAGCAGCATGCGGACAAGCTCGAGGCACGCTCAGTACAGTGTAAGTTCGTGGGATATCCAAAGAACTCCAAGGGATATTTCTTTTACTGTGAAGAGGAACAAAAAGTTCTTGTTTCTCGTCATGCCTACTTCTTGGAAACTGAGTTTTTGGAAAACCAGATAAGTGGGAGCACAGTAGAACTGGAAGAAATTCCAGAACCACAAGCTATTACTAAAAGCTTAGAGGAACCAGAGGGTTCAAAAGAACAGGACATTCCTACGCCGCTCCGCAGGAGTAGTAGGCAGTCTCATCCGCCCGAGAGATACTACGGTTTTCTCATAGACGGGGATCGAGAGGATTGCATCATAGATTATGATGAGCCTACTAGCTTCCAGCAGGCCGTTCAGAGCGTTGACTCGGTAAAATGGCTGGATGCAATGCGGACCGAAATGGAGTCCATGTACACCAACAAAGTATGGACGTTGGACATTGCTCCAGACGGGGTAAAACCCGTAGGATGCAAGTGGATCTTCAAAAGGAAGATTGGTGTAGATGGACAGGTTGAGACCTATAAAGCTAGACTTGTAGCAAAGGGTTTCCGTCAAAGACCTGGCTTGGACTATGACGAAACCTTTTCTCCAGTGGCTATGCTGAAATCCATTCGGATCCTTCTTGCCATTGCTGCCTTCCACGATTATGAGATTTGGCAGATGGACGTAAAAACCGCTTTTCTAAATTGAAGTTTAGAGGAGTGTGTCTATATGGATCAGCCAGAGGGTTTCATTCAGAGTGGGAGCAGCGGAAAGGTGTGCAAGTTGCTTAAGTCCATCTATGGACTAAAGCAGGCATCGCGGAGTTGGAACATCTGTTTTGATGAGACGGTCAAGGAATTTGGCTTTATCAAAAATCCAGATGAACCATGCATCTATAGTAGATTTGTAGCGAGAACTGTAGTATTCCTCGTTTTATACGTGGATGACATTCTCTTAATAGGAAATGACATTCCTATGCTACAATCTGTAAAGGGTTTCTTGTCACACAGGTTCTCCATGAAAGACCTGGGTGATGCCTCTTACATCCTGGGGATCCGGATCCATCGTGATAGATCCAAGAGGATATTAGGACTTTCACAGTCCAGGTACATCGACACCGTACTGAAAAGATTCAGTATGGAAGATTCCAAGCGCGGTAACCTACCGGCTTGTCACGGGATCACCCTCTCTAAAGACATGTCTCCCAAGACTTATTTGGAGAGGGATCGCATGTCTATTATACCCTACGCTTCTGCGGTAGGCTCTATAATGTATGCGATGTTATGTACCAGACCGGATGTAGCTTATGCACTGAGTGTGGTAAGCCGGTATCAGTCAAACCCTGGGGAGAAACACTGGATAGCAGTAAAGAACATTCTCAAGTACCTGAGGAGGACTAAGGAGATGTTCTTGGTGTATGGCGGAAAAGACCTCCAGATCGAGGCCTTTGCTGACTCCAGCTTCCAGAGTGACAAGGATGATTCCAAGTCCATGTCGGGTTTTGTCTTTACCCTCAATGGAGGGGCGGTGTGTTGGAAGAGTTCCAAACAGGAAACCGTTGCAGACTCGACTATGGAAGCGGAATACATCGCTGCATATGATGCCGCAAAAGAAGCTGTCTGGATGAGGAAGTTCTTGAAAGAACTTCAGGTGGTTCCGTCCATTGTTGACCCAATACCTCTGTATTGCGATAACAACGGGGCTATAGCTTTAGCGAAGGAACCCAGGTCGCATCAGAGATCCAGGCACATCTTAAGGCGGTATCACCTGATCAGGGAGATCGTAGATCGCAAGGAGATCGAGGTTCGGAGGGTTGCTTCAGAAGAGAACACTGCAGATCCATTCACCAATGCCTTACCCCAGACTCAGTTCGAGCGGCTGATCGAGATGATAGGTCTTCGGTACGCCAGTTCATGGCCTTTGTGCAAGTGGGAGATTGTTAGTGTATATGCCCTAGAGGCCATTACTGTATCATACTAGTTTGTATATTACTTGATGGAAGCTTGGGATATTCACCTTGTATAAACAATCTTGCTCAATATAGTAGTATGCTACTTGGTTTGTTTCTACTTCAATGTGTACTTGTGTTTATTTCAGTATATCACTTATACGCATTAGTGGAGCCCTTAGGATCTTTGCTTGATTACCAGCGTTGTGATGGCAGTCACACTAGTGGGGGCTGGGTAATCTATAAGCACATCCTTATACAGGTCCCTAGTCGCAGGACTATCGAGACAGGGCATCGATACTCCGGAGTAGACTAGCGTATGCGCTTCTCATCCCAGTGTGGGAGATGGTCTGTCCCACAGCCATCAGTACGTCGTACTGGAGATAGTATACGGGTGCTCGTTAGGTTACGAGTACACTGGACAGGACTCGTCGGGAACTGAAAGGTTGGTATTATACCTATCGTCAGTTATCAGTTCCCAGGTGACATGAGTACAGCTTAGTCCGCTGACTTGACACTGCCACTTCGCCTCGAGTGTGTTCCCACTGCACTTTGATCACTACTCTACCACGGCTCAAAGGAGTCGTGCAAACAGGTGGTGGTTGGGTGCAGTCCCGAAGCACTTGGAGGCAGTGACGGTTAGACAGGATTCGTCTCTCCCGGTATTGGGGGTTGACATCGCGCTGTGTCTAGGAGAGCCATTACACGAGTAGTCCCTGGCCAGGGAAAGCGAGATATACTGGTAGGCTTCCAGTGTTATCTCAGGGTGTTTTGGGCTTCACTCCGACACGACTTGTACCGCTATTGGGGGACTGACGTTTTACCGCCCCATAGGCCCGACATGCGATGTATCAGACGAACAGACCGGACTGTACGGAGACTGTCACATTCAGACTCAGTAGGAGTTCAGATGGGGTTTCACCTCGTCAGCCTTCTTGTCGGCATCTACCTGGGGACCGTTACGCACAGCTAGTGCCGCTTGCGGTCTGTGGTTAAACCCACTGCCAGCGTAGTGTCGAGTCTTTAGAGTCCCACACAGAGGGTATTCGCCTCTGGGCAAAACAGAGTAGAGGTCGCATGGTTTTGCGACAAGGTTCGTTCTCATCCGCGCACTTGTGCACGTTTGGAGTCCGGACGAATATTACTGGCTGGCTCTGGTTTGAGTCAGATGCTGGTATATGTTTTGGGGTTGCTTTTATCTCAGCATTCATGTTCCTCGGAACAAGGATGCAGGTGTGTATGCACGGTTATTTGAGGAAGAGGAAGATGACTTTCATTAGGGTTTCGGAACGGGTGCGTATGCACAGTTGACAGTCGTCTTTTTCCAAACCCTAATGGATTTGTATTATATCAATTAATAATATATAATAAAATGAAATTGTGTCATGGTTGGTTTTTGTTGACTTGTTGACCATGGTTGACTTGTTGACCATGGTTGAAGTTTTGACCATCATCATTACAAAAGAAAGATGCTCTTTGATTCTTGCAAATTCATTTAATCTTTGAAATGATAATGGTCATTCTAAAACTTTCCATCAACCTTTTCATTTTCATTATTATTATTATTGATAATTCTTTTTCTTTTGCATTATGGTTGCAAGAAAGAAAAAGGATAGCTCATTCTATCATATTCATTCTCTCTCATCACTTCATCTTCTTCTTCCTCTAGCTAAAGAGAAACCTTCTCATGTGTTGAGAATCCTTCTCTTTAAAAAGAAAAGCACCCCTTAGACTCTCTCTACTCATTCTAGGTTCAAGGTTTAGCAAGCCGGAAACCCTAGTTCACTCAAAGATCGAGGAAGAGCCCAAAGGTCGAACCTTCGAGGTGGATCCATCTTCGACGGAAGAAGGCGACAAGAAGAGAACCATCAACCTCTACAAAAGTTTGAAGAAAAAGGAGTTCAAGTTTAGGTATAACCATCCTCATCCGAGTAGCTAACTTTCTTTAGCTTGTATGCTAGTTTTAGTTTAGCTAAAGATCCCGACTTTGCTTAGTCCATGTTGCCCCTTGCGCTAAAAATTTGATTTTTATACCGTTTCCGCCTCCCCGTAAGAACCGGGGGTCGCAACGTGGACTTACATAGTTTTAGCATAGCATTAACATGTTAATCTACTCATCACAACCATAATCTAATGATAAACACACTAATTTGATCACAAACCATTTTCTTGAATTTCCAATCATGCAATTAGAACCAATTTAAAACCTAATTAAACACTTAACAACTAAATTAAAGTAATTAACTAACAATTTACCAAAGGGTTAGAATTTATACCCAACAATTTGAAGATCCCACAAGCAAACTTAGCCCTCCAAAATTAGCTTCTTTTCATCAAGATCTATACTAGATAGGCTAAGGAAAAATGGGTAGGGTTTTGATTTGGATTTTGTGGGATTTTTGGTGTTGATTTTTGGGCATTTTGTGAAGAATTTTGAGGTGAAATGAGAAGGAGAAGAGGGGAGGGGCTGTTGCAGCAGTGAAGAAGGGAGGCTCGGCCAAATTTTGGGGAGGAGAGAGAGAGGTGAGGTGAGGAAAATGCAAGGGAGGAAAGTCAAGGTCAAGGTAAGGTCAAAGTCTAACTACTTTATCTATTTTCTAATCTTTTCTTTTATTTCTTTTCCCTTTGCAAACCAAGTGGGGAAAAAGTGAGGGCTGCTGAATTTGGCTAAGGGGAGGAGTAAGTGGGGGTGTGTGGGTGTGGGCACGGGTGTGGGGTGGTGAAAAATGATAAATACAATACCCCAAACATCCATTTACGCTAAAAAAAAAGCCTTTTTTTCTTCAATAATTTCTAAACCGTTTTGGCAAATGATTTCGTTCCAAAAACCACATGATAAATTTTTATTTAATGTTTTATGTTGCACAAAATTTGTTTCAACTCATTCCAATTTGTAATTTTCCCTAATTAAATGTATTAGTGACGGCTTAAATAATAATAAAATAATAATTTTTTTTTCAGAAAATTTGAAATTTCACCAGCGGCTCAATAAACACCAAATAATAGCAATTACATAGCTAGAATATGTATATTTAATTTTTATAATAAGATATTTGTATTTTGACTTTTTACAGAAAACCCCCTTATTTTACCGATTTTTTTGAAATTTCACCGAAACGATTTTCAAAACGTTGCAATCTTCCCCCCTTAAAGAAATTCGGTCCCCGAATTTAAATTCAAACTCCCCCAAATACTAAAACATCTAAGAAAAACCATCACGTCGTCGGGGCTCCGAAATTGTAACTACATAAAACAAATCGTAGCGCAGCGCATGCGCTTGAAAAATGAGCATATAACTCAAATCAAAACTCCGTCAAGCATCCCGCAATCATCGGAGTCATGGAGAAGACATCAATGCCAAATCCAAATCAAAACCAATATGAAATAACTCGAAACTATACATGTAAATATCGAATCTATATATGTAAGTATCTAAAGAAAATGCATGCCAAATCTCTTTAAGTCGCTGTGCAACGCGTATAACACTGCACAGTGGCGGACATCTATCATAAGAAAATAACTATATACATATATACCTTTGTTTGAAATGTACGTTCCGCCGTTTTGGAAACAATTTAGACGGGTCTCCTTGTTTTAAACATTTCGTGTCATATCAGACACGTAGGTAAATACTGAGGCTATAGCTCGCTTTTTGGAAATCCCTTCAATAACTATCAATGCATGCAAAAATATATTCAGGTACTGTCCTCTGACTAGTCCTGCTCAGTACGAAAACACATAGCAATATCATAAAAACGTACTGCTTCCATCCCAAAACATGCACATGAATGCTACGTGCGTCTGGTGCGCACGGAAATCAAAATCCATGAATGTGCCATACATGCGCACAGAAACAACATCTAAGTGCATCGGGTGTGCACGAAACATCTGTCGTAGGCAACATGTGTGCCTGACAGCAAAATTAGGTGCATTTATCGTGCACGAAATCATGAAATCCAATATCAAGCGCCGAACGTGCGCAAAATCAATCAGGTGCACAAAACAAATATCGGGTATCACAATCGAAATCGAAGTCCAGTGCATCTAAGTGCACAAAAGGCGTATCACTGCACTGCAAGCATATATAAACTATACCGAGTGCAGGAACGAAATCGTGTGCGTGCATACGCACAAAATCAACTCAAATGTCTAAAACCGTAAAATCACAAACATGTGAAACCAAAGCACGAAAATGATATCAAGTGCAACACTGTGCAAAGATCGTAAATCCTCAATCATCAAAATCAAATCATGCGAATAAATCACCCAAAACATCGAAATCAATAATGGCGGAATAGTACCGCTCAAGCGCATCCTCTAAGAATCTCGGGCCAACTGTCGCGGTCACTAGTGGGACGTCTCGTCGATGATCATGAACTCTGTCCTGCTGGCGTGCGTAACCATGACCACTCCTGGGTCAAGGTCTTCATTGTGAATTACCAATCTTTCGGTCCATCGGCTCATCGGCCCTGTCAGGTGTGCTAACGGGGACGATTCCGTTCTGGCACTTCTCTGGTCATCTCTTGGTCAATCATCGCGACCACTCGTAAGACAGCATATTACTGGCGTCGGCCTCTGGCTCTCTGAATGTACGTGACACATCTGATCCTGGGTGCAAGTATCATTGCAGCAGTGTCCTGGAAGGAATCCTGCTCACGGTCTCTTCCATGTCTCGTCTCTGCCAACTGTCCGGAAGTCATTGTCCTTTCCTATATCTGCATCTTGCTCTGGAACGACTGCATACTCATCGCGACTCCTTCTGAAAGGTAAGTCCAAGTACCATGCCTCGGCATGCGCATCGCATCTCTGATGTCGGCGGAGTGGAACGTCATCTCATCTAGATCTGGTACGAACCTCTTACTCCACTTTTCTCTAATGTCGTCTGCTTTAGACTCGTCTCGCCGCGGCTACATGGACTGAGCTCCAACGACTATCCTCGTATCTGGAGTCTCCCAAGAATGCATCTCACCACCTAGCATCCGAATTAAGTCGAACCATCCAATCGATTCGTTAAAACCTCATAATCCCTCAAGAGCTCAACATCTTGGGTACAGTTTAATAGTATCGAGTACATACCACAGCATCGGTGGTCCAGCCGTAGAAGGGCAAACCCAAGCCTCACTAATGGCGCCGTAGAACTGCCGCAAACCCGAAGGTTCAAAGGCTTTCACACGGTCATTAAGTCGAGTTAGGGTTTCATTCTTCTAGAGGGACCATAGAATTGCCTGCATGTCTTTCCGACTACTTTAAACTTGGAATAATAGGTTTCCGACATTCGATCGTCTCTGTCGACTCCCAACGTCTCCGCGTGAAGTCGTCTCTAGCTGGAATCAATCTATCTGATGACATCGCATCGGGGTAGGAGAACGAACCACCTGTCCTAGTCATTCATCATCGGGTGACTAGCGACCTTCTATCATCTTTTCGTACAACTCGCCCCGCAATAGCTCCAACATATGGGGCGATATCTCGTCGCTCGCAACAACAACTGGCTCGATCGTCTGCACGCTGAATAGTGCCTCAATCATCAGGAGTAAGCAACACACCAATGGTCATCAAAATCTGGCTGGCCTCCATCATTAGCTCTATTCTCTAGTGTCGATCAGCACCTCCGAGTAACCTCATAAAGGCGATCCGCCAAACGCTCGTGGCGCGGAAACACAGTAAAAAGACACATCTCTGCAATCGTGTGTCGCCGGAATTTCGCCCTGGTCAGTCCTCGTTCGTGACGAGCTTGTGCTGACCGCAACTCTAGCCGTAGCTCTCCCTGCCCGTAACCGTAGCAGCAAAACCAAACTGGTACCGATGAGGCTAGATCAGGAAGGAATATAATACTGAACAAGGAAATGTACATCCTAAGGCTTCATAAGTGGAGTGGCGTGTCGTAAATATGCCGCGGAACATATCAACGGTACGTCACTCTACTTTAGTCACCTATTCCATCAACCAAGGGTCATCCTACGCTCCGAAGGTTAAAACCTAACGCTCTGATACCAACTTTTTCACGACCCGAAAGTACGGAACATGACCGGCACTTAAACTACGAACGTCTCGAGGCGTACGTAATCTAAGTAAACTGAAAACCCAGAAATCCAAACCAAGAAAATAGTAGAGTGCAGGAAACACCAACTTAAAGCAAGTAGTTCAATAGCATAAGCCGAATTATGCGGTTTTTAAAACATCAAAATTTTACTGAAAATTTCGGCAGAGTCTCCTTTGTAAATACTGGCCCCCAAACGGGATACAACATGAATAGTATACGAAATCAAGAAAAAGGCATCCCCAAGCGGGAGCTAGCTCTTCGTCAAACGACGGTCACAACCACACAAGCAATATAATATACAACGCCAACGGCGAGGATCAAAACTCAAAAGGAAACTCAAAACCACCAGAAATCCCCAGAAATAAAACGCGTGACTCTAAGGTCGAAAGAATAACATCACGGGTCTCTATCTCAAAAATAAATACATGTTTGGTTGATGGAATTTACTAGATACAACTGAATAATATCATACAAGGTAAATAATGGGGGTATGATACAAGTAAACCCACCTACTAGGAAATCACCCGAATGAAACTATGCCCGCAAAGCCGTAAGGAACCTGTACGGCAACCTGCAAGAAACTGGGGCACAACGGGGGTGAGTTGCCAACTCGTGAATAGAAAAATATCTACGCACAGAAATCGCATAAATAACGCAACCTAGGTCAATGATCATAATATATCCTCAAAAATATATATAACAGGCAGCCTATAACAATGACTAGGGTAATATCTAACCCGAGTATAATTTCATGTGCCCGTGTCAGTGCCTCAGGTAGCAATATATCATATGAATGAGGTATGAATGCATGAAATAGAATACATGTAAATGAAGAAACTGTTTTCATAAATTAGTGAGATTTCCTTCGTATTTTTAAACTGAGGTATCATAATGAAATCAGTATCAACAGTGTCTAGCATCGACACAAAACATAAATCTCACTGTCTCGAAATATCAATGTCTCAAGCTCAATATCTAGGGCGCCGTCAGTCCGGACCGGCCCCTACCATCCATCTCAAGACCACGACGGTATCCTCCGGATATCCGACGCGTCGGGTAATATCACCGGTAGGTAGTGCTCCCCAGCCAGGCTCAACGTCAACACCACATTCCTCTTGCCCCGGGGTACCATACCGGGCCCACCATGTACCCGTGACGGTTCCTCCACTCCTCGACACGGATCTCCAAAACCACAGCAAACTCATGGTGGACGACACTTTACATCACTAGAAAACCGCAACATTTTATATTTTAAAGATCATAAGTTGTAAATTTTGCGGCTTTCCCCGAAATCCAGAAATATCATAAATCTCAAGAAATCATCACAAGTGCATATGTCAATGATAATGAACTAGTCATGAACAACTGAATAACAGTATGCATGAAGTGGTAGGCAATAACTACAATGTCTAATATGGCATATAAGGGAAGTACACTAATATCATGTCAAAACTACTAGCTAACAATCTAAGTCAAGCAATTATATTCTCTAAAGTTTACGTGACATGGCAATTACCGATGAAGATGTGTCTGAGCCGGCAAATAGGTGTACGTGGTACATACGCATCATCGGTAATGGTGCTAGTGTCCTAACAGCATGATATCAATAATGGAATATGTAGCAAAATAAATATGCGAGGCAGAGCGAACAGCAATAATGTGCGGGAGCTGAATATTAGACACAACGATAACTAATCTGCATTACCCTAATATAAGTCCTACTATAGTGCCTTTTTGAAATAACACGAATCGCGGTGTTTTGAAAATAAGGGCTACGGTGTTTTTAAGAAAATATACGTCTTTTGAAATATCCGTAGAATCCCTTGACCTTTCTTTTAAAATACCCACGATCCGTTAGTTTTGAAATAGGTAGGAGTCTAATCTAGTCTAACAACTACACTAAACTATACGGCTGAACTAACAAGCTGAACTACAGGTAAGGAAACCGCCTAACATCTGAGTCGATACATATACATACCTGTATATATATTAGTCGGTGATCCCGCCTCAATAATATCATATCCGATACTATATCTATAATCAGACATCCCAAGTCAAGAGTGCGGATCAATCATCAATATAGCTCGTACGTAAATCCGTCGTACGGCATCCCAAATCTGGGTACGGGTCTATATCACATTCATCATACTATTCACCTGGTATCCTCTTTATCAAATATCATGATCGGGGTACTGATCTACGTCTAGTACAATACTGATACCGCCTAAGTATGCATGCACGTGGGTGAAACACTACGTCAAGGACCCTCTACAACGTAATGTCGTATCTCAAATACGAACCCTGCCATATCACCGATCTCATCGACTCATCTCAAATCCCAAGTACTATCCTCATCATACGTACATGTGTATATGAATGTATATATGCATAGTCCCATACCCACGCGTATATACATATATACACATCCCCATCAACGCACAAGAAAATAATGTATGCAAGTCTGTGTGTGCGTATGTGGGTATAACAATTACTCTAGGGTTTCGCAACTAAACCAAAGCTAATCCATGAACACATAATCATAACATGAATAAACATTCTCGTATCATGAAACACCTATATAAACAGTTATATATGAGCTACACTACGGACTGCGGGGGTGCTATACGCCATCCACCCGACTTCTCCCCGTAGATATAAATCTACTCACCTAGTCCTCGCTTGCCGAAATCGATGTCGCCACGGCTTGCTTGTCTTCTCGAAGTCCTCATGAGGGTACCTACGTATCATGACACATCGCATCGCATTAAAAACCCAATTCGAAATCGAAACGGCATACGAAAACCAAATCGGCACGCGTACCACACATAGGTCTAAACCTATCACCTACGCATGCAAAAATAGCCAAACCAACACTCGATGTCGATGTCCAAACGTCAAACCATCGAGAAAAACCCAAACGCACCCATTTGCGCATTCACAAACACTAATTATAATATGAAATAGGTTAGAATTCACAAAAACCTCAAACTCACTTTAAAAGCTATTTTTCCGAAAACCTAGTAAGCAAACTTTTCCATTTTAGTACAAAACTAAATGTTTTAATGATTTTAGTGGCTACAATGCTCACTAAATATCTTAACTAAGCCACCCAAACCATTACTAGATTTTAAACTTACTCATTTCCATAAATCCCAAAATTCTAGTTTGCAATTTAGCTTAAATAGTAAAATTCTAAAATACAATTTGCAAACTAGCTACTAGGTTTGATTTAACATGCCTTAATATGATAAATTACACACTTAAACCATGTTCAAATGATATAAAACCCTAACTAGATTTAAATCTCACATTTGCAATTAAATTACAAAACCTAGTTTGCTAAAAACTTAATTTGGACATTCTAAATGTTACAATTAGCAAATTAGCAATCAGATTAGTTTTAGCATAGCATTAACATGTTAATCTACTCATCACAACCATAATCTAATGATAAACACACTAATTTGATCACAAACCATTTTCTTGAATTTCCAATCATGCAATTAGAACCAATTTAAAACCTAATTAAACACTTAACAACTAAATTAAAGTAATTAAGTAACAATTTACCAAAGGGTTAGAATTTATACCCAACAATTTGAAGATCCCACAAGCAAACTTAGCCCTCCAAAATTAGCTTTTTTTCATCAAGATCTATACTAGATAGGCTAAGGAAAAATGGGTAGGGTTTTTATTTGGATTTTGTGGGATTTTTGGTGTTGATTTTTGGGCATTTTGTGAAGAATTTTGAGGTGAAATGAGAAGGAGAAGAGGAGAGGGGCTGTTGCAGCAGTGAAGAAGGGAGGCTCGGCCAAATTTTGGGGAGGAGAGAGAGAGGTGAGGTGAGGAAAATGCAAGGGAGGAAAGTCAAGGTCAAGATAAGGTCAAAGTCTAACTACTTTATCTATTTTCTAATCTTTTCTTTTATTTCTTTTCCCTTTGCAAACCAAGTGGGGAAAAAGTGAGGGCTGCTGAATTTGGCTAAGGGGAGGAGTAAGTGGGGGTGTGTGGGTGTGGGCATGGGTGTGGGGTGGTGAAAAATGATAAATACAATACCCCAAACATCCATTTACGCTAAAAAAAGCCTTTTTTTCTTCAATAATTTCTAAACCGTTTTGGCAAATGATTTCGTTCCAAAAACCACATGATAAATTTTTATTTAATGTTTTATGATGCACAAAATTTGTTTCAACTCATTCCAATTTGTAATTTTCCCTAATTAAATGTATTAGTGACGGCTTAAATAATAATAAAATAATATTTTTTTTTCAGAAAATTTGAAATTTCACCAGCGGCTCAATAAACACCAAATAATAGCAATTACATAGCTAGAATATGTATATTTAATTTTTATAATAAGATATTTGTATTTTGACTTTTTACAGAAAACCCCCTTATTTTACCGATTTTTTTGAAATTTCACCGAAACGATTTTCAAAACGTTACAGCAGTGTGCAATGGTAGTACAGTTTGAGTTTATTTGTACATTTGATATTGCGGGACGAGCGTCCAACATGTGGACTGCCGTCACTGCCTGTTGTATAATATTCTTTTGGGGCACGACCAGGTTGCGGTCGATATACCTGTTGTACTATTTTTCATTACTGTACTAGGTTTTGCCCCGAGACGGAGTGCACGGATAGCCGGGTTCTGGAGGGCAACGGGTCCGCATCTCATGGCTTTGAGAGGCAGAGGGGCCCCACTCTAAAATTGGCAGACTATTCGCCGCACTCGTAGGGGGTACAGGTTGACCCAAGGAGGGGTGCTCAATTTACCGGATTCCGTGAAGTGCCGGGTGTTCCATTCACTATGCTGTGGGGACTACCTCGCTTCAGGTTTTGGCGGGTAACTTGCCGCACCCGTAGGGGTCTAGGTTTCATTGCACTGGCTATCCACACGACAGGGGAACGTCGGTTTTCAGCAGCGGCTCTGTGAAACCCGGGGATCCCAGATTATCTGTATTGTTCTGTGATGCTTATTACTTTTCTGTAATGTTGCATATTATCACGCCTGGAGCGATTATTGTATATTGGTTTATATACTATTAGATGTTGTATATGTTTTACACCCGCGCTAGTCCAGTCCCCGCTCTGTCGTTAGTTAAGTAACCTAACGGGTGATGACGGGACCCAGTGAAGAATGCGGATGGCATATACGTACATTTTATTTTCGTTCTTTTCTGGTGTGATTATTGATGGGACTGCATTGATTCTGATCAATGCAAAAAGTAAAACAAACCTGTTTGATGTTGTTGGAACAATTTAAAAAGTGTTATTGCAAAGACGTTTTCTTTTGTTATGCATAGCGGTATTCAGTGGAATATCCTGCACCTCATTCGACGGGGCAAGGGCCGATATCCCTTCACCGGGACTGACCCCTTGGGCAGAAGTTTGCGTCAGGGTAATAACTTCACTATAGTCGATTACAAGTTGCTTTGCATAGCGGTATTCAGTGGAATATCCTCCACCTCATTCCACGAGGAAAGAGCCGAGATCCCTTTACCGGGAGTGACCTCTTTAGCAAAAGGTTTTCGCCACTATATTTTAAAAAGCTATCAGGTTCCTTCAGCGATATCAAGTTCACTACGCTAAAGGTTTTTCGCCAAAAACCAGTCGTAGCCCTCCGTCGTTTCTTATGGATGGTCAGTAGTATTCAAGCTATGTTTGTTGGCATACGTCAAGGCATAGTGTTTGGTAGCTGCTGGGTATTCATTTGTTGCATAGATAGATGAGTTGGTTTGGGACAGTCGTATTACCTTGTTGGCATACGTCAAGGGTATGTACGGGTGGGTTCAAATTAACAAGATAATGACGGGCAGAACTTGACATGTGACTTATGATTTGTTGACATACGCCAAGGTCATAAGAGCATGGGGCATAAATCATATCGGGAGTTTCTAAAGAAACTGAAACTTGCCAAGTATGCGCATACCTTTTGGAGTATGAGTAACGTGGATGCATTCCATCACGTTATCATGCGATGAGAGTTGGATCCCGATTCCTACTGATGAGTTGGTTTACTCTTCGGGTGATCCCGATTGATTCTTCTTTTAGGTTTGGAGGAGAATTTGACAGGACAGTGGGAGGTTTCCGGATTAGATAAAGTGATAACCATTCTGATCTAGGTTAGAGTGCACGCAGAGCGTTTCTTTTCTCTCTCTCTTTGGCAGCGACCTTTGACCGACCCTAGACTATGACTCAGTGACCAAGTTGACCGAACCTTCTTAAAATACTGGCTTTTGGATTGTCTATGTTGCATAAGTCATTGCCACTCCTTCTTTTACCCTTTGCATTTCTCAGAACACCCGTATTACTACGGATATCCACTTCCATTGGATAGATCCATCGTATGGTTATATACGAACTCGAAGGGACTTCTTCGAGGATGGATCCAGGTTCAGGAGAAATAGAATTGGTTTATTCAGTTGTCTTTTATTATCACATTCTCTCAGGTTGCGAGAGCTCCTTGGTTTAGGAGAGTACACCTATTACGCTTATTGGATAGTCTTATTCCAAAACATAGGCAGGTGCCGAAATGTAGGGAATGAAGAAAACCAATTAGCCTAAGTAGGGTGTGCAGAAGGCAATAACTAAAGACAAAATAAAGGGATTAGAAAGAGGGCAAAGTAAAATGCGACTGATATCATTCACAACCAAAAACGCGTACTTCATCGCCACTCCTATTTCACTTTTAAAGGAATAAGGTATTATTCAGTTGTCTTTTATCATCACCTTCTCTCGAGATGCGAGTACTCCTTGGTTTAGGAGGGTACACCTATTATGCTTACTGGATAGTCTTCTTCCAAACCATAGGCTGGTGCCGAACGGTTGGGAAGGAAGAAAACCATTTAGCCTAACGATGGTGTACAGAAGGTAACGACTAAAGACAAATAAAGGGATTTGGAGAGATGGCAATAAAATATACGGTTGAAGTCATGAATTGGATTATGGAAGAGGCATTGCTATGAATACCAGGATACCCCTACGAAACATTTTTATGTTTCAGTGCATTGTTAAAGAAAAACTGTTTTCCCGATTAGACACTTACTCCAAGGGTATGTATTTACCAGGTTTCATTCTCATATCTGTATGGTTTTACAGATGATGAGTGGGAGTAAGTTATTGGGAATAAGGTGATTCTCCTCATTATATCGGAATTCGTTGTAATTGGTGATATTTGAGGAAATCGCCAGGGTACAGTTTTCAACCTACGACGCACAGAATTTGAGTTGTTTAACTCAGCGGACTTATACAGAGTATTGTATGTTGTCCAGTGTCCATCAGGACAAAGGGGTAGGTCCTCGTACTATGTTCTGTTTACTTATAACTTCTATAGTATTTAGACAAGTGTTTCGTAGAAATACAAGGTCTAAGTTTTGAGAAGTTGTGGGTACAAGAATAAAGTAGAGAACCAGGTGTCACAAGTATCGGGATTCTTCAAAGAGATCGAAGATGTAGATTCTTGTGATTGGTATTCAGATGATAGTGATGGTTTTGAGAAATGTGTTTCTCTTTCAGGTTACTCATAATTGGATGGATTCCTAAGTTGAGTAATGCCGATTAGCCTCTTTCCATTAAAGTGATATGCACTGGAGACAGCTGCATGATTGAATATGGTTCCAATTAAATAAGTGCCAAAGTTTCTATATTGGATATAGAATAGTTCGTACCTTAAAAGATGTTAAGGTACCGGGAGTTGTCCAGCTTATGCTTAAAACCAGACTCTGGATAACTCAGGGCACGTTTCTGTAATGGCTGTTTGTGGGTTGACCCTGGCTATGACGAAGGTTGATATTCTACCATTTGGAAGATCAATAGTGATATTGTTCTTGACTCGCCACAGTTTTAGTAAAATGGATCTTTTTCAGAAAACAGTAGTGGGAGTATGGTAGAACTGGAAGTGATTCCAGAACCACGAACGATTACGGAAAATTTAATAGGATCTATATATTCAATCAGGTTTGACATTCCAATAGCCACTCCGCAGATATGGTGGGTAACCTCAGACACCCGAGAGGTACTTCGGTAGCCTCAAGGACGGTGACAGGGAGGTTCTTATCTATCCAGACTTGACACTACTGTTGTTCCAGGTTATGAGACCCGGTAAGAGGGTTGTCGTAGTCAGTGGGAGCAGCGGAAGCATAGTGGGCAAGATGCTTATATCTATTTATAGACTTGAGCAGTTATAGCGGAGATAGATCATCTAATTTTGATGTGACAGTCATGGGTTTGACTTCAATCAGAATAGGGGATGGATCTGTTAAGAAGGTAGTAGGGTGTGATGTCATGGTATCTGTAAGACATACACAAAGTAGGAAGTAAACTTCCTATACTACGATCGGTTGTACTGTGGTCGTCACACAGGTGTTTCTCCAGACAGGATATGGATATAATATTTGACATTCTGGTTTCTGGATCTATGGTTTTAGATCTGGATTTGAGTAGTTTCCCAATGTGGGTACTTTGACAGATATTCTAAAGGTTTTTAGAATAGTTGACTCCTAGCATGGTCGTGTACCTGCAGGATATGGAGTCACCCTCTCTAAAGGTGTCGTATAGACTAAAGAGGAGAGGGCTGTGCATGATTGGCAGATCACTTACTTAGGCAATTGAGTCAATCATGAGATGTCAAGTACCACACCAGATGTTGTTTTTGCACTAGATGCAATGAGTTTGTATTAATCCAATCCTGGAGAAACATAAGGAAGCAGTTTTAGAACATAGGTGTATGTTCTACGGATTTGATGATGACAGCCTCCTTCAAGAGACGATTATCATTCCAGGCTTCAAAGGTGACATGGTTGACAGAGTGATTGTCAGAGTTATAGTTTTTCCCTCTGACGAAGAGGGACAGTATTGTGGACAGGTGGTCCAAGAGGATACTGTGGGTGGCATGGTGCCCGATACTGATTAGGTTTAGTGATCGATACAGTCTAAGAAGTTTGGATTTGGAGTTCATTTATGAACTAGGTCCCATCAGATATCCAGACATATTCTAAGACAGGTATTACTCAATTCGGGAGATGGATTTCTCCGCGAACTTGAGATTTAGAGAGATATAGAAAGAAACATCTAGGTGGATCCACTCACTGAGGCTATTTCTCGAACACAATAGTTTTACAAACGGGCTTTGTGAAACTGATTAGTAGAGGAGTTGGATGTTCGGTTTCACATGGGCTATGAGTAGTCGACATCGCAATATTAGCCTTGAATGCAAGTGGGAGATTGTTGGAGATAGTGCCCTCATAGTCAATTATTGGATCGCAGGTACGTGATTGCAATGATTGCGGAGGACCTATACCGGTAGGACAGTCTTACTCGAGATGATAGTATGCTATCTGGTTTGCCTTTATCAGTCGTGTACATGTTCAGGTGACTGATTGCATGTTACACTTTGATAGAGCCCTTAGGATCTTGCTTTACTACCAACAGTATGATGGCGATCATATACGTGAGAGTTGGGTAGTTTATATGCATATCCTTAATTGTGGTCCCTAGTCGTGGGAGTTTCGAGACAGGGCATCGATACTCCGGAGTAGACTAGTGTATACAGTCGAGACCCCGACGAGGGGAGGTGGCCGGTCTCACAAGACACTGGTGTCAGCTGGATCACCTAAGATGTATACAGGTGCTCATTGGGTTATGAGTACACCGGACAGGACTCGCCGGGAATCTGCTAGTTAGTACTATACCTATCGTCAGATAGCAGTTCCCTGGTGACATGTGTACAGGTTAGTTCATCGACCTGAGGTCGTCATTTGTCTCGTGTGAGTTCCCACTGTGCTTTGATTTCTACCCTACCACGGCTCAAAGGAGTCGTGCAAACAGGTAGCTTTTGGGTACAGTCCCGAGCCATATGGAGGCACGTGAGCGGATCGGCAGGGGATTCGTCTCTCCCGGTATTGGGGGCGAGGTCGTGCTGTGTCTAGGAGAGCCATTACACATAGTCCATGGCCATGGCAGGAGATTAACTGGTAGGTACTCCAGTAGTATCTCAAGGTGTTATTGGGCTACACTCCGACACGACTTATACTACTTCTGGGGGTCTGACGTTACTAGCCCCCTAGGCGGATATGCGATACTCATTGACGAACGGACCGGACTGTATATACATTGTCACTGTTAGGCTCAGTAGGGTTTCCGGATGTGTTCGCTCATCGGCCTCCCTTGAGTTCGCTCATCGGCCTCCCTTGAGATCAGTCCATGGGCAGCCGTTACGCATAGCTAGTGCCGCTGACGGTTTGTGGTTAAACCCACTACCAGGGTACTGACGAGTCATTAGAGTCCCCCACAGACAGTTTCCCAAGTTCGGCCGAAACGTTGTAGAGGCCGTATGGTTTTATGGCAGGGTTCGGAAAATGCACGTGCGTTTACGCACGTGTCAGTTTTCGGGCAGATGATACTGGTCGGCTTTGGTTTAAGCCGGATCCGAGTATTGTATTGAGTAGATATAATATCTTTGTCTCAGTTGCATTTGTATTCGGTCGTAATACAAATGCGGGTATATTTATACAGTTACGGGGTTATCCTGAAAGTCGTTTCAGGATCACTTTTGGAAGTTGCCAGTTTCCAGTTTTCTATCAGCCGTCTTTTAACATTCGGTTAAAGACGGATTTATCTTTTCTTGGATGAGAGTGAGTCATGCTTCTAGAAGGTTCTAGAAGGTGATGACTTGGTTGATTGGTGTTGTGTTTTCATTGGTTGCATTAATGAATGGACGACTAGGTTTAGTGAGTCATTCATTTCATTAATGAGTTTTGTTTACTTAAAGATATTTGTTCTTGATCTTTTCTTCAAGATAAGCTTCATCCTCTTATGGTTAACTCCCCCTCCTCCTACACTCACCTCCCTCCACCTATATATGGCCGGCCCCTCCTCTCTCTCTCACAAGCTTGAGTTTTCACTTGCAAAAGATTATGATAGTATTTGGGGTGCATGGAATTTCACAGCTCATTTCATTCCATCACCCGATTCGAGTGGCAACTTCATTAACCGATCGTCCACGGACTTAGACGAAGTGAGACAAAGTCATCTACTCATGCTCTACATCAATCTTGGTCGTCTCTTTTAGCAAACATGACGACCGAGTTGCCTCGAGTCAGAGGCGGGAGCCCGTTTAAAGAATCAGTGATGTGGCGCCACCTGGACGAGCAGATCGGAGATCGACAAGATCGGAGCAGCCGCAACGGAGCGTGGGATGATGGTTAAAGAACGAAGGACTCGGATCGTTCGGTATAACCTTTCTACACTCTTTATAGTTTGTTAGTTTAGCAATAATGGAAGATCCGGGTTAAAGTATACGATAGCGCCAGTTAAAAAGTTTTTGTTCCGCATTTGGCGTCTGTAGACGGCCGGGGCGCTAGCGTAGACTTACAAGAGGAACAAAAGATCATTGTTTCTCGTAATGCCCATTTTCTGGAACACCAGTTCTTAGAAAAGGAAACAAGTGGGAGCGAAATAGAACTGGAAGAAATTCCAGAACCACAGACTATTACTGAAAGCTTAGTAGAACCAGAGGGTTCAAAAGAACATGACATTCCTACGCCGCTCCGCAGGAGCAGTAGGCAGTCTCATCCGCCCGAAAGATACAACGGTTTTCTCATAGACGGGGATAGAGAGGATTGCATCATTGATTATGATGAGCCGACTAGCTTCCAGCAGGCCATTCAGAGCGTTGACTCGGTAAAATGGCTGGATGCAATGCGGACCGAAATGGAGTCCATGTACACTAACAAAGTATGGACGTTGGACGTTGCTCCAGATGGGGTAAAACCCGTAGGATGCTAGTGGATCTTCAAAAGAAAGATTGGTGTAGATGGATAGGTTGAGACCTATAAAGCTAGACTTGTTGCAAAGGGTTTTCGTCAAAGACCTGGTTTGGACTATGACGAAACCTTTTCTCCAGTGGCTATGCTGAAATCCATTCGGATCCTTCTTGCCATTGCTGCCTTCCATGATTATGAGATTTGGCAGATGGACTTAAAGACCGCTTTTCTGAATGGAAATTTAGAGGAGTGTGTCTATATGGACCAGCCAGAGGGTTTCATTCTGAGTGGGAGCAGCGGTGTAACATTTCCAAAGTAATAAAATATTATTTTCGGGAATTTTTATAATTTAATATTATTTTAATGAATATTTTAATATTCGGGTAGAATTAAATACAAATAAATTTTGGAAAATTTTAGAAAACTCTAAAATAGGGTATTTTATGGAATTATGCCATTTTAAAGTTTTTAAGACTAGTTATATGCTAATTTAGTGTGAATCGCGATTAAAAATCGCTAATTGCATTTTTAGCATTTTTGTGCAAAAATGTGCACATATCATTTTCCACACTTGTTACACTTGTGTTACATTTCTTTTGCCATGGTTTTCTTTTGGGTCTACTGTTCAAGTGAGAAGAGTTTAGTGAGGATAAGAAAAAGAAAAGAAAAGGAAAAAGTTAGTAATGAGAGAGAGAGGGTAGGTATAGGTCAACCTTTCCCTTTTGAAGCCATGCTCCCATCATTCCTTCACCCTCATTTTTCTCTCCCCTTTCTTGAGTTGCTGCTGCTGCTCCTGCTTCTCTTCTCATTTCCCTCCTCTTCAATCCCCAATAACTTCTTGAATCCAACCCCGAAACCTCACATCCCTTTCACAAAAAATGTCCACAAGCCCAAGATCTATGCAATGGACCAAGAAAGATGGTGTTTTGGCGCTGTTAAGGATTCATGAGGGTCTATTGAGGTATTTCCTTCACAGTAAGTGCTGTAATTCTTGTGCCTAGGCTTTAATTCAAGTTTCATATCGATATCGTGTGACTTTGTGCACTTTGGAGAATTCAAGTTAGGGTTTAGGGTAAAACTGAAATTTTAGATGAAATTGAGGATTTAGGTGACCTTAGAATCCCTTGTGTGATGCTAATTTGAACCCAAACCTGAACTTGTAAACAGAATACGGAATTACGGAATCGATATCGGGGAAAAACTGGAAATCTGGGACTGTTTTATGGAATCTGCTTTCACCCCGAGATCCCAAAAGTGAAACTGAGTTGACAGTGAGATGTCCAGGCACCAATGAACCACCACCCCAAACCCTAGCTCCCCACTCCAAACTGAGGCTGCCGGTTTTCCCATTCTGGCCGCAATTTGCGGCCAGAGCAGAGGGGATTTGCCTCGAAATTCGTGCATGGCCCCATTTCCTCTATTCTTGGCCCTGGGTATATCTAGTTTTGACAGATTCCATCTAGGGTGAAATCTGGGATGATTTTTCCTATGTTGGTGCATGATTTGAGACTTGTTTTAGCATGGATTTTGGTATTTGGTGTTTCGTTCCTGTCGGGTGCCGTTTGGACGTCAACGACGGGTGGATATTGATCGTGTTTACATGCGAAGCGATAGGTTTTTACCTAGGCGAGTAGCGTGTGCTGTTTTGGTTTTCGATGTGATTTTTATGCGCTTTAGCATTGTGATATACTTGTAGGTACCCCAAGTGATGTTGAGGCAAAGGAGATGAAGATAGCGACATCGGCTTTGGCACACGAGAAGCAAGGTGAGTAGATTTATATCTATGGGAAGAAGTCGGGTGGATGGCGTATAGCACCCCCGCAGTCCGTGGTGATGTATACGAATACGTATACACACGTATACTTATTATGTGTTGTTTAGGGTTATTGATAGTAATAATGGTATTTTGATGATAAGAATGTATTGGTTGAGTAGTGCGAAACCCTAGGATAGTGGTTGCACCCACACTCACACATACACACATACTTACATACATTCTTTCATATATCTGTGCGCATATGATGGTGCGTATATCTACACATGGGTATGGGACTATGTGTTTATATACGGGATTTGAGGATGATACGTGGATTTGAGATGATACTTGATGTGAGGCCGTGAGATCGGCGATGTGACATAGTTGTCTTTGAGGTGCGATATGATAGTTTTAGCGGGCCTTTGGACATGTGCTTTACCCGCATTCATATTTTAATAGATGGTATCAATTTGTACTAGACTTAGAGTAGTACCCCAGATTGTGCGATCTGATGATAAGCGATACCTGACATGTGATGAGATAGTGTGATATTGACCCCTACCCAGCTATTGGGATACCGTACGACGATCTACCGTACGAGCTGATATTGATGATAGATCCGCACTCATAACTCGAGGATATCTTACGATATGTTATTGAGGCGAGATCACCGACTATCATATCTATATATATTGACTCAGATTAGGTGGTTTCATACCCCTCCTGTCTAGATTACTTAGTAGACATTAGACTAGACCGAGTCATACCTATTTCAAACTAACGAATCGGGGATATTTTAAAGATAGGCAGAAGGGTTATACGGATATTTTCAAATGATGCATCTTTTCTTAAAACACCGTAGCCCTTACTTTACCAAAAACCCTGATTCGTTTTATTTCAAAAGGAAAGGTTGCATGACATATTTTTTGGGGCAGGTTCTGTACTTTTGCGTCGATTATTCGCTTCCGCATATTCCTGCTATTTGCATTGCATCGCTTGTACTGTGGTTATATTTCAGTCATGCTGCTAGGACACCAGCACCATTATCGATGATGCATATGTTCCACGTACACTTATTGCCGGCTCACACACTCATCATCGATAATTGCCATGTCACTACACTGTAGTACTATTGCATTCGGTATATGATCCTTGCATGACATGATGATGTGCATACCTTCCTTTACATGTCGCATACTTCGTGCTTTTTGATTATACGCATTGAGATATGTTGTTTCTATGATATTTCTGGATTTGGGAACCGAGGGTGTTTCAAAGAGAATATGTCATTGCTTTAAAAACCCGGTTACCCTTGATATGATATTTCAGTGTGTCCACCATGTGTTTTCTCGGTGCTGAGAGCGACATGTGAAACCCGAATCGAGGAGTGGACGAGCCGATTGCGGGTACATGGTGGACCCGGTATGGTTCCCCTCGGCAAGATGATCGATGAGCTTTGCCGATTGAGCCTGGAGGCGGGCGAGTACCTACCGGTGATTGGTTGGACCTGGCGGTTATCCGGAGGATACTGACCAGAGTCGATGGATAGATTTGGGCATACTGCCGGGGCCGAGGGCCGATACCGCAGACAGAGCCCGTGGGCCGATCCGGACTGACGGAGCCCGATATATGAGGATTTACGTGCCGATGCTGGGCACAGTTTTCATGATGTTTTCGAGTGCCGATGCTGGGCACTCCGGCTCCATGATTTGACGTGTCGTGAGGGACACGGGTGGATTATGTCCTCATATTTCCATGCACAGGTTTTATGATATTTACATGCATGGTGGTTATTGTCAGTGGGTGACGAGTGGACGGGATCCACGTGTGTGCAGATTTGATTACATTGACTATACCTCATATTCATGACATGCTATTACCTGAGGCACTAGCATGAGCACTTGGCACTACACTCATGTATAGAGATTTCATTGCCAGTTTAGCATGCTTCAGCTTTATTCATATTGAGGTTTATTTATATCTGATCGTATTGACCTAGGGTAGGTCATGCATTCGATCTCTGCTTGTAGATATTTTCTATTCACGAGTTGGCAACTCACCCCCGTTGTGCCCCAGTTCTTGCAGGTTTGCCGTACAGATTCCATAGCGGCATTTCTGCCACACTGCTTCCTTATGGGTGACTTGCTTGGATAGGTGGGTTCTTTTGTATCAGAACCGCCATTGTTCATGTATTATTTATTGTATCTAGAATTTCCATCAACCAAAACTTGTATATTGTTTCAGACTTAGAAAACAGTGTTGTATTATTTCGACCTTAGAGTCGCGCTTGTAGTATTGCGGTTTTCTGGCTGTTTTTGAGTTTCTTTTCAAGTTTAGATCCTCGCCCTTTGGCGTTGTATATTGTTATTGCTTATGTGGTTGTGACCGTCGATTGACGAAGAGCTAGCTTCCGCTTGGGGATGCCTTTTATCATGTTATATATATTATTCTTGTTGTACCCCGTTCGGGGCCAGTTTTTACAAAGGAAACTCTGCCGAAATTTTCAGGAAAAATTACACATTTTAAAAATTCATATTCGGTTTAGTTATTTAAAAACTTGATTTTCAAACATGTTTTCTTTACCTCTTAAAACTAGTTTTCCCTATTTACTCCTTAAATGGTTTTAGATTTCTGGGCTTTTGGCTTACTTGGATCAGATGGAGTCCTATAGACTTCATAGGATTCAAGGGCCAGTCACGTGCTCTTTCGGGTCGTGACAAGTTGCTTAAGTCCATCTATGGACTAAAGCAGGCATCGTGGAGTTGGAACATCTATTTTGATGAGACGGTCAAAGAATTTGGCTTTATAAAAAATCCAGATGAACCATGCATCTATAGTAGATTTGTAGCAAGTACCGTCATATTCCTCGTATTATACGTGGATGACATTCTTCTGATAGGAAATAACATTCCTATGCTACAATCTGTCAAGGGATTCTTGTCACACAGGTTCTCCATGAAAGACCTGGGTGATGCGTCGTACATTCTGGGGATCCGGATCTTTCGTGACAGATCCAAGAGGATATTAGGACTTTCACAGTCCAGGTACATCGACACCATACTGAAAAGATTCAGAATGGAAGATTCCAAGCGCGATAATCTACCGGCTTGTCACGGGATCACCCTCTCCAAAGAGATGTCTCCCAGGACTGATTTGGAATGGGATCGCATGTCTATTATACCCTACGCTTCTGTGGTGGGCTCTATAATGTATGCGATGTTGTGTACCAGACCAGATGTAGCTTATGCACTGAGTGTGGTAAGCCGGTATCAGTCAAACCCTGGAGAGAAACACTGGATAGCGGTAAAGAGCATTCTCAAGTACCTAAGAAGGACTAAGGAGATATTCTTGGTGTATGGCGGAAAAGACCTCCAGATCGAGGCCTTTGCTGACTCCAGCTTCCAGAGTGACAAGGATGATTCCAAGTCCATGTCGGGTTATGTCTTTACCCTCAATGGAGGGGCGGTGTGTTGGAAGAGTTCCAAACAGGAAACCGTTGCTGACTCGACGATGGAAGCGTAATATATCGCTCCTGCAGATGCCGCAAAAGAAGCTATCTGGATAAGGAAGTTCTTAACAGAACTTCAGGTGGTTCCGTCCATTGTTGATCCAATACCTCTGTATTGCGACAACAACGGGGCAATAGCTTTAGCGAAGGAACCCAGGTCCCATCAAAGATCCAGACACATCTTGAGGCGGTATCACCTGATTAGGGAGATCGTGGGTCGCCAGGAGATCGAGGTTCGGAGAGTTTCTATGGATGATAACACTGCTGATCCACTCACGAAGGCGTTACCCCAGACTCAGTTCGAGCGGCTGATCGAGAAGATAGGTCTTCGATACGCCAGTACATGGCCTTAGTGAAAGTGGGAGATTGTTAGTGTATATGCCCTAGAGGCCATTACTGTATCATACTAGTTTGTATATTACTTAATGGAAGCTTGGGATATTCACCTTGTATAGATAATCTTGCTCAATATAGTAGTATGCTACTTGGTTTGTTTCTGCTTTAATGTGTACATGTGTTTATTTTAGTATATCACCTATACACATTAGTGGAGCCTTTAGGATCTTTGCTTGATTACCAGCGTTGTGATGGCAGTCACACTAGTGGGGGCTTGGTAATCCACAAGCACATCCTTATGCAGGTCCCTAGTCGTAGGACTATCGAGACAGGGCATCGTTACTCCGAAGTAGACTAGCGTATGCGCTTCTCATCTTAGTGTGGGAGACGGTCTGTCCCAAAGCCTTCAGTACGTCGTACTTGAGATAGTATGCGGGTGCTCGTTAGGTTACGAGTACACTGGACAGGACTCGTCGGGAACTGTTGGTTGGTACTATACCTATCGTCAGTTATCAGTTCCCAGGTGACATGAGTATAGCTTAGTCCGCTGACTTGACACTGTCACTTCGCCTCGAGTGTATTCCCACTGTACTTAGATTACTACCCTACCACGGCTCAAAGGAGTCGTGCAAACAGGTTGTAGTTGGGTGCAGTCCCGAAGCACTTGGAGGCAGTGACGGTTAGACAGGATTCGTCTCTCCCGGTATTGGGGGTTGACATCGCGCAATGTCTAGGAGAGCCATTACACAAGTCGTCCCTGGCCAGGGCAAGCGAGATATACTGGTAGGTTTCCAGTGTTATCTCAGAGTGTTCTGGGCTACACTCGGACACGACTTGTGCCGCTATTAGGGGACTGACTTTTACCGCCCCCTAGGCCCACCATGCGATGTTATCAGACGAACAGACCGGACTGTACGGAGATTGTCACATTCAGGCTCAGTAGGAGTTCAGATGGGTATCACCTCGTCCGTCTTCTTGTCGGCATCTACCTGGGGACCGTTACGCACAGCTAATGCCGCTTGCGGTCTGTGGTTAAACCAACTGCCAGCGTAGTGTCTAGTCTTTAGAGTCCCCCACAGAAATCTATTCGCCTTTAGGCAAAAGAGTAGAGGTCGCATGGGTTTCCGACAGGTCGCATGGTTTTGCGACAGGGTTTGGTCACATCCGTGCACTTATGCACGTTTAGTGTCCGGACAGTTAACACTAGCGGGCTTTGGTTTAAGCCAGATCCTAGTTTACGTTTTGGGATTGGTTTTATCTCGTTTGTATTCGTGTTCCTCGGAACGCGGATGCGGGTGTGTATGCACAGTTGACGCAGAGACAGAGGCAAAGGATTCTTATTGGGGTTGTTGACTGTTGACTATTGACTTTTTGCTAAACCCTAATGAGAATAAGAAATATGATTAACAATAATATTAATTAAGTATTAGTGACATGGGTTTTGAGGGGTTGACTTTGTTGACTTTGTTGACCGGCTGACTAGGTTGGACTAGTTGACCATCATCATTACAATGGCTATCATTTCATGGCAAAGACTTTAGCTTGCTTGTTTCTTTTGAAAAATGAGTGCATGAAATGATATGGCCATTTTGACTTGAACCATCACACAATACTTGATTACTATTATTTGTTATTATGATTTTGGATTATGAGAGCTTGGATGGAAAAAGACTTACTCATTCTCTCATTTGCTTTCTCTCTCTTGCTTGAGCTCTCCCTCTTGCTCGCTCTCTAGCTCAAGGCAACTCCCTCTCATGAGTTGAGAAACATTGCCTTAGAGATAAAAGAAAACCCATATCACTTCTCTACTCATCCTAGTTCACAACGTTTAGCAAACCAAGTGTTCTAGTTTCTTCTAGTTTGAAGAGAAGCCAAAGGTAGAAGCTTTCAGGTGGATCCATCTTCGGCGCAAGGAGACGACGAGGTGAGGCCGATCCGTACACAGCAAAGAGTTGAAGATGATGGAGTTCAAGAAAGGTACAACCCCCTAACCGAGTAGGTAAAACTCTTGTTAGGTTTGTTAGATAGTTGTTTAACAAAGATCCGTATTATGAGTCCATGTTACCACCTTTTGAAAAATCGTTTTTCACCATTTCCGCAACCCCGTAAGTACCGGGGAAGGGTAGCATGGACTTACAGTGGTATCAGAGCCTAGTTAAACACTATTTAACATGTTGGCAATGTAACTAGAAGTTCGATCGAAGAAAAAGTCGCGAAATACGCCCGGAACACAAACTTTCTGTCGATTTTTAAACTGCTGTAAAAATTATTTGACATATACCAAAAATCGACTCAGGGTTTTTATAGTATACTGCTGAAAAATGATCCAAAGAACCGACCAACTCACCGCGGTTCCGCGGCAAGAACAGCTTCTTGCCGCGGATCCGCGGCCGAGTTGACTCGGCCGTGGATCGGTTTCACTGCAGTATATTTTATGCGGTATTTTGGGATTTTTACAATATGATTTTTCTGCCCAGATTTTCCAGAAAGAAAAGTTTGTTTTTGGGGCCTAAAAATCCGTATTTTGATCGGACTTCTAAAGACTTAAGCTGACGGGTATATATCTGTGATGTGTTATATTTATTGAACGTCTGCTAATCGCTATACGTCGATTAATGGGGGTTGTACATATCTGTGATCTGTAATGATTGATGGTATGTGTATATGAATTCATTGGATTGTCGCGGATGAATAGCCGGGGGGGTTGTGAGATGAAATTTTTCTTTTCTTTCAATTCATGTAAATTTGTAATTGATGTAATATTTTTTATATGGCCGCACAACCGGGATGGGGTTGTAGCCGTCATTGTATAATTTCTTTTACTGTTTTTGCTCCTAGGATAGACCCATGGTGGGGTGCACAAACTACCGGGTATCTCGAAATGTCGAGTAGCCTACTCACGGTGTTGAGTGAGGTTGCTTCGCTACGGGTACTTGGCGGGTAGTTTGCCGCACCCGTAGGGGTCTAGGGTGGGGTCTTGGCTATTCATCGCGACCGTGTAATCCGCTTTTCGTTACAGGCTCGTACGAATTGCGGATTTCTAGTATATCCAATGTGTTCATCTGTGATATGGAATGGCTATCATTGCAATATATCTATATATGATATTATTTAGGCGTTGCTTATGTTTTGCATCCGCGCTAGTCCAGCCCCCGCTCTGTCGTTAGTTAAGTAACCTAACGGGTAATGACGGGGGCCCATGGCGAATGCGGATGGCATAAGCGTACGTCATATTTTGGTTGTTCTCTGCAATGGTAGGATTAAATGATGGGACGCATTAAAATTAATGCAAGAAAAATAAACCAAGTAAAAGTCGTTGGAACACTTTCAAAACCACTCGGTTTCTTTTCAAAAAGAACTTTTAAACGCGGAGCTTAAGCCACTCCTTTTAAAAGCTATCTCGTTCCATCGATTATATCAAGTTCACTACATTCACGGTTTTGCCAAAACCATCCGTAGCCCTCCATCATTTTAGTTAAATATTCGGTAGTATTCAAGCTATGTATTTTGACCTCACGCCAAGGCATAGTGATTGGTAGCTGCCGGATATTTATCTGTTGCATAGATAGAATGCGTTGGTTTGAGGCAATCGTACTGCCATTTCGGCCTACGTCAAGGGTAGGTACGGGTGGGTTCAACTTAACCTGGATAATGATGGGAAGAACATGACATGTGACTTATGACATTTTGACCTCACGCCAAGGTCATAAGAGCATGGGGCAAAAATCCACATCGGAAGTTTCAAAAGAACTGAAACTAGGTAGCGCTGCATACCATTTGGAGTGTGATGATTCTGGTAGGATTCCTTCAGTTTTGTCACGCAATGATATTTGGATCCCGATCCTACTATGAGTATATGCTACTCCTTAGGAAATTTTTCACTTAACGATCAATGCTATAAACCAAGTAGGTGTCTAGAAAGGTGTTAGCGGGGCTACGCCCCCAGGGAAAAGAGGTTATTTAATTAAGGAACTTCGCGAAAGCGTTGGAAAACCTCCCTCGATGTACCGACACTAGCCTGGCTGAACGGTTAAGCAAGTATTGTACGGTGAGATTGATCCTGACTAATTCTTCCTTTTTGGTTTGAGGAGGGATTCGAGAGACAGTGGGAGCCATCCTGTTTAGACAAATTAAAAACCACACTAAACTTACAAGAGCATCATGCTAAAGTGTTTCTTCTCTCTCTCCTAATTGCAGCGACCAAACATCATGACCGGACTTAAGTTACTACTAGATAAAAACATACTGACATGGCCAAACTACAAAGATTGGCTCAGGAATGTCAAATTGGCAATCACTTATGACAAGTTGGGGTATCTCCTTACCACCAAAGCTCCCTCTGTCTCAGGTCCCAAAACCAGCGTCGCGGATAAGGAAATCTATAAGACTTGGGAAATCGATTGCACGAAGGCCAAGTGCCTCGTGCTTGCCTCTAAGGACAATGAACATCAGAAGAGGCACGAGAATATGGACCTTGAATCCGTATTTCTCCATACAAAAGCTGTATGGAGAGCAATCACGTATCGCAAGATACGAAGTCTCGAAAAAGCTGTTTTCAGCAAGATTGGCCGTCGGATCATCGGTAGCGGAACACGTGCTTAAGATGATTGGCTTCATTGAGGAGCTCGCGGACCTTGGGACCACGTTAGAGAACGAGCTCTACACGGACTTGATTCTCCAGTTCCTTCCTTCCACTTACGCCCAGTTTATCCTGAACTTCTACTTGCAAGAAAAAGATGTTGAACTTTCAGAACTCCTCAACATAGTGAGGAGTGCAGAGGGCACCATACAAAAAGGTAGGGAAACATCAACTTTGTTTGTAGGATGATCTTCCTCTTCTAGGTCCAAGGAAAAAGCCAAGGGAAAGAAGAAGAAAGCCCCCGCCAAACCAAGGGGCGGCGTTAGTAAAGTGGATACGAAGGGAAAGACAAAAGCAACAAAGGTAGCGGGAAAGCTTGTGGGAAAGGAAGAATGCTTTTACTGTCACAAGAGTGGACACTGGAAAAAGGATTGCAGGGCTTGGAAGGCCAGAACCCAGGATCTCAAGCAAGTTGCGGCTTCAGCTTCAGGTGAGTATGTTATTGAAAACTGTCTATCAATAAACTCTGTATCCTGGGTATTGGATACCGGATCAGGATCTCATATCTGTAATTCTTTGCAGGCGTTGAGAAAGCGTAGGGTTTTGAAGGTAGGTGATATGACCCTCAGAGTTGCAAACGAAGCTAGCATGAATGCTGAGTCCGTGGGGGACTATCACCTGGGGTTGTCAGATGGACACGTTTTGGTTTTGCGTAATTGCTATTTTGTACCTAATGCAACTTGTAATATCGTTTCTGTATCTTTATTATCTAAAGAAGGTTATGAATTTGCATTTGTAAGAAATGTTGTAAACATTCACCTTAATCAAGTTTTGATTGGGTCAAGTACATTAAGCAATGGTATATACGTACTAAACCAACCACAGATTTTCAATGTTCAGAATACACACAAAAGAAAGTCTCCGGAAACAAACCAGGCTTTCTTATGGCATTGTAGACTGGGTCACATCAATGAGAGAAGGTTGACGAAGTTACATACAGAAGGATATTTGGATACATTCGATTATCAATCATATGCCACTTGTCAATCCTGTCTCAAAGGAAAGATGACAAAGACACCGTTCACTGGACACGGAGTAAGAGCGAGCGAGCTCTTGGGACTCGTACACAGCGGTCCAATGTCTACACATGCGCGGTCCAATGTCTACACATGCGCGAAGCGGTTATTCTTACTTCATTACTTTTACGGATGACTTTTCAAGGTACGGATATGTCTTCTTAATAAAATATAAATCCGAAGCCTTTGGAAAATTCCAGGATATAAGAATGAAGTAGAAAAACAAACAGGCAAAAGTATCAAGACACTAAGATCTGATCGAGGTGGTGAATACTTAAGTGCCGAATTCCTGGATTACTTGAAAGAGAATGGTATTCTCTCTCAGCTTACTCCTCCATACACTCCGCAACATAACGGTGTATCGGAGAGACGGAACCGGACACTATTGGATATGGTACGTTCCATGATGAGTAACACTGAGTTACCGCGATCATTCTGGGGATATACACTAGAATCAGCTGCATACCTTTTGAACCGAGTTCCAACTAAGATTGTGCCTACCACACTATATGAGATATAGAGTGGGAAGAAACCCTATCTTCAATATCTGAAGATCTGAGGATGTCCGGCTTTTGTCAAAAAGCAGCATGCGGATAAACTCGAGGGACGCACAGTACTGTGTAAGTTTGTGGGATACCCAAAGAACTCCAGGGGATATCTCTTCTATTACGCAGAGGAACAAATGATCATTGTTTCTGGTAATGCCCATTTTCTGGAACACCGGTTCTTAGAAAAGGAAACAAGTGGGAGCGAAATAGAACTGGAAGAAATTCCAGAACCACAGACTATTACTGAAAGCTTAGTAGAACCAGAGGGTTCAAAAGAATATGACATTCCTACGCCGCTCCGCAGGAGCAGTAGGCAGTCTCATCCGCCCGAGAGATACAACGGTTTTCTCATAGACGGGGATAGAGAGGATTGCATCATTGATTATGATGAGCCGACTAGCTTCCAGCAGGCCATTCAGAGCGTTGACTCTGTAAAATGGCCGGATGCAATGCGGACCGAAATTGAGTCCATGTACACCAACAAAGTATGGACGTTAGACGTTGCTCCAGATGGGGCAAAACCCATAGGATGTAAGTGGATCTTCAAAAGGAAGATTGGTGTAGATGGACAGGTTGAGACCTATAAAGCTAGACTTGTTGCAAAGGGTTTTCGTCAAAGACCTGGTTTGGACTATGACGAAACCCTTTCTCCAGTGGCTATGCTGAAATCCATTCGGATCCTTCTTGCCATTGCTGCCTTCCACGATTATGAGATTTGGCAGATGGTCGTAAAGACTGCTTTTCAGAATGAAAATTTATAGGAGTGTGTCTATATGGACCAGCCAGAAGGTTTCATTCAGAGTGGGAGCAGCGGAAAGGTGTGCAAGTTGCTTAAGTCCATCTATGGACTAAGGCAGGCATCGCGGAGTTGGAACATCTGTTTTGATGAGACGGTCAAAGAATTTGCTTTATCAAAAATCCAGATGAACCGTGCATCTATAGTAGATTTGTCGCAAGAACTGTCGTATTCCTCGTATTATACGTGGATGGCATTCTTCTGATAGGAAATGACATTCCTATGCTACAATCTGTCAAGGGATTCTTGTCACACTGGTTCTCCATGAAAGACCTGGGTGATTCCTCGTACATTCTGGGGATCCGGATCTTTCGTGTGTAAGTCCACGTTGCCCACCCCGGTACTTGCTAGGAGGCGGAAAACGGAATAAAAATCGAATTTTTATGAGCTTAGGCAACATGGACTTGACTATGAAGGATCTTTGCTAAACAAAAACAAGCTAAAGCTAACTAAAAACTAGCTAAGTGCTAGAAAGGTTATACCTTGGGCTTTATGTCCTTCTCTCCTTGCTCCTTGGAGTGGTGGAAGGAGGTCACCTTAGTCGTCTTCTCACGTCGAAGAAAGATCTACCCGAAAGCCTCGACCTTTGGCTTCAACTCCAAGCTAGAAGTAACTAGGGTGCAAGAAGTGCTAATCCTTGAACCCTAGATGAGAGTAGAGATTGTCAAGAGAGGGTTTTTCTCAAGCTCAAGTGTTTCTCAACACATGAGAGGGGAGAGCTTGAGGGAGAGGAAGAACAAGAGAGAGAATGTGAATAATAGAATGAGAGAATAATATGAAGCATTCTCTCATATATGTGAATTATTGTAATTAGATAATTAGTGAGATAATTGTCATGGCTAAATAAAGACATGACCATTATCATTTCATTTTTAATGCAAATTGCAAGGATCAAAGAGCATCTTCCAAATGAAATGATGATGGTCAAAGTGTCAACCAAGGTCAACAAGTCAAGAAGGTCAAATGGTCAACAACCATAAGCATGCACAATTATTAAACTAATATCAATTAACAATAATACACACATAAGCATTAGGGTTAATAAAATGACAATAGTCATTAACCCTAATCAAAGTCCTCTCCCTCTGTCTCAAGCAACTGTGCATACGCACCCGTATTCGTGATCCGAGAAACACGAATACAATGACAAAAACCAATCCCAAATCTTATACTAGGATCCGGCTTAAACCAACGCCCGCTAGTATAAGCTGTCCGGACAGCAAACGTGCACAAGTGCGCGGATGTGAACGAACCCTGTCGCAAAACCATGCGACCTCTACTCATTTTGCCTAAAGGCGAATAGCTCTCTGTGTGGGACTCTAAAGACTCGACACTACGCTGGCAGTGGGTTTAACCACAGACCGCAAGCGGCACTAGCTGTACGTAACGGTCCCCAGATAGATGTCGATAAGAAGACTGACGAGGTGAACTCCATCTGAACTCCTACTGAGCCTGTATGTGACAATCTCCGGACAGTCCGGTCTGTTTGTCTGATACATCGCATGCCGGGCCTAGGGGGCGGTGAAACGTCAGTCCCCTAATAGCGGTACAAGTCGTGTCGGAGTGTAGCCCAGAACACCCTGAGATAACACTGGAAACCTACCAGTATATCTCGCTTGCCCTGGCCTGGGACTACTCGTGTAATGGCTCTCCTGAACACAGCGCGATGTCAACTCCTAATACCGGGAGAGACGAATCCTATCTAACCGTCACTGCCTCCAAGTGCGTCGGGACTGCACCCAAAAACTACCTGTTTGCACGACTCCTTTGAGCCGTGGTAGGGTAGCAATCAAAGTGCAGTGGGAACACACTCGAGGCGAAGTGACAGTGTCAAGTCAGCGGACTAAGCTGTACTCATGTCACCTGGGAACTGATAACTGACGATAGGTATAATACCAACCAACAGTTCCCGACGAGTCCTGTCCAGTGTACTCATAACCTAACGAGCACCCGCATACTATCTCAAGTACGACGTACTGACGGCTGTGGGACAGACCGTCTCCCACGCTGGAATGAGAAGCGCATACGCTAGTCTACTCCGGAGTATCGATGCCCTGTCTCGATAGTCCAACGACTAAGGACCTGTATAAGGATGTGCTTATAGATCACCCAGCTCCCACGAGTGTGAGCGCCATCACAACGCTGGTAATCAAGCAAAGATCCTAAGGTCTCTACCAATATGTATATCAGCAATATGCTAAAAGAAACACATGCACATATTAAAGCAGAGACAAACCAAGTAGCATACTACCATTTCGAGCAAGATTGTATATACAACTGTGAATATCCCAAGCTTCCATTAAATAATATACAAACTAGTATGATACAGTAATGGCCTCTAGGGCATATACACTAACAATCTCCCACTTGCACTAAGGCCATGTACTGGCGTATCGAAGACCTATCATCTCGATCAGCCGCTCGAACTGAGTCTGGGGCAAGGCCTTGGTGAATGGATCTGCTGTGTTATCTTCTGAAGCAACCCTCCGAACCTCGATCTCCTGGCGATCCACGATCTCCCTGATCAGGTGATACCGCCTTAAGATGTGTCTGGATTTCTGATGGGACCTGGGTTCCTTCGCTAAAGCTATAGCCCCGTTGTTGTCGCAATATAGAGGTATTGGGTCAACAATGGATGGAACCACCTAAAGTTCTCTCAAGAACTTCCTCATCCAGACAGCTTCTTTTGCGGCATCAGATGCAGCGATGTATTCCGCTTCCATAGTCGAGTCAGCAACGGTTTCCAGTTTGGAGCTCTTCCAACACACCGCCCCTCCATTGAGGGTAAAGACAAAACCCGACATGGACTTGGAATCATCCTTGTCACTCTGGAAGCTGGAGTCAGCAAAGGCCTCAATCTGCAGGTCTTTTCCGCCATACACCAAGAACATCTCCTTAGTCCTTCTCAGGTACTTGAGAATGTTCTTTACTGCTATCCAATGTTTCTCCCCAGGGTTTGACTGATACCTGCTTACCACACTCAGTGCATAAGCCACATCCGGTCTGGTACACAACATCGCATACATTATAGAGCCTACCGCAGAAGCGTAGGGTATAATAGACATGCGATCCCTCTCCAAATCAGTCTTGGGAGACATCTCTTTGGAGAGGGTGATCCCGTGACAAGCCGGTAGATTACCGTGCTTGGAATACACCATACTGAATCTCTTCAGTATGGTGTCGATGTACCTGGACTGCGAAAGTCCTAATATCCTCTTGGATCTGTCACGGTAGATCCGGATACCCAGAATGTATGAGGCATCACCCAGGTCTTTCATGGAGAACCTGTGTGATAAGAACCCCTTGACAGATTGTAGCATAGGAATGTCATTTCCTATTAAGAGAATGTCATCTATGTATAAAACGAGGAATACTACAGTTCTCGCTACAAATCTACAATAGATGCATGGTTCATCTGGATTTTTGATAAAGCCAAATTCCTTGACCGTCTCATCAAAACAGATGTTCCAATTCCGCGATGCCTGCTTTAGTCCATAAATGGACTTAAGCAACTTGCACACCTTTCCGCTGCTCCCACTCTGAATGAAACCCTCTGGCTGATCCATATAGACACACTCCTCTAAATGTCCATTTAGAAAAGCTGTCTTTACGTCCATCTGCCAAATCTCATAATCGTGGAAGGCAGCAATGGCAAGAAGGATCCGAATGGATTTCAGCATAGCTACTGGAGAAAAGGTTTCGTCATAGTCCAAACCAGGTCGCTAACGAAAACCCTTTGCAACCAGTCTAGCTTTATAGGTCTCAACCTGTCCATCTACACCAATCTTCCTTTTGAAGATCCACTTGCATCCTACGGTTTTTACCCCATTTGGAGCAATGTCCAACGTCCATACTTTGTTGGTGTACATGGACTCCATTTCGGTCCGCATTGCATCCAGCCATTTTACCGAGTCGACGCTCTGAATGGCTTGCTGGAAGCTAGTAGGCTCATCAAAGTCTATGATGCAATCCTCTCTATCCCCGTCAATGAGAAAACCGTAGTATCTCTCGGGCGGATGAGACTGCCTACTACTCCTGCAGAGTGGCGTGGGAATGTCCTGATCTTTCGAACCCTCTAGTTCTACTAAGCTTTCAGTAATAGCTCGTGGTTCTGGAATTTCTTCCAGTTCTATTGCGCTCCCACTTATTTCATTTTCTAAGAACTGATGTTCCAGAAAATGGGCATTACGAGAAACAAGGACTTTTTGTTCCTCTGCGTAATAGAAAAGATACCCCCTGGAGTTCTTTGGGTATCCCACAAACTTGCATAGTACTGAGCGTGCCTTGAGCTTGTCCGTATGCTGCTTTTTGACATAAGCAGGACATCCCCAAATCTTCAGGTATTGAAGATAGGGTTTCTTCCCACTCCATAACTCATATGGTGTTGTAGGCACAGTCTTAGTGGGAACTCGGTTCAAAAGGTATGCAGCTGATTCTAGCGCATAGCCCCAGAACGATCGCGGTAACTCAGCGTTACTCATCATGGACCGTACCAAATCCAATAGGGTTCGGTTCCGTCTCCGCGATACACCCTTATGTTGCGGAGTGTATGGAGGAGTAAGCTGAGAGAGAATTCCATTCTCTTTTAAGTAACCCAGGAACTCGGCACTCAAGTATTCACCACCTCGATCAGATCTCAGTGCCTTGATACTTTTGCCAGTTTGTTTTCTACTTCATTCTTATATTCCTGGAACTTATCAAAAGCTTTGGATTTATGCTTCATTAAGAAGACATGTCCGAACCTTGAGAAATCATCCGTAAAAGTAATGAAGTAAGAATAACCGCTTCGTGCATGTGTAGACATTGGACCGCACACGTCGCTGTGTACGAGTTCCAAGGGCTCGCTCGCTCTAACTCCACGTCCAGTGAACGGAGTCTTTGTCATCTTTCCCTTGAGACAGGATTGACAAGTTGCATACGATTGATATTCGAACGAATCCAAATATCCTTCTGCATGTAACTTAGTCAACCTTCTCTCATTGATGTGACCCAGTCTACAATGCCATAAGAAAGTTTTATCGATTTCTGGAGACTTTCTTTTGTGTGTATTCTGGACATTGAAAATCTGTGGCTGGTTTAATACGTATATACCGTTGTTCAATGTACCTGACCCAATCAAAACTTGATTAAGGTGAATGTTCACTACATTACTAACAAATGCAAATTCATAACCTTCTTTAGATAATAAAGATACAGAAATGATATTACAGGTTGCATTTGGTACATAATAACAACTACGCAAAACCAAAAAGTGTCCATCCGACAATCCCAGGTGATAGTCCCCCACGCCCTCAGCATCCATGCTAGCACCGTTTGCAACTCTGAGGGTCATGTCACCTGCCTTCAAAACTCTACGCTTTCTCAACGCCTGCAAAGAATTACAGATATGAGATCCTAATCCGGTATCCAATACCCAGGATGTAGAGTTTATTGATAGACAGTTTTCAATAACATACACACCTGAAGCTGAAGCTGCAACTCGCTTCAAATCCTGTGTTCTGGCCTTCCAAGCCTTGCAATCCTGTTTCCAGTGACCACTTTTGTGACAATAGAAGCATTCTTCCTTCCCTACCAGCTTTCCCGCTATCTTTGTTGCTTTTCCTTTTTCCTTCGTATCCACTTTACCGACACCGCCTCTTGGTTTGGCGGGGGCTTTCTTCTTCTTGCCCTTGGCTTTCGCCCTGGACGTAGAAGAGGAAGATCCTCCTACAAACAAAGTGGATGTCTCCCTACCCTTCTGTAGGGTGCCCTCAGCACTCCTCAACATGTTCAGAAGCTCGGAAAGTTCAACCTCCTTTCCTTGCATGTTGAAGTTAAGAATAAACTGGGCGTAAATGGAAGGAAGGGACTGGAGAATCAAATCAGTATAGAGTTCATTCTCCAACGTGGTCCCAAGGTCCGCGAGCTCCTCTATGTAGCCAATCATCTTAAGCACGTGTTCCTCTACCGATGATCCGACGGCCAACCTTGCCGAAAACAACTTCTTCGACACTTCGTATCTTGCGATACGAGACTGCTCTCCATACAGTTCTTTTGTATGAAGAAATATGGACTCTAGGTCCATATTCTCGTGCCTCCTCTGATGTTCGTTGTCCATCGAGGCTAGTACGAGGCATCTGGCCATCGCGCAATCTATTTCCCAGGTCTTGTAGATTTCCGTATCTACGACACTGGTTTTGGGACCTGGGACAGGGGGAGCTTTGGTGGTAAGGACATACCCCAACTTGTCGTAAATGATTGCCATCTTGACATTCCTGAGCCAATCTTTGTAGTTTGGCCCTGTCAATATGTTTTTATCTAGTAATAACTTAAGTCCGGTCATGTTGAATGGTCGCTGCAATTAGGAGAGAGAAAAGAAACACTTTAGCATGATGCTCTTGCAAGTTTAGAGTGGTTTTTAATTTGTCTAAACTGGATAGCTCCCACTGTATCTCGAATCCCTTCTCAAACCGTAAAGAAAGGATTAGTCAGGATCAATCTCATCCTACAATACTTGCTTAACCGTTCAGCCAGGCCAGTGTCGGTACTTCGAGGGAGGTTTTCCAATGCTTTCGTGAAGTTCCTTAATTAAGTAACCTCTTTTCCCTGTGGGCGTAGCCCCGCTAACACCTTTCTAGACACCTACTAGGTTTATAGCATTGATCGTTAAGTGAGAGTTTTCCCGAGGAGTAGCATATACTCATAGTAGGATCGGGATCCAAATATCATCGCGTGATAAAACCGAAGGAATCCTACCAGAATAATCACACTCCAAATGGTATGCAGCGCTAGCAAGTTTCAGTACTTATGAAACTCCCGATGTGGATTTTTGCCCCATGCTCTTATGACCTTGGCGTGAGGTCAAAATGTCATAAGTCACATGTCAAGTTCTTCCCATCATTATCCTGGTTAATTTGAACCCACCCGTACCTACCCTTGACGTAGGCCAAAATGGCAGTATGACTGTCTCAAACCAACGCATTCTATCTATGCAACAGATAAATATCCGGCAGCTACCAATCACTATGCCTTTGCGTGAGGTCAAAATACATAGCTTGAATACTACCGAATATTTAACTGAAATGATGGTGGGCTACGGATGGTTTTGGCGAAACCGTGAACGTAGTGAACTTGATATAATCGATGGAACGAGATAGCTTTTAAAAGGAGTGGTTCAAGCTCCGCGTTTTAAAAGTTTAGTTTTGAAAAGAACCGAGTGGTTTTCAAAGTGTTTCAATCGACTTTTACTTGGTTTATTTTCTTGCATTAGTTCTTTTAATGCGTCCCATCATTTAATCCTACCATTGCAGAAAACAACCAAAATATGACGTACGCTTATGCCATCCGCATTCGCCACGGGGCCCCGTCATCACCCGTTAGGTTACTTAACTAACGACAGAGCGGGGGCTGGGCTAGCGCGGCTGTAAAACATAAACAACGCCTAAATAGTTATCATATATAAATATATAGCAATGATAGACATTACAGATCACAGATGAATACATTGGATATACTAGGAATCCGCAATCCGTTTGAGCCTGCAACGAAAAGCGGATTACACGGTCGCGGTGAATAGCCAATACCCCACCCAAGACCCCTACGGGTGCGGCAAACTACCCGCCAAGTACCCGAAGCGAAGCAACCTCCCTCACAACCGTGAGTAGGCCACTCGGCACTTCGAGATACCCGGTAGTTTGTGTACCCCCTCCATGTTAGTGTATATGCCCTAGAGGCCAATACTGTATCATACTAGTTTGTATATTACTTGATGGAAGCTTGGGATATTCACAGTTGTATATACAATCTTGCTCGAAATGGTAGTATGCTACTTGGTTTGTCTCTGCTTTAATATGTGCATGTGTTTCTTTTAGCATATTGCTGATATACATATTAGTAGAGCCCTTAGGATCTCTGCTTGATTACCAGCGTTGTGATGGCGCTCACACTCGTGGGAGCTGGGTGATCTTTGCACATCCTTATACAGGTCCCTAGTCGTTGGACTATCGAGACAGGGCATCGATACTCCGGAGTAGACTAGCGTATGCGCTTCTCATCCCAGCGTGGGAGACGGTCTGTCCCACAGCCGTCAGTACGTCGTACTTGAGATGGTATGCGGGTGCTCGTTAGGTTACGAGTACACTGGACAGGACTCGTTGGGAACTGTTGGTTGGTATTATACCTAACGTCAGTTATCAGTTCCCAGGTGACATGAGTACAGCTTAGTCCGCTGACTTGACACTGTCACTTCGCCTCGAGTGTGTTCCCACTGCACTTTGATTGCTACCCTACCACGGCTCAAAGGAGTCGTGCAAACAGGTAGTTTTTGGGTGCAGTCCCGAAGCACTTGGAGGCAGTGACGGTTAGACAGGATTCGTCTCTCCCGGTATTGGGAGTTGACATCGCGCTGTGTCCAGGAGAGCCATTACACAAGTAGTCCCTGGCCAGGGCAAGCGAGATATACTCGTAGGTTTCCAGTGTTATCTCAGGGTGTTCTGGGTTACACTCCGACACGACTTGTACCGCTATTAGGGGACTGACGTTCACCTCGTCAGTCTTCTTATCGACATCTACCTGGGGACCGTTACGTACAGCTAGTGCCGCTTGCGGTCTGTGGTTAAACCCACTGCCAGCGTAGTGTCGAGTCTTTAGAGTCCCACACAGAGAGTGTCGGAGTGTAGCCCAGAACACCCTGAGATAACACTGGAAACCTACCAGTATATCTCGCTTGCCCTGGCCAGGGACTACTCGTGTAATGGCTCTCCTGGACACAGCGCGATGTCAACTCCCAATACCGGGAGAGACGAATCCTGTCTAACCGTCACTGCCTCCAAGTGCTTCGGGACTGCACCCAAAAACTACCTGTTTGCATGACTCCTTTGAGCCGTGGTAGGGTAGCAATCAAAGTGCAGTGGGAACACACTCGAGGCGAAGTGACAGTGTCAAGTCAGCGGACTAAGCTGTACTCATGTCACCTGGGAACTGATAACTGACGTTAGGTATAATACCAACCAACAGTTCCCAACGAGTCCTGTCCAGTGTACTCGTAACCTAACGAGCACCCGCATACCATCTCAAGTATGACGTACTGACGGCTGTGGGACAGACCGTCTCCCACGCTGGGATGAGAAGCGAATACGCTAGTCTACTCCGGAGTATCGATGCCCTGTCTCGATAGTCCAACGACTAGGGACCTGTATAAGGATGTGCGTATAGATCACCCAGCTCCCACGAGTATGAGCGCCATCACAACGCTGGTAATCAAGCAAAGATACTAAGGGCTATACCAATATGTATATCAGCAATATGCTAAAAGAAACACATGCACATATTAAACCAGAGACAAACCAAGTAGCATACTACCATTTCGAGCAAGATTGTATATACAACTGTGAATATCCCAAGCTTCCATTAAGTAATATACAAACTAGTATGATACAGTAATGGCCTCTAGAGCATATACACTAACATCGTGACAGATCCAAGAGGATATTAGGACTTTCACAGTCCAGGTACATCGACACCATACTGAAAAGATTCAGTATGGAAGATTCGAAGCGCGGTAATCTACCGGCTTGTCACGGGATCACCCTCTCCAAAGAGATGTCTCCCAAGACTGATTTGGAAAGGAATCGCATGTCTATTATACCCTACGCTTCTGCGGTGGGCTCTATAATGTATGGGATGTTGCGTACCAAACCAGATGTAGCTTATGCACTGAGTATGGTAAGCCGGTATCAGTCAAACCCTGGGGTGAAACACTGGGTAGCGGTAAAGAACATTCTCAAGTACCTGAGAAGGATTAAGGAGATATTCTTTGTGTATGGCAGAAAAGACCTCCATATCGAGGCCATTGCTGACTCCAGCTTCCAGAGTGACAAGGATGATTCCAAGTCCATGTCGGGTTATGTCTTTACCCTCAATGGAGGGGCGGTGTGTTGGAAGAGTTCCAAACAGGAAATCGTTGCTGACTCGACGATGGAAGCGGAATATATCGCTGCTGCAGATGCCGCAAAAGAAGCTTTCTGGATAAGGAAGTTCTTAACAGAACCTCAGGTGGTTCCGTCCATTGCTGATCTAATACCTCTGTATTGCGACAACAACGGGGCTATAGCTTTAGCGAAGGAACCCAGGTCCCATCAGAGATCCAGACACATCTTGAGGCGGTATCACCTGATCAGGAAGATCGTGGGTCGCCAGGAGATCGAGGTTCGGAGAGTTTCTACGGAAGATAACACTGCTGATCCACTCACGAAGGCTTTACCCCAAACTCAGTTCGAGCGGCTGATCGAGATGATAGGTCTTCGATACGCCAGTATATGGCTTTAGTGCAAGTGGGAGATTGTTAGTGTATATGCCCTAGAGGCCATTACTGTATCATACTAGTTTGTATATTACATAATGGAAGCTTGGGATATTCACCTTGTATAGACATTCTTGCTTAATATAGTAGTATGCTACTTGGTTTGTTTCTGCTTTAATGTGTACATGTGTTTATTTTAGTATATCACCTATACACATTAGTGGAGCCCTTAGGATCTTTGCTTGATTACCAGTGTTGTGATGGCAGTCACACTAGTGGGGGCTGGGTAATCCACAAGCACATCCTTATGCAGGTCCCTAGTCGTAGGAGTATCGAGACAGGGCATCGATACTCCGGAGTAAACTAGCGTATGCGCTTCTCATCTCAGTGTAGGAGACGGTCTGTCCCACAGCCTTCAGTACGTCGTACTTGAGATAGTATGCAGGTGCTCGTTAGGTTATGAGTACACTGGACATGACTCATCGGGAATTGTTGGTTGGTACTATACCTATCGTCAGTTGTCAGTTCCCAGGTGACATGAGTACAGCTTAGTCCGCTAACTTGACACTGTCACTTCGCCTCAAGTGTGTTCCCACTGTACTTAGATTACTACCCTACCACGGCTCAAAGGAG
>CM057340.1:230265456-230505456 GCA_030015575.1 Agapanthus africanus
AATTCATGTAAATTTGTAAATTGATGTAATAATTATTTGTATGGCCGCACAACCGGGTCGGGGTTGTAGCCGTCATTGTATAATTTCTTTTTACTGTTTTTGCTCCTAGGATAGACCCATGGAGGGGTGCACAAACTACCGGGTATGCCGAAGTGTCGAGTGCCCTACTCATGGAGATGAGGGAGGTTGCTACGCTTCGGGTACTTGGCGGGTAGTTTGCCGCACCCGTAGGGGTCTTGGGTGGGGTTTTGGCTATTCACCGCGACCGTGTTATCTGTTTTTGTTACAGGCTCGTACAAATTACAGATTGCTAGTATATCCAATGTATTTATCTGTGATCTGAAATATTTATCATTGCAGTATATCTATATATGATATTATTTAGGCGTTGCTTATGTTTTACAGACGCGCTAGCCCAGCCCCCGCTCTGTCGTTAGTTAAGTAACCTAACGGGTAATGACGGGGCCCCGTGGCGAATGCGAATGGAATAAGCGTACGTCATATTTTGGTTGTTTTCTGTAATGGTAGGATTTAATGATGGGACGCATTAAAAGAACTAATGCAAGAATATCACGCATTAAAAGAACTAATGCAAGATAATAAACCAAGTTAAAGTCTTTGGAACACTTTCGAAAAACCACTCGGTTCTTTTCAAAAACAACTTTTAAATGCGGAGCTTGAGCCACTCCTTTTAAAAGCTATCTCGTTCCATCGACCAAATCAAGTTCACTGCGTTCACGGTTTTGCCAAAACCATCCGTAGCCCTCCGTCGTTTCACATGAATAGTCAATAGTATTCAAGCTGTGTTTGTTGGCCAAAGTCAAGGCACAGTGATTGGTAGCTATTGGGTATTCATGTGCAGCATAGATAGATGCGTTGGTTTGGAACAGTCGTACTACCTTGTTGGCCAAAGTCAAGGGTAGGTGCGGGTGGATTCAAATTAACCTGGAGAACGACGGGCAGAACTTGACATGTGACTTATGATTTGTTGGCCAAAGTCAAGGTCATAAGAGCATGGGGCAAAAATCCACATCGGGAGTTTCATAAGTACTGAAACTTGCTAGATTTGCATACCATTTGGAGTGTGATGATTCTGGTAGGATTCCTTCAGTTTCGTCACGCGATGATATTTGGATCCCGATCCTACTGTGAGTATATGCTACTCCTCGGGAAATTTCTCACTTAACGATCAATGCTATAAACCTAGTAGGTGCCTAGAAAGGTGTTAGCGGGGCTACGCCCCCAGGGAAAAGAGGTTCTTTAATTAAGGAACTTCGCGAAAGCGTTGGAAAACCTCCCTCGAAGTACCGACACCGGCCTGGCTGAACGGTTAAGCAAGTATTGTACGGTGGGATTGATCCTGACTAATTCTTCCTTTATGGTTTGAGGAGGGATTCGAGAAACAGTGGGAGCCATCCTGTTTAGACAAACTAAAAACCACTCTAAACTTGCAAGAGCATCATGCTGAGTGTTTCTTCTTCTCTCTCCTAATTGCAGCGACCAATCAACATGACTGGACTTAAGTTACTCCTAGATAAAAACAAACTGACAGGGCCAAACTACAAAGATTGGCTCAGGAATGTCAAGATAGCAATCACTTATGACAAGCTGGGGTATCTTCTTACCACCAAAGCTCCCTCTGTCCCTGGTCCAACTTCCAGCGTCGCGGATAAGGAAATCCGCAAGACTTGGGAGATTGATAGCGCGAAGGCCAAGTGCCTCCTGCTTGCCTCGATGGACAACGGACATCAGAGGAGGCATGAGAATATGGACATGGAGTCCATATTGCTCCATACAAAAGAACTGTATGGAGAGCAATCACGTATCGCAAGATACGAAGCGTCGAAAAAGTTATTTTCGACAAGAATGGCCGTCGGATCATCAGTAGCCGAGCACGTGCTAAAGATGATCGGCTTCATTGAGGAGCTCGCTGACCTAGGGATCACATTAGAAAGTGAACTATATACGGATATAGTTCTCCAGTCCCTTCCTTCCACTTACGCCCAGTTCATACTGAACTTCAACCTACAAGAAAAAGAGGTTGAACTTTCAGAGCTCCTCAACATGCTGAGGAGCGCAGAGGGCACCCTACAGAAAGGTAGGGATACATCCACTTTGTTTGTAGGAGGATCATCTTCTTCTAGGTCCAAGGCGAAAGCCAATGGAAAGAAGAAGAAGGCCCCCGCCAAACCAAGGGGCGGTGTTAGTAAAGTGGATACGAAGGGAAAAGGTAAAGCAACAAAGATAGCGGGGAAGCTTGTGGATAAGGAAGAATGCTTCTATTGTCATAAGAAAGGACACTGGAAGAATGATTGCAGGGCCTGGAAGGCCAGAACACAGGAATTGAAGCAGGTTGCAGCTTCAGCTTCAGGTGTGTATGTTATTGAAAACTGTCTTTCAATAAACTCTACTTCCTGGGTATTGGATACCGGATCAGGATCTCATATCTGTAATTCTTTGCAGGCGTTGAGAAACCGTAGGGTTTTGAAGGCAGGTGACATGACCCTCAAAGTTGCGAACGGAGCTAGCATGGATGCTAAAGCCGTGGGGGACTATCACCTGGGAATGTCAGATGGACATGTTTTGGTTTTGCATAATTGCTTTTTTGTACCCAACGCAACTTGTAATATCATTTCTGTATCTTTAGTTTCTAAAGAAGGTTATGAATTTGCGTTTGTAAGTAATGTTGTAAACATTCACCTTAATCAAGTTTTGATTGGGTCAGGTACATTGAGTAATGGTATATACGTGTTAAACCAACCACAGATTTTTAATGTCCAGAATACACACAAAAGAAAGTCTCCAGATATAAATCAGACTTTCTTATGGCATTGTAGATTGGGTCACATCAATGAGAGAAGGTTGACTAAGTTACATACAGAAGGATATTTGAATGCGTTCGAATATCAATCGTATGCCACTTGTCAATCTTGTCTCAAAGGAAAGATGACAAAGACTCCGTTTACTGGACAAGGAGTAAGAGCGAGCGAGCTCTTGGGACTCGTACACAGTGACGTGTGCGGTCCAATGTCTACACATGCCCGAAGCGGACATTCTTACTTCATTACTTTTACGGATGACTTCTCAAGGTACGGTTATGTCTTCTTAATGAAACATAAGTCCGAGGCCTTTGAAAAATTCCAGGAGTATAAGAATGAAGTAGAGAAACAGACCGGCAAAAGTATTAAGATTCTAAGATCGGATCGAGGTGGAGAATACTTAAGTGCCGAGTTCCTGGACTATTTAAAAGAGAACGGAATTCTCTCTCAGCTTACTCCTCCATACACCCCGCAACATAACGGTGTATCGGAGAGACGGAACCGCACCCTATTGGATATGGTGCGGTCCATGATGGGTAATGCTGAGTTACCGCGATCATTCTGGGGGTATGCGCTAGAATCAGCAGCGTACCTTTTGAACCGAGTTCCGACTTAGACTGTGCCTTCCACACCATATGAAATGTGGTGTGGGAAGAGACCCTATCTTAAGCACATTAAGACATGGGGATGTCCGGCTTTTGTCAAAAAGCAGCATGCGGACAAGCTCGAGGCACGCTCAGTACAGTGCATATTTGTGGGGTATCCAAAGAACTCAAAAGGATATTTCTTCTACTGTGAAGAGGAACAAAAAGTTCTTGTTTCTCGTCATGCCTACTTCTTGGAAACTGAGTTTTTGGAAAACCAGATAAGTGGGAGCACAGTAGAACTGGAAGAAATTCAAGAACCACGGACTGTTACTGAAAGTTTAGTGGAACCAGAAGGTTCGGAAGAACAGGACATTCCTACGCCGCTCCGCAGAAGTAGTAGGCAGTCTCATCCGCCCGAGAGATACTACGGTTTTCTCATAGACGGGGATAGAGAGGATTGCATCATAGATTATGATGAGCCTACTAGCTTCCAGCAGGCCGTTCAGAGCGTTGACTCAGTGAAATGGCTGGATGCAATGCGGACCGAAATGGAGTCCATGTACACCAACAAGGTATGGACGTTGGACATTGCTCCAGACGGGGTAAAACCCGTAGGATGCAAGTGGATCTTCAAAAGGAAGATTGGTGTAGATGGACAGGTTGAGACCTATAAAGCTAGGCTGGTAGCAAAGGGTTTTCGTCAACGACCTGGCTTGGACTACGACGAAACCTTTTCTCCAGTAGCCATGCTGAAATCCATTCGGATCCTTCTTGCCATTGCTGCCTTCCACGATTATGAGATCTGGCAAATGGACGTAAAGACAGCTTTTCTAAATGGAAATTTAGAGGAGTGTGTCTATATGGACCAGCCAGAGGGTTTCATTCAGAGTGGGAGCAGCGGAAAGGTGTGCAAGTTGCTTTAGTCCATCTATGGACTAAAGCAGGCATCGCGGAGTTGGAACATCTGTTTTGATGAGACGGTCAAAGAATTTGGCTTTATCAAAAATCCAGATGAACCATGCATCTATAGTAGATTTTTAGCGAGAACTGTAGTATTCCTCGTTTTATATGTGGATGACATTCTCTTAATAGGAAATGACATTCCTATGCTACAATCTGTCAAGGGGTTCTTGTCACACAGGTTCTCCATGAAAGACCTGGGTGATGCCTCATACATTCTGGGTATCCGGATCTACCGTGACAGATCCAAGAGGATATTAGGACTTTCGCAGTCCAGGTACATCGACACCATACTGAAGAGGTTCAGTATGGAAGATTCCAAGCGCGGTAACCTACCGGCTTGTCACGGGATCACCCTCTCTAAAGAGATGTCTCCCAAGACTGATTTAGAGAGGGATCGCATGTCTATTATACCCTACGCTTCTGCGGTAGGCTCTATAATGTATGCGATATTGTGTACCAGACCGGATGTAGCTTATGCACTGAGTGTGGTAAGCCGGTATCAGTCTAACCCTGGGGAGAAACACTGGATAGCGGTAAAGAACATTCTCAAGTACCTGAGAAGGACTAAGGAGATGTTCTTGGTGTATGGCGGAAAAGACCTCCAGATCGAGGCCTTTGCTGACTCCAGCTTCCAGAGTGACAAGGATGATTCCAAGTCCATGTCGGGTTTTGTCTTTACCCTCAATAGAGGGGCGGTGTGTTGGAAGAGTTCCAAACAGGAAACCGTTGCAGACTCGACGATGGAAGCGGAATACATCGCTGCATCTGATGCCGCAAAAGAAGCTGTCTGGATGAGGAAGTTCTTGAAAGAACTTCAGGTGGTTCCGTCCATTGTTGATCCAATACCTCTGTATTGCGACAACAACGGGGCTATAGCTTTAGCGAAGGAACCCAGGTCCCATCAGAGATCCAGGCACATCTTGAGGCGGTATCACCTGATCAGGGAGATCGTGGATCGCCAGGAGATCGAGGTTCGGAGAGTCGCTTCAGAAGACAACACTGCAGATCCATTCACCAAGGCCTTGCCCCAGACTCAGTTCGAGCGGCTGATCGAGATGATAGGTCTTCGATACGCCAGTACATGGCCTTAGTGCAAGTGGGAGATTGTTAGTGTATATGCCCTAGAGGCCATTACTGTATCATACTAGTTTGTATATTACTTAATGGATGCTTGGGATATTCACCTTGTATATACAATCTTGCTCAAAATAGTAGTATGCTACTTGGTTTGTTTCTACTTCAATGTGTACTTGTGTTTATTTCAGTATATCACTTATACGCATTAGTGGAGCCCTTAGGATCTTTGCTTGATTACCAGCGTTGTGATGGCAGTCACACTAGTGGGGGCTGGGTAATCTATAAGCACATCCTTATTCAGGTCCCTGGTCGCAGGACTATCGAGACAGGGCATCGATACTCCGGAGTAGACCAGCGCATGCGCTTCTCATCCCAGTGTGGGAGACGGTCTGTCCCACAGCCGTCAGTACGTCGTACTTGAGATAGTATGCGGGTGCTCGTTAGGTTACGGGTACACTGGACAGGACTCGTCGGGAACTGACTAGTTGGTATTATACCTATCGTCAGTTATCAGTTCCCAGGTGACATGAGTACAGCTTAGTCCGCTGACTTGACACTGTCACTTCGCCTCGGGTGTGTTCCCACTGTACTTTGATCACTACCCTACCACGGCTCAAAGGAGTCGTGCAAACAGGTGGTAGTTGGGTGCAGTCCCGAAGCACTTGGAGGCAGTGACGGTTAGACAGGATTCGTCTCTCCCGGTATTGGGGGTTGACATCGCGCTGTGTCTAGGAGAGCCATTACACGAGTAGTCCCTGGCCAGGGCAAACGAGATATACTGGTAGGTTTCCAGTGTTATCTCAGGGTGTATTGGGCTTCACTCCGGCACGACTTGTACCGCTATTGAGGGACTGACACTTACCGCCCCCTAGGCCCGCCATGCGATGTATCAGACGAACAGACCGGACTGTACGGAGAATGTCACACTCAGGCTCAGTAGGAGTTCAGATGGGTTTCGCCTCGTCGGTCTTCTTGTCGGCATTACCTGGGGACCGTTACGCACAGCTAGTGCCGCTTGCGGTCTGTGGTTAAACCCACTGCCAGCGTAGTGTCGAGTCTTTAGAGTCCCACACAGAATGCTTTTCGCCTTTAGGCAAAAGAGTAGAGGTCGCATGGTATTGCGACAGGTCGCATGGTTTTGCGACAGGGTTCGGTCACATCCGTGCACTTGTGCACGTACAGTGTCCGGACAGTTTACACTAGCGGGCTTTGGTTTAAGCCAGATCCTAGTGTACCTTATGGGATTGGATTTATCCATTTTGCATTCGTGTTCCTCGGAACGCGGATGCGGGTGTGTATGCACAGTTGACAGGGAGGCAGAGGCTGCGGATTCTCATTAGGGTTGTTGACAGTTGACCGTTGACTATTTGACTTTATGCTCAACCCTAATGAGAATATGATATGTGATTAACTATTATATTAATTAAGTATTATGGTGATATGGTTGTTGACTTGTTGACTTTTGTTGACTTGTTGACTTTGTTGACTTGTTGACTTTTGTTGACTTGTTGACCGGTTGACTAGGCTTGACTAGTTGACCATCATGATAACCATGGTTATCATTTCATGCCAAAGACTTTTTCTTGCTTGCTCATTTGAGCAAAATGAGTGCATGACATGATAAGGTTATGGTTGCTTCTAACCATCACATAAGACTTTTTTGATATGATGAGTTATGATCACTTTGGATTATGAGAGGGTGAAAGACAAAAGAGTTGCTCATTCTTTCTTGCTCATTCTTTCTTGCTCATTCTCTCTCTTGTTCTTGAGCTCTCCTCTTGCTCTCACCCTCAACCTCTTGCTCCCTCTCTTGATCTATGGTTCTCTTGTCTCATGAGTTGAGAATCAAGAACCATAGATAAAATCCCATTCTAAATCATCTCTACTCATTCTAGTTCACTAGGTTTAGCAAACCAAGTGAACTAGTTTCTTTAAAGAACGAAGAAGGAGCTAAAGGTTGGAGCTTTCAAGTGGATCTATCTTCGGCGTACGGAGACAACGAGAAGGAGCCATCGAACCACCATCGGAGCTTGAAGAGAAGGAGTTCAAGTTTAGGTATAACCATCTTCATCTGAGTAGCTAAATATCTTTAGCTTAGTTTGCTAGTTTTAGTTTAGGTAAAGATCCCGACCTAGCTTAGTCCATGTTGCCTCTTGCGATAAAATTTTGATTTTATACCGTTTCCGCCTCCCCGTAAGAACCGGGGGTCTCGAAAGCCGAAAAAGGCAGGAAACACCAACCGGCGGCCTGTAGTGGGCCCCACCGGCGGGGCCCGGAGTGGACCCCCCGGTGGGGCCAAGCCACGTTCCCAAGGGCGATGCACGACTCCTTGCCCAACACCGCGCCATGGCCCCTGCCCATGAGCCATGGCATGCACCGAGAGCAAAGCAAGCACCTCCCTCCTACTATAGTTTAGGCGGGAAACCCCTAGAAATGACCCCGGGGGTCCAAAGTGTCTCTGTAGCTGATCAGTCGAAAATACTGCATTTTTAACACGGCAATTTCCCTATCATTTGCACTCATCTAGAAGTGTTCGGTATTCATATTGCACATATTAGCAAAACAGTCCTGAAATACCAGATTGCATATTATATACTCTAAAACCGGCATTTCGAGGGAAATTGTGTGTTTATCATGGCATTGCATCATCCCTGTATTGCGCAACACTTGTTTCGAAGTCTGTGCAGGAAAATCCAGAAGAAACCGAGCCAAATTGTGAAAACAGTGCTGATAAAATACGCTAACTCAAAGGCTAAAGATCTGGAAATGATAAAAGACTAATTACAAGATTCAACATATCATAAAAAGGCCCTAAAGTCAGCCCAAAGCATCAGAAGAGAGACCAAGCCCTAAGGCTTCAATAGCGCCGCGGATCCGCGGCGGGAGCCTGCTTGCACCGCGGATCCGCGGCGCTATGGTGGCTTCAAAGGCTCAGATTTCTTGCACGTGTCTCTAATAACAGCTAAAGCTTCCAGAATACTGTAGAAACTCCACGTGGCGCGTCTAGAAGGCTCGGCTTAACAAACTACTTCTAGAAGGCTCTTTTAACAAACTTTTGGAGGGAAATTCAAATTTGAAATCCTAGATCTAGGGTTTTGATGGTCTATAAAAGAGAGCCTAGATCTAGGGTTCATACTTCTTCATCCCCCCATTCCATCTACAAGTTGAGTGACACATCTTGTAGCCCCAAATTCTAAATCCAATTCCAAATTCAAGATCCCGAGTACCAAATCAAGCAAGAAGCCTTCAACATTTTAGGAGCCGAGCCGATCATCAATCGAGCAAGTGGTCCAAGCCGATCCGCGACTCAAGGAGACAAGCGAAGCCAAATCGACGATCGAGTTCTTCCTCTTGTAGTTCTTGAGCGATTGTAATGGAATTGTTGATATAAATAAAAGGTGAAATTTTTTAATCTTGCTTTCTTTAATTTCTTGCATCATGATTCGATCTCAATTTGTGATTGTAGTTCTTGTTCTGATGTTTAAGTAAAACTCCGCTCGTAAAGGAGTCGAGATGATCAATAGAATGATGATGTAACAAATCTTAAAACGATTCTTAAGTCCTACGAGTTTTGTAAACCCTAGCAAATTGAAGAATCGACAACCTAGTTTCGTTGCGATGCTTTCTTGATTGTGATCGCTCGAAATTAGGGATCCACGATCGATTCTTGAATTTACTAGAGGCTAGAATGTGAATGATATCGACGAAGGAACAAGGGATAAATGTTGAAACCCTAGTTTCACTAGAAATCCCTAATTCTCGTCGATAATCATCGATCTAGTATCAATTCATCGAAGGATAAGAATACGTAATCGCTAGATTTCATCACATCTATAGATCTGATCGATTCCTACGAGCCTCATTTCGATTCTTGACATTTGGTTTGGAAATCATCACACATCTCAAATCTTGATTTTAATGTTTTTCTTAGATCTAGATTTTTTCTAATTCTTGAACTTCAATTACAAATCATGAATTGTTTTCTTTTCTTTTCTCTAAATTTTCGACTCATCTAATTCAAAAGACGAACGATTACACTTTCCTTGTGGACGATCCGCACTTACTAACGCGCTGCATTCGACACCGTTATTGATTGTGGTCAAATATTTTTGGTTGTGATTTCTATACATATTTCCAACTACACAATCCGAAATCGCATTAAATCAAATGGCGCCGTTGCCGGGGATAGTGCGCTAATTGTTCGTATTTTGAAATTTGAGTTGAAAAGTTTATTCCATTACAATTTTAGATCAAAATTCGCGCAAACACTAATATGTGTTGTTGTGATTTGATTGCGAGGAAATCTGGAATTATTGGAGCTGGAGAAATTTTTTTCTAAATATTCCAGAAAGCTAAAGGGAGCAGCAGAAGCATTGTCCTAAAATTCTTTGCAGTGATCACTTTCCCCCACCGCGATTCCGCGGCAAAGACCCACCTCCTGCGGCGGTTCCGCGGCTTCCCTGCTTCTTCACTGCACCAATTTTGCTCTGTGAGTCTCTATCTTTTTTAACTCCTCCTCTGTATGCTCCAAATAACAATTTGCTGCAAGTTTCTTTGCAAATAAATCGCAGCGCCGCAAAAAGGCAAAATAAATTGTGCGTGTTTTGATTTTTGGTTGTTTGCATATTAATACGGAAATTAAGGGACACGACCAAATCCAGATTAGGTGGGGAGTTCATTACCCTTCCTAAGCCCCAAAAATCACAAACTTGCATCCGCATTACCCTCATTAACTAAAAAATATCTAGAGATGACTGTAAGGACCGTCGCGCTCACTTAGTACAGAAGAAGGCCGTGGGTAATTCATTGCTTATCCGCCTTTTATTTGTGGTGTCTAAGGCAAGTGTGTCGAAGGCTGGTGGTTACTTAATTAGGCCCACTACTTACGTAGTTGTAACACCTTAGAATGTGTTTTATGGCTAATTATATTTTAATATATAGTTTTTAATAAAAAATTTACCAAATTAAGTTTCAAATATTTTATCCTATTTAATGAGTATTTTATTAGATTTTTCCTAGGCTTGCCCACACTTGTGCATGATAACTAGGGTGCTAATTTGGGGTTTAACCATGATTGGCAACCATGGTGGACTAAACTTTTCCTTAAGCCATTTTAATTTTTGTATTAAGTCATTTTGGGTTTTAATTTTGGTGGTTGTTTTCTTTTTATTTTGTTTATGGAATGATTGTTGTTGTGTTGACTTGAGAGAGAGAGGGAGAGAGGGTGCATTATGAGGCATGATGGCTTGCCCATGCCTTCATTAATGAAGAGAGAGGGAGAGAAAGGGTTGACTAATGCTAGATCTCATTTCCCTTTCCTTCACATTCTCTCACTCTCATTCTCTCAGACAACACACACCCTCACAGCACTCACAGCAGCAGCAGCAGAAGACACAGCAGCAGCAGCACCTCCAGCTTCAGCAAACAGCAGCTCCAGCTTCAGCAACAGCAGCTCCAGCTTCAGCAACAGCAGCTACAGGCAGCAGCAACAGCTCCCCGGCAGCTCCATCCCCTCTTCTTCTTCTCCTTCTACTTACTTGTGAGATCCCTTAAGGGTATAATCTCTAAACTTATTCCTACTTTCGCTTGAATTGTGTTAATTAGCTTCGATTAGTGTTAGATAGCTAGTTAGTGCTAATTAAGGTGATTTGTGTGGAATGTTGATTAAGTGGTGATTGTGTTAGTTAACCCTACCTATTTAAGTGTTGTTAGGGTCACCTTAACTGAGCTTAACACTGGATTACACTAAAATACCATAGGGTTTCTGTTTTTTGCTAAATTGGCGTTTTTAAGCGTTATTTGTGACATTCTGTGATCTGCTATTGACCCGGACCCTTCAGAGTAAAATTGAGGAAACTGGAGCATGCTTACTAGGTTTAGACAACAACACCTGAGCACGAGACCCTAACTCCTAACTTGGGCCGCCGGTTTATTAGTTCTGGCCGCAATTTGCGGCCAGGTAGGGGACTGGGGTATTGGGTTTTTGTGTGGGGTAGTCTACTGTTATTTGTAGTGTTTTGGCATGTCTAGTTTTGTAAGATTTGACCTGTAGGAAAATATGGGGCAATATATCATTTTGCTTGTCCGTTGTGTTTGCGCGATATGCGCGATACGTGAGAGGGTTTTGTGATCCAGTGTATCCCGACGTGTCGCGAAGGTTTTAGACGCGTATACACACGTTTCAGCGTATCGTGCACACGCGCGTTTAGTTCGCGACGTGAGTTTCTCGTTTGGGTTTGATATCGCGTTTTGCGAGATATTTGGCTTATTTATGATTTCCTTGTCTCAATTGCTGGATTGCAGGCGGAGAATACGGACAGTGCTATAGAGGGGAGCAGATGGTAGGATTCACCTAGCGTGGAGCGTAGGTGAGTAGACTTAACATCTACTGGGGAATCGCCCGCATAGCGTTATGCGTCTGGGCTAGGATTCAAATACCTGTCGCATATTCTACGTCATTGTTAGAATTGCGCCTTTATCTTATTTCCTTGATATAGTTGTACTGTGACTAGCAGCCGTAGGACACTGCACATATTATTGACGGTTCATGTTGCACGAGCACGGATTGTATGCTACACACACACCGTCAATAATTGCCATGTCACCCACAAGCACCTTATAGATACTATGTTGCTTATCATACATGACATCTAGCTTATCGGTATACCAATAGTGTATCTTACCATTAGTGATAGGTACATCTACACCTTGCGATAAGCTACAGGTATACCTTGCACATATTTTACTTATACCCGGGGGGGTATCCTTCATATTCTACTTATACCCAGGGTGGTATACGACATCTTTTACTTATAGGTAGACGCCTATACTTAGCTGTACCTTATTGATTTCGCATACATCTGGTTTCAGCTACATATTTTCATTTATATGCTCGCATTTCAGATATATCACATAAATGTATTCCTGGATTTGCGCATTCTTATTTTGATTTCACATGATGATTTCTGGCTTTGGGAACCGCGGGAGTTCATGAAATTATGCATACATTGAAAAACCCGGTTTCCTTGATATGATATTTGCGCAGCCACCATGAGATTTATCGGTTCTGATTATATACTCCATACGAGGTGTGGTTGCCGTATGAGGGTATATGGTGGGGCCCGGTATGGTTCCCCTCGGCAAGAAGATCGATGGATGTTGCCGATTGAGCCAGGAGGCGGGCGAGTAGCTACCGGTGACAGTACTAATGACTCGGCGGGGATCATGGAGATACCGTTGGGAGTCATGTACGTATGCATACGTCGGAAGGCGAGGGTCAAAGCTAGGCACTCGTGATTTCGGGATAGCGTATGATACGTGATCAGGATTTCTGTGTCGATGCTTGGCACATGGTTTTCATGACATTTCTTTAACACCTTTGTATATATAACAGGAGATTTAGCCATTGTTATATATACCCTTACACCAATATTAGTGGAATGGGACGCTAATATATGTGTATTGCCCCCATCATATTTATTTCTATATATATCTACCTTTAGGATGTTAGATTCTTACTTGAGATTTGACTTGGAATATTAGGTGATTCATTAAGATTGGATATTGGACATTCGGGATATAGGAGATTACTCGATATTGTACATTGAGGAGATGTGAGACTTATATGATGTGAGAGCCCAAAGTGGGGGCTGATTTGAGGAATTTGGATTTGAGTGTCTTGATGGATTGTGAACCTACCACGATGTCAGGTTTCCGTGGAAACCTGACATTGTGGTAGGTTCACAATCCATCAAGACACTCAAATTCTAATTCCTCAACGACATATTTCACTCCATACCTCATACCTACTCACTTATGCACGGTTTCATATATTGGTAGTACCTGTTTGTGTACCCTAATGATTGCTGCATATCTACTTTCTCATATCCCTATTGCATAGTTATTGCGTACTATTATCATGTCATTATTACAGTAATCGCATATCTTAGATTCATGCTGTACGTACATTCCTGCGATTACCTGCATATGTTATCTACTATTCACGAGTTGGCAACTCACCCCCGTTGTGCCACAGGTGTTTCAGGTTGTTCCCCAGAGTAGTCGAGGCAGGCTATTCAGCTTTTCATCTATCATGTTTTGCTACAGATACCGCATCGGCTCACAGTGTGCTATTTTGCTGAGGTGGGTTTTGGTGGTTATCTGTATTTTGTATTGTACCTTCGTTGTATTTGTACTCTCCATCTACTATTATGTTGTTGACTTAGAGACTTGGTGAGGACGATATTGTATATTATTGTGGATTTGTTGTCTTTTATATACAGCTTTCTCTCTATTGTCTTTATTTCTTCACTACGGCGTCGTATATTTGAGTTGTATTCATCTTGGGCTAGTTTTTACAAAAAGGGGTGTTGCCAAAATTTTAAAGAAAGAAAGTAGGACATTTAAAGAATTTGGTTTGCGATTTCAAATGTTTCAAAAACTTATATTATCTTTTTCCGTATTTTCTTGGTTTAGCTTTCTGGGTTTTGGCTTTCTTTTACCGCGTTACGTCTTTAGACGTTGTGTAGTATTAAGGCCATCACGGGCCAATTTCGGATCGTGACAAAATTGGTATCAGAGCGCTAGGTTTTACCTTTCGGAGTGCAGGATGACCTTAGTATGATGGAGTAGGTAACTTAAGCAGAGTAATGTAGTGTGTGTATGTCTGCAGCATACCCACGATGCGGTACTTCGCCTTAAGTGGCCTAGGTAAAATTTGCTTGAAATTCCTCCCTTGATGATTCATATCCTTGTGATTCGATTTCCTTATCCATATCGAATATTATATCTATTTATAGCCTTACCGCCGATGACTATGGGGACTGAAAGTGATGCAGCGAGGGCCGAGGTCAGAGTTCGCTCGGGTGAGACGAGTACTGACCAGGATGGCACTCTAGTTGCACAGGTGCAGACGGATCAGCCTACGACATATACTATTGATATACTTTTGGCAGAGATGCAGGACTTCCGCCAGACTATGAGTTCATTGGTTGATGTCGTTCAGGAGCTACGACAGGAGGTTGTTACCCCTGTTACTCAGTTTTCACTTACGATCAGCATGCAACAGTCCGTCACCTACATAGCACCAGTGGTTGCAGCTCTAGTTGACGAGGCTCATATTCCAGAGGCTCAGAGAGTTCCAGGACAGTGGAGGATTCGTACCAGTATACCAGCACAGAGGCAGAGGTTTGGTCATCGAGACAGATTTCGTGGCCGTCACGGGAGTAGTAGAGGCTTAGGACGAGGACTGTCGTTCAGCTCTCATCCCCAGGATGGTCAGCAGTCAGCGCGTGGATGCTTTCGATGCGGGAGCCTTCAGCACTTCGTCAAGGATTGTTCCTTAGCACCTCGTCAGGATCGTTTTCAGAGAGGCCGTGGAAGTGGAAGGTTCGCTCAGAGGGCTCAGTCTACCAGGGGAGTTCAGCCAGCTGCGGGTAGAGGGCAGACACAAGAGTCTGCTTCTACTCATCGGGACGCGCAGGCGTCCAATGCAGAGTTTTTAGGTATCCTTATTTTGCATGTTCTTTTGATATATTCGTTTGTTTCTCATGTTTGTGCCGCGGTTGGGTAGATTAATCATAGTTTTTTGTTTTAACTTCTGTCAGCGATTCTTTTGTTGCGCGACACGTGTTTCAGTTGTGTGCCAATCGGATAGGAGATAGAGATTCGTCCGTCGTTTTGATCCTTCTAGAGATGTTGGATCTGACGATCTCCTGGGCACGGACTGTTTAGTTATGTGCTAGGTGCCTGTGGACTACCGTGAGGAAACATTCAGGTTTGTTTTTCCGGCAAGTCAGTTCTTGTTGTGCAGGTGGATAGTTGTGCCGCCTCTCACAGCTTGAATATAGCCTTTTTCGCTAGTCGGCTTCTGAGGAGATGTCGTGGATTCTTGACGTTCATTCGTGATACCGTAGCCACAGAGGGTTGGTTGAACCGGTGTTCCTGTCGTGCGAGAGTTTTTCCGACGTTGTTCCGGATAAGCCGGAGAAGCTTAGGGAGCTTAAGGATCAGCTGCAGAGTTATTGGTTGGGGAGTTTTGTGCGTCTGAGTGTTTCACTTTTGGAAGCTCCTATTTCTGTTCGTCAAGGAGAAAGACGGCAGCTTAGGGTTGTGTATCGACGGATCGTTAAATTGAACCGGCTTACGGTGCAGATAGGTATCCTTCACCCCGCCGTAACAATTTCTTCGATCAGCTCCAGAGTGAGAGACATCTTCTAAGTTTGTTTGGGATCAGGTCATCATTATTGCGGATTCGGAGTGATGGTATTCCGAAGACTGCCTTGTGCGTGTTACGGGCTTGGTGTGTTTTAGTGAGTCATTGGATTCACTGATGCCCTAGCAGCATTCGTAGATGTGATGAACCAGATTTCTTTAGACCGTTCCTCGACCAGTGTTGTTTTGTTATTTACGATATTCTGGTCTAATTAATATGTCATGAGGAACAGGAGTAACACTTGAGGATTTGTTATGCAAATACTGGGAGAGCACCAGCAGTTGCTAGGTTCTTGGAGTGTTTCTTCAGGCTTGTTTGTGTAAACTCCTTGGTCTTGTAGTCACGGGTGACGGTTTCGTATGGTTCCGAGGGAGATCGTGGCCGTACAGCTTAGGCCCAAACTTGTGTGCAGGACGGATATCCGCAGATTGTTGGGATTAGCAGGTTTTTACCGTCGTTTCATGCACGATTGCTAGAGTAGTGCTGCACCGTCGACAGAATGACCGGAAGGGAGGTTTCCTTCTTTGGACTGAGGCATGTGTGCGGAGTTTTCGGCAGTTGAAGATTCGGTTAACAACTGCATTAGTCCTTTCTTTGCCTTTGGTTCGGGCGACCTTGTTGTTTAACTGTAATGTTTCTTGAGTAGGGCTCGAGTGTGTACTGAGGTGACACTATAGAGTTATTGCTTTTGCTTCCCTACATTTGGAGGAAGTACGAGAAGGATATTCCACTCATGATCTGGAGATGGCCGTGGTGGTTTTGCGTTGGGGATTTGGAGACACTACTGGTTCGAGAGTCGTGTCAGATTTTCCACGGACCACCAGAGCTTAATGTACATCTTCCTGCAGCGGATTTGATTGTTGTGATAGTCTTCTGCAGATTTACAGTTCTTGTGTGATCATGGAGTACAGCTTAAGTTCGTCTCTACGGAGGGGACAGCTTGCTCATGTCCGCGCCCGACCACTTTTCTTAAATCGCTTTCACGAGACACTGCCCGCCGATGCTCGTACGTCAGGGATACTTGATCATACTCGGCTGGGTAATGATTCAGAGCCCTTGATTTGTGGCAATGATATGCTAAGTTAGGGACACGTTTGTGTACCTGACATTATCAGGTAGAGACATGAAATCTTAGAGCTAGCACATCTATCAATTCTCCATATTCATTTAAGTTCCACCAGCTTTGACGTGACTTGTAAGGTAGTTACAGGTGGGCAAGGATGTAAGGAGAAGTCCGGATTCGTTTCAAGGTGTCTGTCTTGTTGGGTGCTTGGGTTGTGCATCTGAGACCGGCTCGAAAATTGCATCCTTTTACCGTTCCGAAGTAGGAGTGGAGCAGATCTCCACGAATTTCGTTATGGTTTCTACCCAAGTTTAGTCAGGGTATGACTCCATTCGGATTCTTGTCGTCCGGTTATACTCAGTTTGCTCAGTTGTTCTTTGTTAAGTGGTGTGTTTGTTTTGATTGTTGTCAGCAGTTGGGGATCGTCACTCGCCATTGTTAGGGTTCTTCTTCGATAGCTGTTATCAGGAGACGCTCCAATTGGCAACCTTTAGGCTTAGGGGTTAGGTCGTGTCGATCACCAGTCTGTTGTTTTTCTGACTCTGCATAACTGGGATTTTGGACCCCAGCTATGTCTAGAGACTTCGGAGATGGTCCAGTTGTGTTAGGTCAGGATGGGAATTGTCCATTGCGAACTGAGGTCTTATGCCGACTGCGTTGGTCATAGACTCGAGTTCGCAGGGATAGATCATGTATTCCTACGGACTTTCCGATGAATGACGTGTTTGATTTTGGGAAGCTTATCCCAGGATTTAGGTCCTTCTGAGATCCTATAAGCAAGTCAGTTTCGTTGCCTTTAATTTGGCACTTCCGCCCAGATTATTGAATTTTCACCCGTATTCCTTGTGATGATACTTTACAATTACCTTCTTGACCTTTCTCACATGATTTGGCACCAGGCTATGTAGCTTGACGCGATCTTTCGTTCACCAGCAGCCAATGGTATAAACGGCTCGGCATGTGGAGGAACATCGGTCAAGGGTCTTGCCATCTGTGATGGGTTTTACTTGGACGTAGCCGTAGAGTGAGATAATCACTTGGGAGGCTACGAGCGAGAATTGGGAGTTGTAATCTTCTCTTTGAAGGTACGCGTATCGGTATATTTTTAAATTCGGGGACGAATTTCTTTTAAGGGGTGGAGATTGTAACACCTTAGAATGTGTTTTATGGCTAATTATATTCTAATATATATTTTTTAATAAAAAGTTTACCAAATTAAGTTTCAAATATTTTATCTTATTTAATGAGTATTTTATTAGATTTTTCCTAGGCTTGCCGACACTTGTGCATGATAACTAGGGTGCTAATTTGGGGTTTAACCATGATTGGCAACCATGGTGGACTAAACTTTTCCTTAAGCCATTTTATGTTTTGTATTAAGTCATTTTGGGTTTTAATTTTGGTTGTTGTCTTCTTTTTATTTTGTTTATGGAATGATTGTTGTTGTGTTGACTTGAGAGAGAGAGAGGGGGGTGCATTATGAGGCATGATGGCTTGCCCATGCCTTCATTAATGAAGAGAGAGGGAGAGAATGGGTTGACTAATGCTAGATCTCATTTTCCTTTCCTTCACATTCTCTCACTCTTATTCTCTCACACAACACACAACCTCACAGCACTCACAGCACCAGTAGCAGAAGACACAGCAGCAGCAGCACCTCCAGCTTCAGCAAACAGCAGCTCCAGCTTCAGCAACAGCAGCTATAGGCAGCAGCAACAGCTCCCCAGCAGCTCCATCCCCTCTTCTTCTTCTCCTTCTACTTGCTTGTGAGATCCCTTGAGGGTATAATCTCTAAACTTATTCCTACTTTCGCTTGAATTGTGTTAATTAGCTTCGATTAGTGTTAGATAGCTAGTTAGTGCTAATTAAGGTGATTTGTGTGGAATGTTGATTAAGTGGTGATTGTGTTAGTTAACCCTACCTATTTAAGTGTTGTTAGGGTCACCTTAACTGAGTTTAACCCTGGATTACACTAAAATACCATAGGGTTTGTGTTTTGTGCTAAATTGGCGTTTTTAAGCGTTATTTGTGACATTCTGTGATGTGCTATTGACCCGGACCCTTCAGAGTAAAATTGAGAAAACCGGAGCATGCTTACTAGGTTTAGACAACAACACCTGAGCACGAGACCCTAACTCCTAACTTGGGCCACCGGTTTATTAGTTCTGGCCGCAATTTTCGGCCAGGTAGGGGACTGGGGTATTGGGTTTTTGTATGGGGTAGTCTACTGTTATTTGTAGTGTTTTGGCATGTCTAGTTTTGTAAGATTTGACCTGTAGGAAAATCTGGGGCAATATATCGTTTTGCATGTCCGTTGTGTTTGCGCGATACGCGCGATACGTGAAAGGGTTCTGTGATCCAGCGTATCGCGGCGTGTCGCTATGGTTTTAGACGCGTATACACGCGTTTCAGCGTATCATGCACACGCGCGTTTAGTTCGCGACGCGAGTTTCTCGTTTGGGTTCGATATCTTGTTTTGCGAGATATTTGGCTTATTTATGATTTCCTTGTCTCAATTGCAGGATTACAGGCGGGGACTATGGACAGTGCTACAGGGGGGAGCAGATGGTAGGATTCACCTAGTGTGGAGCGTAGGTGAGTAGATTTAACATCTACAGGGGAATCGCCCGCATGGAGTTATGCGTCTGGGCTAGGATTCAAATACCTGTCGCATATTCTACGTCATTGTTAGAATTGCGCCTTTACCTTATTTCCTTGATATAGTTGTACTGTGAATAGTAGCAGTAGGACACTGCACATATTATTGACGGTTCATGTTGCATGAGAACGGATTGTATGCTACACACACACTGTCAATAATTGCCATGTCACCCACAAGCACCTTATAGATACTATGTTGCTTATCATACATGACATCTAGCTTATCGGTATACCTATAGTGTATCTTACCATTAGTGATAGGTACATCTACACCTTGCGATACAGCTACTGGTATACCTTGCACATATTTTACTTATACCCGGGGGGTATCCTTCATATTCTACTTATACCCAGGGGGGTATACGACATCTTTTACTTATAGGTAGACACCTATACTTAGCTGTACCTTATTGATTTCGCATATATCTGGTTTCAGCTACATATTTTCATTTATATGCTCGCATTTCAGATATATCGCATATATGTATTCCTGGATTTGCGCATTCTTATTTTGATTTCACATGATGATTTCTGGGTTTGGGAACAGCGGGAGTTCATGAAATTATGCATTCATTGAAAAACCCGGTTTCCTTGATATGATATTTGCGCAGCCACCATGAGATTTATCGGTTCTGATTATATACTCCATACGAGGTGTGGTTTCCGTATAAGGGTACATGGTGGGGCCCGGTATGGTTCCCCTCGGCAAGAAGATCGATGGATGTTGCCGATTGAGCCTGGAGGCGGGCGAGTACCTACCGGTGACAGTACTAATGACTCGGCGGGGATCATGGAGATACCGCTGGGAGTCATGTACGTATGCATACGTCGGAAGGCGAAGGTCAAAGCTAGGCACTCGTGCTTTCGCGATAGTGTATGATACGTGATGAGGATTTCTGTGTCGATGCTTGGCACATGGTTTTCATGATATTTCTTTAACACCTTTGTATATATAACAGGGGATTTAGCCGTTGTTATATATACCCTTACACCAATATTAGTGGAATGGGACGCTAATATATGCGTATTGCCCCCATCATATTTATTTCTGTATATATTTATCTTTAGGATATTAGATTCTTACTTGAGATTTGACTTGGGATATTAGGTGATTCATTAAGATTGGATATTCGACATATCTATGTGATTACTGATTTGTACATTCGGGATATAGGAGATTACTCGATATTGTACATTGAGGAGATGTGAGACTTATATGATGTGAGAGCCCAATGTGGGGGCTGATTTGAGCAATTGGGATTTGAGTGTCTTGATTTATTGTGAACCTACCACGATGTCAGGTTTCCGTGGGAACGACATATTTCACTCCATACCTCATACCTACTCACTTATGCACGGATTCATATATTGGTAGTACCTGTTAGTGTACCCTTATGATTGCTGCATATCTACTTTCTCATATCCCTATTGCATAGTTATTGCGTACTATTATCATGTCATTATTACTGTAATCGTATATCTTAGATTCATGCTGTACGTACATTCTTGCGATTACCTGCATATGTTATCTACTATTCACGAGTTGGCAACTCACCCCCGTTGTGCCACAGGTGTTTCAGGTTGTTCCCCAGAGTAGTCGAGGCAGGCTATTCAGCTTTTCATTTATCATCTTTTGCTACAGATACCGCATCGGCTCACAGTGTGCTATTTTGCTGAGGTGGGTTTTGGTGGTTATCTGTATTTTGTATTGTACCTTCGTTGTATTTGAACTCTCCATCTACTATTATGTTGTTGACTTAGAAACTTGGTGAGGACGATATTGTATATTATTGTGGATTTGTTGTCTTTTATATACAGCTTTCTCTCTATTGTCTTTATTTCTTCGCTACGGCGTCGTATATTTGAGTTGTATTCATCTTGGGCTAGTTTTTACAAAAAGGGGTGTTGCCAAAATTTTAAAGAAAGAAAGTAGGACTTTTAAAGAATTTGGGTTGCGATTTCAAATGTTTCAAAAACTTATATTATCTTTTTCCGTATTTTCTTGGTTTAGATTTCTGGCTTTTGGCTTTCTTTTACTGGGTTACGTCTTTAGACGTTGCGTAGTATTATGGCCGTCACGGGCCAATTTCAAGTCATGACAGTAGTGGAGAATCTCCCACTTACCTGGCACTTACCTGGCCACAGGAGAGACAAAGAGGCAGTGGAGGATTGATCCTGCGACTTGTCTTTTGGCAGTTAGGAGCGGTCTAGAGCTTTGACCTTGGTGGCCACTAGATTTTAGGGTTGCTTGTTGCATTTGTTGTGATTTGCATCATCTTTTCAAAAATACGTATCATTTTTCAAAACAAACACCAATCACATTCATTCATTTCCTCTAATTATTACCAACGCTGCCACTTGTGCTACAACCATTTAGCACAATGTTAGGCTGGACACGGGATTCCATTTCCCGTCTTGTCCGCGTTTCTTTTATCGACCCCAGAGTCGGTAATTCTCCGTCTTCTCCCCCACCACCGACCACGACCGCGATGTACCCAAATCCATCAAACTTAAACACCACTCTGCCACCGCCCGCAGGTGTGCAGAATTCTCCACGCATTTCTCTCCAAGAGAGATGCTATCCTACACGTGTTTCCCTTCCCACCTGTCTTTCTATACAACCTGCCAACGGGGAAACTTTTTAAATCAACCCCTAATTCATCAAACTGTTACCCAAATTTCACGTTCTTGATTCTGAAAACGCATACATGTTTATTTCCAAATTCGAAAATGTATGTGCTTTGATGGGAAATTCACAACTGCCTTTGGATGCTCTGCGTTTACGTCTTCTCCCATTCACTTTGTGCGATTTAGCCGAAAAGTGGCTTTACATCACACCCGCACATTCTATTTCAACATGGGATGAATTTGTTACAGCATTCCTTAAGAAATTTTATCCCAATCACAAGACCAGTCGTGTTCAGAGCGAGATCTTCAAATTTACCCAACTTCCCAATGAACCATTTTGGAAATGCTTTGAACGGTTCAAGGATCTTCTTATCCAATGCCCTCATCACGGAATCTCCAGATGGGATTTGTGTCGAATTATATATGAGGGTATTGATCTCACTACTAGACAGATGCTTGAAACCATGTGTCATTGCCAATTCCTATCTAAAGATGATGGTGAAGCTTAGAAATACCAAAAAGATTTAGCTCAAAATACATCACAATGGGAAAGTGTTAGACCACCACCGCCTAGGGAAGATGTCAATCAGCTCGATGTTTCCGTCACAATGAAAGCCGAAATGGCCACAATACAAAGGAAACTCGACGCTATAGAAAACAAAATCTCTTCAGCCTCCCTAAACCAATCCACACTTCCCAAAACCGAGTGTGGCTGCTGTTCAAACCCTTCACATTTGACGGAAGAATGTCCTTTGAATGTACCGTTTCAAGGTCACTGTTCATATCAGATTTTTGCATTTTTATACTGCCCAATTTTTATCATATTGCTTATCGGTAGGTACTCTTGAGCCGTGTTTGCTAGTCAATTGCAGGATACAGGTTCTCGGGTCTAAACAGTGAAATTCATGGAAAAGCACGACAAAATCCGGGTTCCTGCCAACCACAGATAAAACACGGGTCTCCGCTCTCTATCCGTATGTTGCCACACACCAGTTTAAGAGACAAAATGGCAAATCAATGTCATTTTCATGCATAAGGCTCAATGGCAACACAAGATCCAAGAAATCTACGCGGTGCTCAAGGAAATCATGACAAAAAGATCCACATTCATCACCTTTTTGTTCAACAGAAATTCTGGAAAAATCGTGAAGAAAATATGAGAAAAAACATATACCAAAATCATAGGCACAGCAGACCAGGGAAGTACAAAAGAGACCATGCCCCAACTCCACCATAGGGCCGCGGATCCGTGGCCAATAGGGGGTCTAGGCCGCGGATCCGCGGCCGTACCGGCCCTTCAGTGTGTCGTATTTCAGGGGTAGTTTGGACTTTTTGTAGAAAGCAGAATTTTGCCCTAGGTTTCCAGTTTCCTGCCTATAAATAGTCCAGAACTTGCCAAAGCCAAGTGTGCATAATCTTGTATTTAGATTTTAGGTTATATGTTGTTGTTCTTCTTCCTCCTCTCATCTCTTCTCCATTAAAAAACTTGCAGTGAGCTTTTGTGAGTGAAGAATGAATAAAGGAGTTCTTGTTCTTACCATGCTTGTCTTTTTATTTTGTTAACTCTTATTGCTTGTAATTTTCATTTGCTAATTTAGTTCTTGTTATTTGTGTTTGTTTCTTTCTTGTTCTCTTTTCTTTTATCCTTAAACAACCATGATGCTTACGCTTGATCCTTGCCAAGGTGAGGTCGCAAATAGCTAGTTTTAATCTTCTAACCTCCCTCTTTCTATCTTTCTCCTTTGTTTTATTTTCATTTTTCTTGTAATGGGTGAGTAGTTTCCATACTTGTTAGGGTAGGATAAGGAATATTTGAGAGAAGGAAATCTCTCTCACTCTTTCCTTGCCCAACATCTTAAATCGAACTCCCGTTAATTGAACCACAATCCGCTCCCTACGGCACCCTATCCTACATGATAGCGGTGATTCCGCAGGGAGGCCGGTTGTGGTTGAATTAACCGGAGGTTAAGGCTAAGAGCCAAGAACGGACGGACAAGCACCAAAAGGAAGAACTTAAGCGTTGGAAAGCCTAGCTTATACTCGCAAGTTCCTTCCTAGTCATGCTAATCCCCGTTGTTGCCGTTTACCGTAACACCGGTATTAAGAGTGGCAACGAAAGAAGTGAGCGACTCCTAACTCAAACTAACCTAATCCTAACCCTAACAAGCTCTCTTTACATATCATTTTAGCACATAAGTAATCTAAAAACAAACCTGGACATTTGGACTTAACTCGTTAAAGCACATAGAAAAAGATTCCCATCTCCCTGCGGACGACCCGTACTCAACCGGCTAGCTACAAGAGAAACTGTCTTGATTGCGGTAATAAACATAGCACGCAATGTAACATTTCGGAAAATATAAAATATTATTTTTGGGAATTTAATATTAAAATAATATTTTTCCCGAAAACTGTCGATTTGTGAAATTGGGGTTTTCGAAAAAGGGTATAAATATATATCAATAATTATGAAATAAATAGAAATTAAAATGATTTATTCATTTAATAATATAATTAAAGGATTTGGCATTTTTAAAAATTATTATACGCAGTTTCGATAAAAACCCGATTAGTGCACTGCTAATCGCGATTAAGCCAAATCCGCCTTTTTACAGTTTCCATGGTTAGTGCACCATGACATGTCCATTTTTACACATGTTTCATTTCATTTGGGCTTTAAATTATGGTTTTGGAGGAGAGAAAAGAAAAGGAAAAAGGAAAAAAAGTCAAGGGAAACATAATGATTAGGTTAGGTGGGCTTTTGGAGAGAGAGAGTGTGTGAATTGTGAGAGAGAGGGAGGGGGCTACTGCCATTTTTGAATCCCCATCATATTTTTCATCTTCCGCTTCATCTCCTCAACTCCAAAAACCCTCCACAAAAATCCATAGATGTAACGTTTTGAAAATCGTTTCGGTGAAATTTCAAAAAAATCGGTAAAATAAGGGGGTTTTCTGTAAAAAGTCAAAATACAAATATCTTATTATAAAAATTAAATATACATATTCTAGCTATGTAATTGCTATTATTTGGTGTTTATTGAGCCGCTGGTGAAATTTCAAATTTTCTGAAAAAAATATTATTTTATTATTATTTAAGCCGTCACTAATACATTTAATTAGGGAAAATTACAAATTGGAATGAGTTGAAACAAATTTTGTGCATCATAAAACATTAAATAAAATTTTATCATGTGGTTTTTGGAACGAAATCATTTGCCAAAACGGTTTAGAAATTATTGAAGAAAAAAGGCTTTTTTTAGCGTAAATGGATGTTTGGGGTATTATATTTATCATTTTTCATCACCCCACACCCGTACCCACATCCACACACTCCCATTTACTTCTTCCCTTAAAGAATTCAGCAGCCCCCATTTATTTTCCCCACTTGAATTTCAAAGGAAAGAAATGAAAGAAAAGAAAAGAAAATGGAGAAATGAGTTGGACCTTTGACCTTGAATTGACTTTGACTTCTTCCCCCACTTTCTCTACCTCCCTCTCTCTCCTCTCCCACTCCCATTCCAGCAGCCCCCCCTCCTACAGCAGCAGCAGCCCCCCCCTCAATTCCCTTCTCTTTTCTCTTCAAACTTCATCAAAAATTGCCTCAAATCCATCAAAAAAAATCCCAAAACCCAAATCCGACTCCTACCCATTTTAGCTTAGCCCGTATAGCATGGATCTTTGTGAAAAGAGAGCATTTTGGGAGGCCATGGATGCTTGTGGATCTTCAAATGTTTTTGGGTATAATTCTAAAACATTTTTTCTTAATTTGTTACTAATTTCTTAAAGCTAAACTACTTAAGTGTTAATTAGGCTTAAGTTGCAAGTTTTGGAATTCAAGTTATGAATTTGAATTAAAGTTAGGGTTTTATAAAATTGGTGTATGGTTGTGTGTTATATTTAGGCTTTTTGTCATGTTAATACAAGATTAGTAGCTTGTGCTAATGGTTAGTTTAAAATTTTTGTTAATTTGCTAATTTGCTTTCTATGTTTTTGAAATTGGTTAAATACTTGGGATTAAAAATGTGTTTAGGTTTTTCATGACTTCACTAACTTTATTAAGTGTGGTTTAATGCTTTAGATCAGGCAAATCTAAGCTAGATTGTAGTTTGTGCATTTTTGCTTTGAAATTGTTAAATTTTAGGTATTTTGTAAACTAGAATATTAGGGTTTTTGGAATTTAATGAGATTAAATTCCGGGAATTGTTTATATGACTTATTTAAGATATTTAATAAATATATTGGCCGCTACATTCATTTAAACATCCTGTTTTGTACAAAAACGGCGAATTGTGCTTGCTAGATTTTCGGAAAAATGACTTTTTAAGTAAAATTGGGGTTTTTGTGAGTTTTAACCTAGTTTATATTAAAATTAGTGTTCGTGAATGTGCAAATGAGTGTGATTGGATTTTTCTCGATGGTTTGATGTTTGTACATCGACATCGAGGGTTGGTTTGACTATTCTTGCATGCGTAGGCGATAGGTTTGGACCTATCCGTGATACGCGTGCCGATTTGATTTTCGTATGCCGTTTCGATTTCGAATTTAGTTTTAATGCGATATGGTGCGTTATGATATGTAGGTACCCCCATGTGGACTTCGAGACGACAAGCAAGCACGTGGCGACGTCGGCACCGGCTAGCGAGGACCAGGTGAGTAGATTTATATCTACGGGGAGAAGTCGGGTGGATGGCGTATAGCACCCCCGCAGTCCGTGGTGGTGTATATGGATGCATATACGCACCAACAATTATTATATGTTATTTGGGATTAATAACGATGCTTAGGATGGATATTGGTGTGTTGGATTACTTTAGTGTTGCACTACACATACACACATACATACTTGCATACATTCTTATTGATATGTGCTCATGGGATTCTTTATAGTTATGGGTTCACATGGGTATGGGACTATGTGTTCACATACGGATTTGAGGATGATACTTGGGATTGAGCTGAGTCGATGAGATTTGATTTGAGGCCGTGAGATCGGTGATATAGCAGGGTTCGTATTTGAGATACGACATGATGTTGTAGCGGGTCCTTGACGTAGTGTTTCACACACGTCCATGCATACGTAGGCGGTATCAGTATGGTACTAGACGTAGATCAGTACCCCGATCATGATATTTGATAAAGAGGATACCAGGTGAATAGTATGATGAATGTGATATTGACCCGTACCCAGATTGGGATGCCGTACGACGGATTTACGTACGAGCTATATTGATGATTGATCCGCACTCTTGACTTGGGATGCCTGATTATAGATATGGTATCGGATATGATATTATTGAGGTGGGATCACCGACTAAACATATACAGGTATGTATATGTATCGACTCAGATGATAAGCGGTTTTCTTACCTGTAGTTCAGCTTGTTAGTTCAGCCGTATAGTTTAGTGTAGTTGTTAGATTAGATTAGACTCCTACCTATTTCAAAAACTAACAAATCGTGGGTATTTTAAAAGACAGCCCAAGGGATCCAACGGATATTTCAAAAGACTTATCTTTTCATAAAAACACCGTAGCCCCTATTTTCAAAACCCCATGATTTGTGTTATTTCAAAAGGCACCATTTGTAGGACTTATATTAGATTAATGCAGATTAGTTATAGTTGCGTCTAGTTTTCAGCTCCCGCTCTTCTTTTGTGGTCCGCTTCGCATCGCATGCTTATTTTATGTTTCATACTCCATTATTGATATCATGCTGTTAGGACACCAGCACCATTACCGATGATGCGTATGTACCACGTACACTTATTTGCCGGCTCACACACATCTTCATCGGTAATTGCCATGTCAAGTACACCTTAGAAAATATTATTTCTTGACATAGCCTGTTAGCTAATAGTTAGACATGATATTAGTGTACTTGCCTTATATGTTAGTTTAGACATTGTAGTTATTACCTGCTACTTCATGCATACTGTTATTCATTGTTATGCCGCATTCATGGATTTTCATGCATATATTCACCATTTTACGTGTTATTGAGGTTTTGGATTCGGATTTCCATGTGATTTTCTGGATTTGGAGGAAAACCGCAAAAACATAAATAAACCTTTTTCCTCTTTTAAAATAAAAAGTGCGGTTTTCCCATGATGTATGAGTCGTCCACCATGAGTTTGCTGATGGATTTCGAGACCCGATTCGAGGAGACGGATGAACCGTTTCGGGTACATGGTGGACCCGGTAAGGTACCCCGGGGCAAGAAGCACGTGATGATGACGATGTGAGCCTGGCAGGGGAGCACTACCTACCGGTGATATTACCCGACGCATCGGATATCCGGAGGATACCGTCGTGGTCTTGAGATGGATGGTAGGGGCCGGTCTGGACTGACGGCGCCCTAGATATTGAGACTTGAGGTACATAGATTGTGACACAGAGATATCGAGGTATTTGGACACTTGTTTTGTGTCGATGCTGGGCACTGTTTTATGCTGATTTCATATATGGTACCTCATTTCTTTTAAAATACAGAAATCTCACTGATTTATGAAACCAGTTTTATTCAGTACATGCATTCTGTTTTATGCATTCATACATCATCCATATGATATATTGCTACCTGAGGCACTGACACGGGCACATGAGATTACACTCGGGTTAGATATTTACCCTAGCCTTGTTATAGGCTACGTGTTATATACATTTTTGAGGATATATTATGATCATTGACCTAGGATTGCATTATTTATGCGATTTCTGTGCGTAGATATTTTTCTATTCACGAGTTGGCAACTCACCTCCGTTGTGCCCCAGTTTCTTGCAGGTTGCCGTACAGGTTTCATTACGGCTTTGCGGGCTTAGTTTCATTCGGGTGACTTGCTAGTAGGTGGGTTTTTCTTGTATCGTACCCATCATATTACCTTGTATAATATTATTCCGTTGTATCTAGTAAATTCCATCAACCAAACATGTATTTATTGAGATAGAGACCAGTGTTGGTTATTCTTTCGACCTTAGAGTCGCTCGTTATATTTCTGGTGGTTTTGAGTTTCCTTTTGAGTTTTGATCAACGCCGTTGGCGTTGTATATTATATTGTCTGTGTGGTTGTGACCGTCGATTGACGAAGAGCTAGCTCCCGCTTGGGGATGCCCTTTTCTTGATTTCGTATACTATTCATGTTGTATCCCGTTTGGGGGCCAGTATTTACAAAGGAGACTCTGTCGAAATTTTCAGTAAATTTTTGATGTTTTAAAAACCGCATAATTCGTCTTATGCTATTGAAATTACTTGCTTTATGTTGGTTTTTCCTGCACTCTACTACTTTTCTTCGTTTGGATTTTTGGGTTTTCGGTTTACTTAGATTACGTACGTCTCGAGACGTTCGTAGTTTAAGTGCCGGTCATGTTCCGTACTTTCGGGTCGTGACAAAGTTGGTATCAGAGCGTTAGGTTTTAACCTTCGGAGCGTAGGATGACCCTTGGTTGATGGAATAGGTGACTAAAGTAGAGTGACGTACCGTTGATATGTTCCGCGGCATATTTACGACACGCCACTCCACTTAAGAAGCCTTAGGATGTACATTTCCTTGTTCAGTATTATATTCCTTCCTGATCTAGCCTCATCGTTACCAGTTTGGTTTTGCTGCCACGATTACGGGCAGGGAGAGCTACGGCTAGAGTTGCGGTCAGCACGAGCTCGTCACGGACGAGGACTGACCAGGGCGAAATTCCGGCGACACCCGATTGTAGAGAGGTGTCTTTTGATTGTGTTTTCACACCACGAGCGTTTGGCGGATCGCCTTTATGAGATTTCTCGGACGTGCCGATCAGTATCAGAGGATTGGGCCACTGGCAGAGGCCAGCCAGATTTTGATGACCGTTGGTGTGTTGCTTATTCATGATGGTTGAGGCACTGTTCAGCGTGCAGACGAGCGAGCCAGTTATTGCTGCGAACGACGAGATATTGCGCCAGATGCTGGCGTTAGTGCAGAACGAGTTGTACTAAGAGATGATAGAAGGTCGCTAGTCATCGAGGATGAATGACTAGGACATGTGGATCGTTCGCCTACCCCGATGCGAGGTCATCAGATAGATTGATTCCAGCTAGAGACGACTTCAAGCGGAGACGTTGGGAGTCGACAGAGACGATCGAATGTCAGAAACCTATTATTCCAAGTTAAAGTAGTCGGAAAGACATGCAGGCAATTCTATGGTCCCTCTAGAAGAATGAAACCCTAACTCGACTTAATGACCGTGTGAAAGCCTTTGAACCTTCGGGTTTGCGGCAGTTCTACGGCGCCATTAGTGAGGCTTGGGTTTGCCCTTCTACGGCTGGACCACCGATGCTGTGGTATGTACTCGATACTATTAAACTGTGCCCAAGATGTTGAGCTCTTCGGGGATTATGAGGTTTTGACGACTCGATCGGATGGCTCGACTTAATTCGGATGCTAGGTGGTGAGATGCATTTCTTGGGAGACTCCAGATATGAGGATAGCCGTTGGAGCTCAGTCCATGCAGCCACGACGAGACGAGTCCAAAGCAGACGACATTAGAGAAAAGTGGAGTAAGAGGTTCGTACCAGATCTAGATGAGATGACATTCCACTCCGCCGACATCAGAGATGTGATGCGCATGCCGAGGCATGGTACTTGGACTTACCTTCCAGAAGGAGTCGCGATGAGTATGCAGTCGTTCCAGAGCAAGATGTAGATATAGGAAAGGACAACGACTTCCGGACAGTTGGCAGAGACGAGACATGGAAGAGACCGTGAGCAGGATTCCTTCCAGGACACTGCTGCAATGATACTTGCACCCAGGATCAGATGTGTCACGTACATTCAGAGAGCCAGAGGCCGACGCCAGTAATATGCTGTCTTACGAGTGGTCGCGATGATTGACCAAGAGATGACCAGAGAAGTGCCAGAGCGGAATCGTCCCCGTTAGCACACCTGACAGGGCCAATGAGCCGATGGACCGAAAGATTGGTAATTCACAGTGAAGACCTTGACCCAGGAGTGGTCATGGTTACGCACACCAGCAGGCCAGGGTTCATGATCATCGACGAGACGTCTCATTAGTGACCGCGACAGTTGGCCGAGATTCTTAGAGGATGCGCTTGAGCAGTACTATTCCGCCATTGTTGATTACGATGTTTTGGATGATTTATTCATATGATTTGATTTTGATGATTGAGGATTTACGATCTTTGCACAGTGTTGCACTTGATATCGTTTTCGTGTTTCAGTTTCACATGTTTGTGATTTTACGATTTTAAACAGTTGAGTTGGTTTTGTGCGTATGCATGCACACGATTTCGTTCCTGCACTCGGTATAGTTTATATATGCTTGCAGTGCAGTGATATGCCTTTTGTGCACTTAGATGCACTGGACTTCGATTTCGATTGTGATACCCGATATTTGTTTTGTGCACCTTGTGCACCTGATTGATTTTGCGCACGTTCGGCGCTTGATATTGGATTTCATGATTTCGTGCACGATAGATGCACCTGATTTTGCTGTCAGGCACACATGTTGCCTACGACAGATGTTTCGTGCACACCCGATGCACTTAGATGTTGTTTCTGTGCGCATGTATGGCACATTCATGGATTTTGATTTTCGTGCGCACCAGACGCACGTAGCATTCATGTGCATATTTTGGGATTGATTTCGTATAGAGCAGTACGTTTTTATGATATTGCTATGTATTTTCGTACTGAGCAGGACTAGTCAGAGGACAGTTCCTGAATATATTTTGCATGCATTGATAGTTATTGAAGGGATTTCCAAAAAGCGAGCTATAGCCTCAGTATTTACCTACGTGTCTGATATGACACGAAATGTTTAAAACAAGGAGACCCTTCTAAATTGTTTCCAAAACGGCGGAACGTACATTTCAAATAAAGGTATATATGTATATAGTTATTTTCTTATGATAGACATCCGCCACTGTGCAGTGTTATACGCGTTGCGCAGCGACTTAAAGAGATTTGCCATGCATTTCTTTCAGATACTTACAGATATAGATTCGATGTTTACATGTATAGTTTCGAGTTATATCATATTGGTTTGATTTAGATTTGGCATTGATGTCTTCTCCATGACTCCGATGATTGCGGGATGCTTGACGGAGTTTTGATTTGAGTTATATACTCATTTTTCAAGCGCATGCGCTGCGCTACGAATTGTTTTATGTAGTTACAATTTCGGAGCCCCGACGACTTGATGGTTTTTCTTAGATGTTTTAGTATTTAGGGGAGTTTGAATTTAAATTCGGGGACCGAATTTCTTTAAGGGGGAAGATTGTAACGTTTTGAAAATCGTTTCGGTGAAATTTCAAAAAAAATCGGTAAAATAAGGAGGTTTTCTGTAAAAAGTCAAAATACAAATATCTTATTATAAAAATTAAATATACATATTCTAGCTATGTAATTGCTATTATTTGGTGTTGATTGAGCCGCTGGTGAGATTTCAAATTTTCTGAAAAAAATATTATTTTATTATTATTTAAGCCGTCACTAATACATTTAATTAGGGAAAATTACAAATTGGAATGAGTTGAAACAAATTTTGTGCATCATAAAACATTAAATAAAATTTTATCATGTGGTTTTTGGAACGAAATCATTTGCCAAAACGGTTTAGAAATTATTGAAGAAAAAAGGCTTTTTTTTAGCGTAAATGGATGTTTGGGGTATTATATTTATCATTTTTCATCACCCCACACCCGTACCCACATCCACACACTCCCATTTACTTCTCCCCTTGAAGAATTCAGCAGCCCCCATTTATTTTCCCCACTTTAATTTCAAAGGAAAGAAATGAAAGAAAAGAAAAGAAAATGGAGAAATGAGTTGGACCTTTGACCTTGAATTGATTTTGACTTCTTCCCCCACTTTCTCTACCTCCCTCTCTCTCCTCTCCCACTCCCATTCCAGCAGCCCCCCCTCCTACAGCAGCAGCAGGCCCCCCCAATTCCCTTCTCTTTTCTCTTCAAACTTCATCAAAAATTGCCTCAAATCCATCAAAAAAAATCCCAAAACCCAAATCCGACGCCTACCCATTTTAGCTTAGCCCGTATAGCATGGATCTTTGTGAAAAGAGAGCATTTTGGGAGGCCATGGATGCTTGTGGATCTTCAAATGTTTTTGGGTATAATTCTAAAACATTTTTGCTTAATTTGTTACTAATTTCTTAAAGCTAAACTACTTAAGTGTTAATTAGGCTTAAGTTGCAAGTTTTGGAATTCAAGTTACGAATTTGAATGCAAGTTAGGGTTTTATAAAATTGGTGTATGGTTGTGTGTTATATTTAGGCTTTTTGTCATGTTAATACAAGATTAGTAGCTTGTGCTAATGGTTAGTTTAAAAATTGTGTTAATTTGCTAATTTGCTTACTAAGTTTTTGAAATTGGTTAAATACTTGGGATTAAAAATTTGTTTAGGTTTTTCATGACTTCACTAACTTTATTAAGTGTGGTTTAATGCTTTAGATCATGCAAATCTAAGCTAGATTGTAGTTTGTGCATTTTTGCTTTGAAATTGTTAAATTTTAGGTATTTTGTAAACTAGAATATTAGGGTTTTTGGAATTTAATGAGATTAAATTCCGGGAATTGTTTATATGACTTATTTAAGATATTTAATAAATATATTGGCCGCTACATTCATTTAAACATCCTGTTTTGTACAAAAACGGCGAATTGTGCTTGCTAGATTTTCGGAAAAATGACTTTTTAAGTAAAATTGGGGTTTTTGTGAGTTTTAACCTAGTTTATATTAAAATTAGTGTTCGTGAATGTGCAAATGAGTGTGATTAGATTTTTCTCGATGGTTTGACGTTTGTACATCGACATCGAGGGTTGGTTTGACTATTCTTGCATGCGTAGGCGATAGGTTTGGACCTATGCGTGATACGCGTGCCGATTTGATTTTCGTATGCCGTTTCGATTTCGAATTTAGTTTTAATGCGATATGGTGCGTTATGATATGTAGGTACCCCCATGTGGACTTCGAGACGACAAGCAAGCGCGTGGCGACGTCGGCACCGGCTAGCGAGGACCAGGTGAGTAGATTTATATCTACGGGGAGAAGTCGGGTGGATGGCGTATAGCACCCCCGCAGTCCGTGGTGGTGTATACGGATGCGTATACACACCAACAATTATTATATGTTATTTGGGATTAATAACGATGCTTAGGATGGATATTGGTGTGTTGGATTACTTTAGTGTTGCGAACCCTAGGGTAGTGTTGCACTACACATACACACATACATACTTGCATACATTCCTATTGATATGTGCTCATGGGATTCTTTATAGTTATGGGTTCACATGGGTATTGGACTATGTGTTCACATACGGATTTGATGATGATACTTGGGATTGAGCTGAGTCGATGAGATTTGATATGAGGCCGTGAGATCGGTGATATAGCAGGGTTCGTATTTGAGATACGACATGATGTTGTAGCGGGTCCTTGACGTAGTGTTTCACACACGTCCATGCATACGTAGGCGCTATCAGTATGGTACTAGACGTAGATCAGTACCCCGATCATGATATTTGATAAAGAGGATACCAGGTGAATAGTATGATGAATGTGATATTGACCCGTACCCAGATTGGGATGCCATACGACTGATTTACGTACGAGCTATATTGATGATTGATCCGCACTCTTGACTTGGGATGCCTGATTATAGATATGGTATCGGATATGATATTATTAAGGCGGGATCACCGACTATACATATACAGGTATGTATATGTATCGACTCAGATGATAGGCGGTTTCCTTACCTGTAGTTCAGCTTGTTAGTTCAGCCGTATAGTTTAGTGTAGTTGTTAGATTAGATTAGACTCCTACCTATTTCAAAAACTAACAAATTGTGGGTATTTTAAAGACAGCCCAAGGGATCCTACGGATATTTCAAAAGACTTATCTTTTCATAAAAACACTGTAGCCCCTATTTTCAAAACCCCATGATTCGTGTTATTTCAAAAGGCACCATTTGTAGGACTTATATTAGATTAAAGCAGATTAGTTATAGTTGCGTCTCGTTTTCAGCTCCCGCTCTTCTTTTGTGGTCCGCTTCGCATCGCATGCTTATTTTATGTTTCATACTCCATTATTGATATCATGCTGTTAGGACACCAGCACCATTACCGATGATGTGTATGTACCACGTACACTTATTTGCCGGCTCACACACATCTTCATCGGTAATTGCCATGTCACGTACACCTTAGAAAATATTATTGCTTGACATAGCCTGTTAGCTAATAGTTAGACATGATATTAGTGTACTTGCCTTATATGTTAGTTTAGACATTGTAGTTATTACCTGCTACTTCATGCATACTGTTATTCATTGTTATGCCGCATTCATGGATTTTCATGCATATTTTCACCATTATACGTGTTATTGAGGTTTTGGATTCGGATTTCCATGAGATTTTCTGGATTTGGAGGAAAACCGCAAAAACATAAATAAACCTTTTTCCTCTTTTAAAATAAAAAGTGCGGTTTTCCCATGATGTATGAGTCGTCTACCATGAGTTTGCTGTTGGATTTCGAGATCCGATTCGAGGAGACGGATGAACCGTTTCGGGTACATGGTGGACCCGGTAAGGTACCCCGGGGCAAGAAGCGCGTGATGATGACGATGTGAGCCTGGCAGGGGAGCACTACCTACCGGTGATATTACCCGACGCGTCGGATATCCGGAGGATACCGTCGTGGTCTTGAGATGGATGGTAGGGGCCGGTCTGGACTGACGGCGCCCTAGATATTGAGACTTGAGGTACATAGATTGTGACACAGAGATATCGAGGTATTTGGACACTTGTTTTGTGTCGATGCTGGGCACTGTTTTATGCCGATTTCATATATGGTACCTCATTTCTTTTAAAATACAGAAATCTCACTGATTTATGAAACCAGTTTTATTCAGTACATGCATTCTGTTTTATGCATTCATACATCATCCATATGATATATTGCTACCTGAGGCACTGACACGGGCACATGAGATTACACTCGGGTTAGATATTTACCCTAGCCTTGTTATAGGCTACGTGTTATATACATTTTTGAGGATATATTATGATCATTGACCTAGGATTGCGTTATTTATGCGATTTCTGTGCGTAGATATTTTTCTATTCACGAGTTGGCAACTCACCCCCGTTGTGCCCCAGTTTCTTGCAGTTTGCCGTACAGGTTTAATTACGGCTTTGCGGGCTCAGATTCATTTGGGTGACTTGCTAGTAGATGGGTTTTTCTTGTATCGTACCCATCATATTACCTTGTATAATATTATTCCGCTGTATCTAGTAAATTCCATCAACCAAACATGTATTTATTGAGATAGAGACCAGTGTTGGTTATTCTTTCGACCTTAGAGTCGCTCGTTATATTTCTGGTGGTTTTGAGTTTCCTTTTGAGTTTTGATCCTCGCCGTTGGCGTTGTATATTATATTGTCTGTGTGGTTGTGACCGTCGATTGATGAAGAGCTAGCTCCCGCTTGGGGATGCCCTTTTCTTGATTTCGTATACTATTCATGTTGTATCCCGTTTGGGGGCCAGTATTTACAAAGGAGACTCTGCCGAAATTTTCAGTAAATTTTTGATGTTTTAAAAACCGCATAATTCGGCTTATGCTATTGAAATTACTTGCTTTAAGTTGTTTTTCCTGCACTCTACTACTTTTCTTGGTTTGGATTTCTGGGTTTTCGGTTTACTTAGATTACGTACGTCTCGAGACGTTCGTAGTTTAAGTGCCGGTCATGTTCCGTACTTTCGGGTCGTGACAATAGATCCATCTCCAACCATGCCCCAAAACCCTACACACCCTTCACAAATATTAATCCCCTCTTCAACCTCTACACGATGGACTGAGCAAAATGGGATTTTGACGACGTTGGGAAGTTAGTGCTTCCTAGAGTGGACTAGATGAGGTATAATTTCTTTCCTTCAGATTAGTTTTGTGAAATATCATGTTTAGATGTCGTTTTGTGCATATTAGTGGACATTGGGAAACCCTAGTGAATGTTTGAGTGTTGGTTTAAATTGGGTGATTCCTAATAGCTGTTAACTAAACTTAGGTGCTGTTTGTGACCTGGACCAGACCCTAGAAACCCCAAAACACGGATTTAGAAACCCGACATCGGATAAATATGTGATCTGTGAAGGTGTTCTGGAATCTGGAGCAACCCGGGGGCACCAAAAATAAAATTGAGCTGACAGTGAGTCGTGCAGGTACCTAGGAAGCTACCACCAAGACCCGAGCCCCTAATTCAAACCTACGGCCGCAGATTTAATCATTCTGGCCGCAATTTACGGCCAGAGTAGGATGGATTGGGTTCATATTTGTTCCAGGGCTCATTTTGCACTAAATTAGACCCCTCCTATATGCAGTTTTAGCTAATTGTCATCTGGGGAAAATCTGGGAGCATTTTGGTGTGTTTTAGGCTATGTTTTCTGTATTTTAAAATGCACTTTCTTGATATTTGGTTTTGTATGTGGTTGTCGAGTGTTCGTACATCGACAACAGGGATTGGTTGGTTGATTTGCACGTTTAGGCCATTGGTTCCAACCTATGAGCACACTGTGCGCTGTATCGGTTTTCTGCATCGATTTTAATACATATTGCGATTGGTTATTGTTGTAGGTACCCTCGCATGGATTCCGAGGCGAAGAAGCGTGGCGTCATCGATTTGGGCGAGCGAAGACAGGTGAGTAGATCTATATCTACCGGGGAAGTCGGGTGGATGGCGTATAGCACCCCCACAAACTTCTGATGGAAACCGATTTATAGAGTATGGTTAGGAAACCTAGATTAGGAAGTAGGGTTAGAACATAGATAGCTATGTAGTCATATTAGAAACTAGAGGATAGCTAAATGTGATATGCTACTACTACCCTAGGATTATGTTTAGCGATACTACCGCTTAGGGTTCTGTAGGACTAGATAGTCGATGTAGATGCGTCATCCGAACCATACCTTTTTCTAAACCAAAGAATCGTATGTATCTTTTAAATGTATATCTTGAGGGATGTTACGGATTTTCAAATGATATCTTTTCTTTAACAACACCGTAACCCCTGTTTTCAAAACTACGATTCACTTCTTTAAAAATCTGATTGTATGGTTCGGGTGTGTTTGTTAGATTAGATACTTATACATAGTAGAGATAGCGTGTTAACAAGTAAAATAATGGGTTGCCCCTACGGATAATATCATCCGTAGGGGCAATAAAAGTTTGGCCCTACGGATTAATACGTAGGGCAAAGTGGTTGCCCCTACGGTCGTTCAATATTTATTTAAAAATTATTAAATCTTAAAGTGTTTTTTGCCCCTACGGTGGCGCAAACCAAGTACCTACGGGTATATCCGTAGGGACAACTAAATAGCGATTTAAGTAATCGTTCCCTACGCTGATTATTTCTTATTTCCTTTAATTTACGCGCGAACCCAAATCCCCAAACCTTGACGTTCCCGCCGATCGCCGTTCTCGTCATCGCCAGCGCCGGCCGAATCGTCGTCGCAACCGCCTGCAGTGATCTCGTCGTCGCCACCGCCGGCCGAATCGTCGTCGCCACCGCCTGCAGTGATCTCGTCGTCGCCACCGCCCTCGTCGTCGCCGATTGCGTCTCCGTCGTCTCCTCCACCGCCTAGCCTACAGGTTAGTTAAACATTATTTTAATGATGTTAGGGTAGCGATGAGGGTTATGGTTAGGTATCGGTTGTGGTTAGGGTTAGGATTAGGGTTAGGGTACGGGTTCGATCGGTTGGGGTTCGACTGGTGTTGGGGTTAGGGTTAGGGTTAGGGTTCGGTTGGGGTTTGGTGTTGGGGTTGGGGTTCGGCTGGGGCTGGGTTGGGGTTAGGGTTTGGTGTTGGGTTGGGGTTCGGCTCCGGCTGGGTTGGGGTTAGGGTTTGGTGTTGGGTTGGGGTTCGGCTGGGGCTGGGTTGGGGTTAGGGTTAGGCCGGGTTAGGGTTTGGTGTTGGGTTGGGGTTCGGCTGGGGCTGGGTTAGGCTTAAAAAGGTGAAATTTTAGGGGATTGATCTGGAAAATAGTGAAAGTCGATACTGTTTATTTGTGAATAACACAGTCCATGATTTTTATATGAGAAAATGGTCCATGAAAGTCTATGGGATTTATCTAAAAAACGCTGAAAGTTCATGTATTTATTTGTAAACAACAAAATTCATGGTATTTATCTGGAAAACGTTGGAGGTCAATGGTATGTATTTGTAAACAACAAAATCTATGAAAATTATGTGAAACGTTAAAACTTCATGGTATTTATTTGTAACAAACAAAGTCTATGGTATTTGTTTGATAAATATTGAAAGACCATGACATTTATATGTAATGGGTCAAAGTCATTTGGGTTATGTCAATCTTATTGGCGATACTTTCTTTTTGTGCATATCCAAAAACTTTGAAAGTTCTTGGTACCTATTAGAAAATATAAAGGGTTTTGTAGTGAAAGGAAAGAATTGGATTTAGAAAAACCGTGTGTAACTTTTAGAAATTCTATACACTCAAGTATATAGAAAAGGGTTAATTGCGGATACAGCCTATGTATTATGGGGATCAAGCACTTATAACCTCTGAAGTATAATAATAAGCACTTTTGTTTGTTTTTCATTAGTGATTAATTTTTAGTTTGCTATTTATTCTTTTTCAGTATGGATACTTGATAGAATTATAATTGCTTTATTATTGTTTGCCTTTTTCCTTTTGTGTAGAAAATATATCCATTGTGTCATATGGACACTATTAATTTCACATCGATTCAAGGGAAAAATTGAGGAAGATTGTGTTTGTTATATCAAAAACCTTTCTGTTGAACCCAACAGGTGAAACTTTAGAGTTGTTATAGATAGCTCTACATGTTTAATGCATGTACCATTGTTAAGAGAGTGCAAGGTGGAGAACAATAATTTGTTTCAACGGCACGTTTTTCAAGTTATAACCAATATATGATACTCGATGATAATATGAAACCTTCATATTCCCATCGATACCCATATATGAAACTAAAAGCGCCACTTAGTTCCCGTCTATCGGTTAACATACGTGCGATGCTCGTCGTGACCTAGAACTATACGAAAGTTGTTAAATATCGGACAGTATAGCTCGATACTAACAACCGTCGTATAGTCTACGCGACGAGAAAATTCAATCGTATGGTAACCCATAGATTTGTCCCGTGTGGACAAGTTAAGAATGTATAAAGTAAACGCCTTCATTCACTTGTGTTTTCATCCGTTTCGAGATATTTCGTCGGTACCTTTCCGCTGGTTCTCCGTGTACAAAGATAGATTAGATGTTCATTTCAACGTTGTTTCACAGCTTTGAAATGATTATCTATTCTATTACAGTGTACTCGGAGAACAGCGGGGAGGTGCTGCCGAAATTTACTCGAAACGGTTGAAAGCACAAGTGATGGGCGTTCGCTCTATACACTCTTAATGGGATAGAAGCCTACCCCCGACAGCCGGAACACATACATACAAACGCATAATCAGAGAGCGACTCGAGATGTTCGGGTTAAAACCAATATATGATACTCGATGATGATATGAAACCTTCATATTCCCATCGATACCCGTATATGAAACTAAAAGCGCCACTTAGTCCCCGTCTATCGGTTAACATACGTGCGATGCTCGTCGTGACCTAGAACTATACGAAGGTTGTTAAATATCGGACAGTATAGCTCGATACTAACAACCGTCGTATAGTCTACGCGACGAGAAAATTCAATCGTATGGTAACCCATAGATTTGTCCCGTGTGGACAAGTTAAGAATGTATAAAGCAAACGCCTTCATTCACTTGTGTTTTCATCCGTTTCGAGATATTTCGTCGGTACCTTTCCGCTGGTTCTCCGTGTACAAAGATAGATTAGATGTTCATTTCAACGTTGTTTCTCAGCTTTGAAATGATTATCTATTCTATTACAGTGTATTCGGAGAACAGCGGGGAGGTGCTGCCGAAATTTACTCGAAACGGTTGAAAGCACAAGTGATGGGCGTTCGCTCTATACATTCTTAATGGGATAGAAGCCTACCCCCGACAGCCGGAACACATACATACAAACGCATAATCAGAGAGCGACTCGAAATGTTCGGGTTAAAACCAATATATGATAATATGAAACCTTCATATTCCCATCGATACCCATATATGAAACTAAAAGCGCCACTTAGTCCCCGTCTATCGGTCAACATAACGTGCGATAATTTATTCTTTTCAACGACAAACGCACACACAAAGCATATACATGAATTTTCTTCTTTGTCAGTAACTATCCCGTTCTTATATTTCTCAATATAGTCAGCATAACCTACAATTTATATGTTATTCAGTCTAACATGGCCCATGAGTACGTCAGAGTTAAGGACTGGATGTATGTGGATTGGAAACAACGTATGCAATCTAAGTTTGTCGCAGGAGTTGCTGCTTTCCTTGAATTTGCACGAGCACATAATAAGATCATAATAGAGAAGATTCTTTGTCCGTGTGATAGATGTGGCAATAAGTACTGGCGGAAGGTAGAATTGGCAGAGCTTCATATTGTAAAATATGGGTTTACTAGACTTTATTCAATTTGGAAATATCACGGGGAAGGAGAAGAATGCAGTACTGCGGTAGAAGAAGGAGAACACGATAATGCGGCAGGAGAAGAAGAAGAATTCGGTAATACGGCAGGATACGGAAATTTATTTCCATCAGAAGAAATGGAGGATATGGTAGAGGCTGCCCTAGGTGAATCTATTCGTACCGAAGATGACATTCCTTCCGGTCAAGGACCGCGTGCGGATAAATATGAAAATTTCATGAATGATGCTAGGAAACCAATTTATGAGAATGCGAAGTATTCCACCCTATCATGGTTCGTCCAACTTTTCCAAATTAAGTGCCTAAATGGATGGAGCAACAAGTCATTCACAATGCTTCTTTCGTTCTTGAAAGATTCTATGCCTCCGGGAAATAATGTGCCCGAAAGCTGGTACGAAGCCCAGAAAATGATGTCTGATTTGGGTCTAAACTGCGAGAAGATTCAAGCATGTCCTAAAAATTGCGTGTTGTACCGGAAAGAGAATTCAGATTTGAAAGAGTGTCCAACATGCGGAGAAGCCAGGTATAAGCCGAAAGATTCTGATAAGAAGCCTGATATACCTGTGAAGATAGCACGATATTTTCCCATAACACAGAGGCTACAGAGGCTATTTAGGTGCAAGAAAACAGCCGAGGCAATGATTTGGCATCACCGTGCTCCTCCAAGCGAAAATGGAAAAATGAGCCATCCAAGAGATTCACCGGCATGGAAGGATTTCGATAGGAGGCACGCAATATTCAGTAGCGATCCTCGCAATGTCCGGCTCGGACTGGCTGCCGATGGCTTCTGCCCATTCAACTATATGGCTGGAAGTCACAGTACATGGCCCGTTGTAATGATAATTTATAATCTGTCGCCTTGGTTGGCTATGGACCAATCATACTTTATGATGCCTCTTCTTATCGACGGACCAAACTCACCGGGGAACAATATCGACGTCTATCTCCGACCTCTGATTGAGGAGCTGAAAACTTTGTTCATTGATGGTGTAGAGACATATGATTCAAACACAAATACAACCTTCATACTGCGTGCGGCTTTAATGTGGACAATTAATGACTTTCCTGCGTATGGAATGCTTTCAGGTTGGTCCGTACATGGTCACAAAGCATGTCCTCATTGCCATGAACACACAACATCAAAATTTTTGAATTTTAGCAGGAAGGTTTGTTATTGCGGCCATCGACGTTTTCTGCCTCCAGACCATCCCTATAGGTTAGACACGGTTCACTTTGATGGTCATCAGGAGCTTCTTGGGCCTCCATCCCCATTGTCCGGAGAGGACGTGACTGCTAAATGGGATGGTTACAATAACGTGACCTTCGGGATGGATCCGACGAGACAGGTCAAACCACAATATTGGAACAAGTTAAGCATTTTCTTCGAGCTTCCGTACTGGTCTACAAATTCAGTGCGTCATTGTCTGGACGTCATGCATATAGAGAAGGGAGTATCAGAGCACATACTTAACTTGCTTCTGTGTAAAGACGGGAAATCGAAAGACAACATGAATGCCCGGATGGATCTACAAGAGTGGGGAATAAGAAGTGAACTGCACCCTAAACCGGTAGCGGGTAAACCGGGCAAGTTTGTACTTCCCAATGCCGCTTATCATATGTCACAACTGGAGAAGAAAAGATTCCTGCAGGTGTTGCATGATTTGAAAGTCCCCACAGGCTTCTCAGGATCATTCAGCAAGAAAATAAAAATTGTGAAGGGCAAGATCGATGGGCTGAAAAGTCATGACCACCATGTTATCGTGGAGCACCTTCTTCCATTAGCCCTCAGGACTTCTCTCCCCGACTCGGTTGGTCTGGTAATCAACGACCTATGTTGTTTTTTCAGGGAGTTGTGTGCTAAAACGCTGGAGGTTGCGACGCTGGATAAACTAGAAAATTCTATTGCGTTGATACTTTGCAAGTTTGAGCGTATTTTCCCACCGTCATTCTTCGATATCATAATACACTTGACGGTTCATCTTGCAACTGAGGCGAAATTAGCCGGACCGGTACAATATCGATGGATGTATCCCGTCGAGAGGTACGTTAAATTTTTCGTTTCGCGCAATTTATAAATTTATTTTTGTCATGTATGCCCGTGTTTATTTATTCAACATATTCTCATTAGGTACCTTTACACTCTTAAGAAGTATATACGCAATAAAAATCGACCAGAGGGTTCTATCATGCAAGGTTATCTTCTTGATGAAGCAACCACATTTTGTTCCCGCTATCTGGACGAGAACATTGAGACAAGGCTTAACCGACCACGAAGAATTCAAGACGGGCCATATGGTAAAGCCGAGTATAAGAGGGTAGACACTATGTTTATCAACAAGATATACCGGTTTATCTTGCTTAATTGCGTATGTCTTGAACAAATTAGAGAGTAAGTTTTTTTGGATTAATTGTTATATCTGTGTTTGTGTATGAAATGACATAATATTAATGTCACAATTATTTGTCGAAAACAGAACTCATTTTATCGAGGTACGTGAGGGGCATCCTGATTGGAACGAAGAGCGTTTGGAAAAATACCATCAGGATAATTTTTGTGATTGGGTCACAGAGCATGTAAGTTATTCGAATTACATTTTATTGCTATCGGTTTTAATCTAAACTTGTATCGTTCTGTATTTATCGTAAAATTTGTTTTGTTAGATCCACGATCCGAACTTGTCTGCATCATTTGAGAGTGATTCAAGATGTTTAGCTCAATTTCCTAGTATGGAAGTTGCACATTACAAAGGATTTGGTGTCCTTGGATACAAATTCGAAGTTAAGGACATAGAAACATCTAGAATCACTCAGAACAGTGGGATTGCGACGGTAGGATCGGACGGTGTGATTTACTATGGGTACTTAAATTGTATACTCGGCATCCACTATCCCGGACGATCAGAACCCTTTTATATATTCCACTGTACTTGGTACGATCCGCGAACCGATACAGACAAGTGGAGAAGCAGTCTTGGGACCTGGAAAGATGAATATGGATTGACAAGTGTGAACACACTTCGATTTTACGGTCAGGACGATCCGTTTATCTTTCCGAACCAAGCGTTCCAAGTATACTACTCACAGTGCTTGAAGCATCCGGGGTGGAGTGTTGTATGTCGATGGAAACCTAGAGATGTCTACGATGTCCCAGAATACGAGGACAGCGATGAGGACGAAGAAGAGAGAAGGCTTAAAGTGCTCCGACCGTCTGTTTCGAAGGACGGGTTGTCTTCGACCGATCATGAAGTTACGTGGGTTAGAAATGACATCGACGATGAAATCCAAGTAGATATGTATGATGCGCCCACGAAACGAAAAAGGTTATCAGTAATGTTATATTATTACTTCACATTTTACGCTCTAGATCATATATAGTCAATACTTTTAATGATTGTCTAATGCGTCCACGAACCGTTTATCTAGATTTGATGACGATGTCGGGAGCAGCGAGGGGCGGCAGGAGCTCCAGCCGCGGCAGAGGCAGAGGCAGAGGCAGAGCGGTTCTGCCGCCCGGAGAGCTCCGTAGGGAGCTTCAGAGGGCCGGTCTTGCACCCAGATCGGAGACCCCTTCGGATGCCTCCTTCCGTGTTGATTTGGCCACACCTCCAGGTATACTGCACGCATATCCATTTTGAATGTAATATTACAGATATTCATGCATGTTTATGTAAAAATTACTTATATTGTCAATGTTTGATTGTCTAGTTGTTGGTGATGCGTCCACATCTGGGACAGAGGCCACCCCCGCTCCTCCAGGTATGTTTATATATCATATAGTGTATGTATATTGATTTAGAATGCTATATCATAAATATACACATTCCTTTTGCTCTTACTTAGCAATTTTTATTATTGTCTAGCTGTAGGTGGTGACACCACCGCACCTGCGGGTATGTTTATATGTCCTATAGTGCATGCATATTGATTTAGAACGTTATATTATTGATCTACACATTCTTTTTGCAATTACTTATAAAATCTATTTTTAATTGTCTAATTATAGGTGGTGCGTCCACACCTTCCACAGGGGCCACTCCTGCCGCTTCCATACCCTCCGCATCGTCTGCAGGTTAGTATGAATAAATTTAAAATATTTATTTATTTTACATATGCTCTATAGAATAAATATGAACTTCATGGAGATTTAGCGTCGATGTTTATTTTACAGTTGGAGGGGATGCGTCCGGGACCCCGGTTGTTCCTCACCGGAGGAACTATCGTCCCGCTCGTGCTGCTGCTCGGGCCCAGGCTCGTGCGCTATTCACCGGAGGTATATATCACACTTGAATTCTTAATACAACTTTGTCTTATTATTGATTGTCTTGATATTTCGTGCAGACGCAGGGCCTCTCCACCCCCAGAGGGGGACTCGAGGCCCGAATCAGTCCCATAGGCTGAGGTCTGATAGAGCTAGGGGGGAGGCAGCATTCCCCCTATTTTTTACCCTTGACTATCGCTATACCGGTCCTTATGCCGAGAGGTTCGGCCGGTATTTGGGGGACGAGAGCCGGATCGTGAAGAACTATCCACTTCACGTTGAGTGGGGCGAGCAGCACCAGCGCTCATTCGCCCTCTTCTTTGAACAGGCTCAGGTATGTATTAATATATATTTTCATTTGATCTATCCAATATATTTATTATTAACACTTGCAATCTAATAACAATGTTTTTTTGTATTTTCAGTTGGATTACGATTTTCAGCCTGTAGCCGACCTTGATCACCCGGGGAGGGTGCTCGACCTTCATGCTCTGTACAATGGCCTGATGAAGAACATGCAGGCCAAGATCCGATACAACAGGAATGAGCTGAAGGCCGACTGCTACTCCCTGTGGATAGCGACCCCCGAGGCAGAGAGAGCGGCCCTCCTATCTACTCCGGCGTTTGCGAGAGTCGACGTAGAGACATGGCCTATATTGTGCGCTTATTTCGACTCCGAACGCAAACGAGTATGTATTTTAAATTTAATTCATTATTTATGATATAATTTATTTCTTTGTGTTTCTTAATTAGAAAACTAAATGTTAATGCGTTGTGCAGAAACAGGCCGCTCAGAATACGGAGAACAGGAAGTCGGCGAAGAGGGGTCGCCCCACTTACACAGGTGGCTCGAGGAACATTACTCGAGCCATGGAGTTATCGGTAAATTAAGAGTTATTCTCTAATATTCTGCAATATTAAGAGTTATTCTCTAACATTTCTAATATTAAGAGTTACTTTCTAATATTGCAGACAGCTCGGACCGTGGCGTCAGGTGGTACACCGAGCGTGCTGTCCGCATATCTTGCCGTCCACGGCACCTCGACAGATCCCGCCACGGGCGAGCTTCGATGTCCCGACGTCGCTACCCAGGAGTACTGCGTAAGTGTTAATATTTTTTCTACCCAAATTTGAAATTTTAGTTTTGGAAGGTTCAAGTTTAAATTTTATACTTATACTTTACTGCTTAATGTGGGTGTAGGAGCGGGTGGTTGAGCAGGCCCAGGCCTCGGGGATCGATTTTACCGGACAGAACGATCCGAGGCTGCTGACCCCAGTTCTGGACGCCGCACACGGAGGGCACCACGGAGGTTGGGAGAGAGGCCGGGGATTGGGCCCCAGCAGGGCCCATATGAGGTTGGACTCCACCCCGGCGGTTACTTCCTCCGTCTCCAGTGGCCGGCATGTCCATCAGGAACTGGATAGCTTGAGGGCCACCGTTCAGGAGTTGAAGGAGATGCTGGTATGTATACTACTTTATAGTAAAATATCATTTCATATTATATACATATCAACATATCCATAATTAGTACGTAGCTTGAGCTTATTTGGTTTTAGAATTAAGTTTGATTAATCATACATACATATGTAATTAAAATAAACAACGCTTTTCCAAACTAGATATCCAAACAGGGTTTCGAAATAACTTAATAATGAAACGAATTCGAATAATACACAGTTCTTACACGTTTCTTACACACGTTATGTCCAGACGCGACAGGGTAGATCGGCCGAGCCTCCACATGCATCTCCTTCGGCTGCGGCTCCGCAAGCCACTACATCGGCTGCGGTACCGCAGACAGCTCCTGTAGCTCCACCGCCCACTCAGACTCCCGCAGCCGCGGCTCCGCAAGCGACTACCTCGACGGCGGCTGCGCAGACCACAACGCCAGCTCCACATGCCGCTCAGACTCCCTTATCTGTAGCATTGGAGAGTGTATTTACCGAGGAGCAGGCGCGCGTTATTTTAACGTTATTCGGAGGTGGAGCTGGACCGAACTAGGGTAGATTTTTGGTTTTTATTTTTTGAAACATGTATTTATTTATATCACATTGTACTACATTTTGAAACGATATTGATATTGGTTTGAATTTATATCATATTCAGTTTTTGGGTTTCTTTTGTATATTATATATATGCGTGGGATGTGATTATGAATACTGCAATATATGATTTGATTGATGTATATAGTATTGTGCACAGGGCGGGAAAAAATCTAGCAGCCCTTTTTTAAAAAAAAATACAGACAAACTGTACCTACGGATTAATCCGTAGGTATATATGTTGCCCCTACGGCGTTAGCCGTAGGGGCAAACTATCAGGAAACCTGATATTTTCCCACCTGATATCAGTGCAGGGTGTTGGGGATGCCCCTACGGATATGTACGTAGGGGCCACTGTTTATCCCCTACGTATATAACCGTAGGGGCAAAATATCAGGTTATCCTGATATTTTCCCCCCGATCTCAGTGCAGTGTGTTGGGAGTGGCCCCTACGGATATATTTGTAGGGGCTACTTTATATCCCCTACGGCTGTAGCCGTAGGGGAACTAATAGGACCTACAGATATAGCCGTAGGTACAGACAATATATTCAAAAAAAAAAATTAAATATATGATTTTATTACCCCTACGGGGTACTGCGTAGGGGCTATAGCACCTACTGAGTTATCCGTAGGGGCATAAATTTATCCGTAGGGGCACGTTCGGGGCCTCAACTTGCACCTGCGGCCTTTGCACCTACGGGGTATTTTTTAGCCCCTACGGATATATCCGTAGGGGCAGTGGGTTGCCCCTACGGATAAATCCGTAGGAGCAACCCATATTTGTAGTAGTGTACGTTTATGTAAATTCGACATGATATGAGACATAAATGCGATGAAAGAATACAAGACGAATTTGATGATATAATGAGATGATGATATGATATGATGGTATACGGATGCGAGTCGATCGAAATGATTTATACCCTGCCGGTCCCTGGTATGAGATTATTGCAGATGCGACGTAGGACATAGGTATATAGGGTTATATATATATATAGAATGTTGTGAATCATGGACGATAGGCTGTATGTGATACTAGGCCATACCCTCATTTGTCGTATAGGATAGGATCCTTTAGTGTAATGCCGCCGCATGATGATATTCCGTGCGTGATGAGTTTGACTTGATGATTGATCCTTACCCTTGACTAGAGGTTTCCGTACGATGGATTATACCGTACGCGATGTTTTTGGGCTAGATGCCGATTTATAGATTCACCGACCCGGACATATGATAGTTATGTATACCTTATAGCTGTTAGCTGATGATTTACTTGCTGCATTCATGATATTATTATTGCATCGCATATACCTGTGATAGTACACCTGTACCATTATCGATGATGCGTATGTTACACGTACACATATTTGCCGGCTCACATACTTCATCATCGATAATTGCCATGTCACTACACAGTAGGATTGCTGCATCATGACATATACATATTGTACCAACATAAATAACCGGTTTTATTGTAAAATTGGGAACCACATGCTATAATTTAAAAACTGGAATCATTTTAAAAGAGCGGTTTTCCCCTTAATATGTCATATCACTATTCCATATTGCATGATACGAGGATATGCTCCCATTTCTTTTTACATGTCGCATACATCATGCTCTATTATTTTACGCATCGAGATATGCTGTTTTCATGAGATTTCTAAATTTGAGAACCGTGGATATTTCAAAAAAAAGATTATGTGTTGTTTTAAAAACCCGGTTTCTCTTGATATGATATTTCGGTGCGTCCACCATGTGTTTTCTCGGTTCTGAGAGCGACATGTGAAACCCGATTCGAGGAGGCGGATGAGGCCGATTGCGGGTACATGGTGGGCCTGGTATGGTACCCTGGGGCGAGAACGGTTTCGCTGTGTAGTAGACGGTGAGCCTGGCAGAGGGACTACTACCTACCGGTGATTGGTTGGACCTGGCGGTTATCCGGAGGATACTGACCAGAGTCGATAGATGGATACGGGACGACTCGTACTGCCAGGGCTGAGGGCCGATACCGCAGACGGAGCCCGTGGGCCGATCCGGACTGACGGAGCCCGAGATATGAGGATTTACGTGCCGATGCTGGGCACGGTTTTCATGATGTTTTTTGGTGTCGATGTTAGGCACCCAGGTTCCATGATTTTGGTGTGTCGGGAGGGACACCGTTGATATATATTTATCCTCATACTTTCATGCACGCCCTTTTGTGACATGTACGTGCATACAGACATTGATATTGTGGTTGGACGGGATCCACCGGCATACTTACACTGATTACATGGGTGGACGAGATTCCACATGCATACATGCATTGTTTATTATTGTTGGATGTTATCTGCATGTACTTAGGTAGTGACTACCTGGTTGGCACATATACGACTCGGTCACCCTAGGTATCATAGTATTACCTTAAGATATAGTTGACCTAGGAGTCGTTGTTTATTCGATTTCTACTTGTAGATATATTTCTATTCACGAGTTGGCAACTCACCCCCGTTGTGCCACAGTTCTTACAGGTTGACCGCTTGGATCAGTAGCGGATTCGCTGGTACACAGATTCATTTGGGTGTTTTGCATTGGTAGGTGGGGCATTTGTATCATTCCCACTCTTGTATTTTATTTCATATTGTATCTAGTTGACTCCATCAATCAACCAAAAGTTGTATTTGTATAAGTGATGAGACTTAGTGAGACTTGTAGTTGCGAGATTGAGCGATGGGTTTTAATTTCCCTTTGGGGGTTATATCTTGCTCTTTTCTTTATCTTTTCTGGTGAACTTCGCCGTTGGGCATCGTATACTTATTTTTACTGTATTGCGTGGTTTTGATCCGCCGTTTGGCGAAGAGCTAGCTCCCGCTTAGGGATGCCATTATTCTTGTTTTGTATTGTGGTTTTGGATCAAAATATACAAAGGAGGTGCTGCCGAAATTTTTAAAAGACGAAACATGATTTTAAAGTTATAAATTTCACTTGCATCATTCATATTTCTTTCTATGCATTAAGAGAACTTGTTTTCGTTATACCTTTATTTCAAAACCTCACCTCCTTTATTTTTCTAAAAAGGTTTAGATTTCTGGGTTTCAGCTTACTTGAATTCCGTTACGCCTTTAGACGTGGCGTGATTCAAGTGCTGGTCACGAGCTAATATTTCGGGTCGTGACAAAGTTCGTATCAGAGCGCTAGGTTTAACCTTGGTTCGAGTCTATGTTTGACTATGCGGAGTCTAGGGTGGGAGTGTATTTCGGATCCTAGGCTTGACCTTACGGAACTTAGACTTGAACGGGGGGGTATTAGACCCGAACTTTCGTTTCATAGGCTGACCCTGATTGATGGAGTAGGTAGCTTGAGTAGAGTAACGTACCGTACGTATGTTCCGCGGCATATTTACGATATGATACTCCACTTAAGAAACCTTAGGATGTACATATTTTTGAGACTTGCGATTCTCTTCGTATCCATGATTATACATCTCTTGGAGATCCTCGATTCTATTAGTTCCATGATCATACTTTCATTGATGTTGTTCCTTCTTATGATCATGTATCCATACTGGATTTGTCGTTTCCTCTGATGCCGTTGATCTGCTCTCTTTGATACTCGATTGAGGTTCCTGTCACTATTGTTTGAGCGCAGTTGAGCTGCTGCTAGTGTTACGGTCAGGGCGAGCTCGTCTGGTACGAGGGCCGACCATTGTGTTTTCTGGTGACGTGGGAACGTCTCGAGTTAGCATTGATGATTGTGACCTCTTGTAAAGGCGAGTGCTTGGTTTTACACCGGATTATCGGGCCATTGTTAGAGCTGCCAGTTGAGAGAGGACTGTTGATGTACAGCATACCTCAGGGATTTTGGTGTCGCCTACCGTGCAGACAGATGGCCCAGCAGTGCTAAGATTTATAGGTTATCGCTTCTGGAGCTTACGAGCTGAGATCGCTGGAGCTTCCAGGAAGATATGAGACGAAGGTGATTCGTCCGACTATGCGCCGGAGTAGGCCCAGTTGAGTTGAAGATTTCCAGTGTGAAGAGTCTTACTCAGATCTAGAGCAGACCAATTTAGAGATGACCGCCAATGTATCTCCTTTCCTAGAGGATTGAGGCGCTGTTCAGCGTAGCAGTTGGAGCGCAGTCCTTACAGCCACGAGAAGACGAGTCCGAATCAGTCGACATTGGAGCCGAGTGAAGTGAAGAGTTCGGCGAGTAGTGAGTATTCCTCCGATGGACGAGACGAGCTCCCGAGGACGTGTTCGGTCAGATATCTTCTACCGAGTGATGAAGATACCGAGTTTGTGACTTCGAGTCCGCGTGAGAGACTTCGGATTGACCGTGGCCAAGAACAGTTGCAGTGCGTAGATAGCATGGCTTGACGTCATAGTGGACGATGGTAAAGACAAGTGGAACCAGAGGCCGACGCCAGTGACGTGCTGCTTTACGAGTGGTCGTGATGATTGGCCGAGAGATAACCAGGGAAGTGCCAGAAAGGAATCGTCCCCGTTAGCACACCTGACAGGGCCGATGAGCCGATAGATTGCGAGATTGGTAATCCACAGAGAAGATAAGGACCCAGAGACTGAGGATGCCAGACCGTGAGCAGGAGGCAAGCGGATGTTCTTGTTCTGCCAGTTTCTAGGCGGACCGATTTATTTCTCGACATTATAGGAGGTGTACCTCGATGTTGTTGGATATATATGCCCTAGAGGCCTACATTGTATAGGAAGCTTGGGATATGTATGTACATGATAGTCTTGCTTGATATGATAGTGCGCTATTTGGTTTGTCTTTATCTTAACATATGATATATTTTTTGTTGTATTCATTTATATATTCATGTTGATAAAGCCCATAGGATGTTTGCCTGACTACCGGCGTTGTGATGGCAGTCATACTAGTGGGAGCTGGATAGTCAATAGGCACATCCTTAGATGTCCCTAGTCGCAGGAGTATCGAGACTGGGCATCGATACTCCGGAGTAGACTAGTGTATACATATCTAGACCCTGACGAGGGGCGATGGATTGGTCCCGCAGCCATTGGTGGTGTGCACCTAAGATTGTATACAGATGCTCACTGGGTTTGAGTACACCGGACAGAACTCGCCGAGAACTGACTGGATGGTATTATACCTAACGTCAGATAGCAGTTCTCAGGTGACATGTGTGCAGATAGTCTGTTGACTTAAACTCATCATTTGTCTCGTGTGAGTTTCCACTGTGCTTTGATTATTACCCTACCACGGCTCAAAGGAGTCGTGCAAACAAGTTTTAGTTGGGCACAGTCCCGAGCCACGTGGAGGCAGTGAGCGACTGTTAGGGATTCGTCTCTCCTGGTATAGGGAGTTGATATCACACTGTGGTCGGTTGGTCATTACCATAAGTCCCTGGCCAGGGCTGATTGAGAATTACTGATGGACTGATCAGTAGATTCTCGGATGGTGATAGATCCATACCGACATGACTTGTACGGTTATTAGGGGTCTGACGTCCACCACCTCCCTAGACCATACATGCGATACTCTTAGACGAACAGACCGGACTGCGCGGATATTGTCACGGACAGGCTCAGTAGGATTTCAGATGGGTTACCTTATCGGCTTTCTTATCGACAACTACCTGGGGACCGTTATGTACAGCTAGTGCCGCTTGCGGTCTGTGGTTAAACCCACTGCCAGCATAGTAGTTGAGTCTTTAGAGTCCCACACAGAGATTTCCCAAACCCAGGCGAAAAGATATAGAGGTCGTATGGTTTTACGACAAAGGTTCGGACGCATACGTGTTTGAACGCACGTACGACATTCGGACAGTTTTTACTAGCCGGCTTTGGTTTAAGCCAGATTCTAGTATCAGGTTATTGGATTTATACAGTCTAAAGTTTTTCCATATTTTCACGGATGAGAGTGGCGTTCTCGTAATTTTCGGAGAAGCTTCTAGAAGGATGTGACTTGGAGGGAGAGGTGGCATTATCATTTAATGATTTAGTGACTCATTGTGAGTGATTCATCATGTCATTAATGCATTATTAAATGCTTAATGACTCATATAATGATTCACCCACTTGCATTTATGAAACATGATAAATAATCTCATATTATTCATTTCTTTTTAATTCATTATGTTTCATATATCAAGTGAGAAGCTATTTCATTATTATTATTATTATCATTATCATCTTCTCATTCTCTCTCTTCAAGCTCTCTCCTTCACCAAACCCTAATCCTACCACTCACGAGTTGAGAAAAAGGATTAGGAAAGACTAATTACTCCACAACCTATCTCTACATCACCTTATCTACTCTATTTAGCAACTAGAGAAACTAAGTAACCTCAAGTTTAGAGGTTATAGCTTGGATTAGGGTTCTCAGGTGGATCGTCTATCACGGAAGGAAGCCGAGGAGGACGTGGAGATCAAAAGAGGCCGTAGATAACGTAAAGACGAAGGAATAGAACCGTTTGGTATAATCTTTTAACATAGTAGTTTAGAACTCTATAGGTTCTGTTAAGTATTGTTTAGCAAACGATTCATGCGGTTAGTCGATGTTTAACCAAAGAACAAGATCGTTTTTCATATTTCCGCCTCCCCACAAGTATTGGGGTGTTGTACATCGACTTACAGTGGTATCGGAGCCTAACTAAACAATAATTAACACACTTGCAAAATTGTATGAATTTCGAACGAAAAAACAAACCGGAAAAACCCCGAGATCATGGAGTTTCTGTCGAATTTTAAATCATGTCCAAAAATTTTTCAGGGACCTCCAGAATGACAAGAATGATAATATAAGAACTCACAAGAAAAATGGTATCCTGAATCGGTCAAAGCGCCGCGGAACCGCGGCCGATCCCACCGATCCGCCGCGGTTCCGCCGCCGAGTTGGGGCCGATTCAGCCCATTTTTCTTCTGTGCCTTCTTTGTGATATTTGGGATTTTCTGGTATTTTTTAATTTTTTCTCAGGTTTCAGATTTACAGAGAAGTATTGGAGCAAAATTAAAAGTGTTTAATCGATCGAAATTATATGGTGTTTGCATGATTAATTATATCTGTGAAATGTTTTATGTGTTCGTAAACCTCCCCTAACTGCTAGTTTGTCGGTTGGCAGGGGGTTGCACATATCTGTGATGTTATATATAACTGTTTGTGTATATAAACTGTATTGGACTGTTGTGGTGATTAGCCGGGTTTTGTGATGGGTTATTGTATTAATTCATTCGATGTAATTGTAATAAGTTGTAATATTATTTTGCGGGGCACATCCAGATTGCGGTTGTAGCCACCGTTGTATTATTCTTTTTGGTGTTTTTTGCTTCTAGGATAGACCCAAGGTGGGGTACACAAACTACCGGGTATTTTGAAGTGTTGAGGTAGACCGCTTCACTTCTGGTACTTGGCGGGTAGTTTGCCGTACCCGTAGGGGTCTGGGGTGGGGTAAAATGGCTATTTATCACAACTGTGTAATCCGTCTTTCATTGCAGGCTCGAAAGAAATGCGGATTGCTTGCAAATCCAATATTGTTTATCTGTGATCTGGAATGCCTATTATTGCGTCTGACGAATGTACAATATCCATATATGATAGCTATTTAGACATCGCTTATGTTTTACACCCGCGCTAGCCCAGCCCCTCCTCTGTCGTTTGTTAAGTAACCTAACGGGTGATGACGGGACCCCGTGGCGAATGCGGATGGCATAAGAGGACGTTGTATTTTCGTTGTTATCTGTAATGATAGGTTAAAGATGGGACGCATTATTTTTAATGCAAAGGAAAATAAAACCTAAACAGAATCGTTGGAACAATTTCTAAAAACCACTCGGTTTTCTTGAAAAAGCAAATTTTAAATGCGGAGCTTAAACCACTCCTTTTAATAAAAGCTATCTTAGTTCCTTCGATCAAATCAAGTTCACTACGTTAACGGTTTTTTGCCAAAAACTAGCCGTAACCCTCCGTCGTTTCAGATAGACAGCACATCGTATTCATGCTATGCTTGTTGGCCTACGTCAAGGCATAGTGTATGGTAGCAGTGTGTGTGCCTATTTGTTGCATAGATAGATGCATTAGTTTAATACAGACGTACACCTTGTTGGCCTACGTCAAGGGCTTGTACGATGTATTTAAATTGATCAGGACAACGACGGGTAGAACTTGACTTGCGTCTTATGACTTGTTGGCCTACGTCAAGGTCTATAAGAGCTTGGGGTAAAAATCACATTGGGAGTTTCAAACATAAAGGAAACTTGCAGATTTAGCACACCTTCTGGAGTGTGGTGACTAGAGTGGCTTCCATCTAGGGCATCATGCAATGATAGTTGGATCCCGATCCCACTGATGAATAGGATTACTCTCGGGAATTTCTCTCACTTAACAATCAATGCTATAAACCAAGTAGGTGCCTAGAAAGGTGTTAGAGGGGCTACGCCTCCAGGGAAAAGAGGTTCTTTAATTAAGGAACTTCGCGAAAGCGTTGGAAAACCTCCCTCGAAGTACCAACACCAGCCTGGCTGAAAGGTTAAGCAAGTATTGTAACGTATGATTAAAACCTGACTAGTTCTTCTTTTAGGTTTTGAAGAAGGATTTGAGGAAGCAGTGGGAGCCATCCTGTTTAGATAAATTAATAACCAATCTAAACTTGCAAGAGCATATGATGAGTGTTTCTTTTCTCTCTCTCTGGAAGGTACAATGACTGGACTTAAACTATTACTTGAAAAGAATATACTGACCGGGCAGAACTATAAAGATTGGCTAAGGAACGTCAATATTGCGCTGACTTATGACAAAGTTGCATATGTTACCACCGCTGTCCCTCTCCTTATCCCAGGACCTGATTCCTCTGTTGCGGACAAGGAAGTTCGCAAAACCCTGGGATCTAGACGTGAGCGAGCTAAGTGTATCGTGCTGGCGTCCATGAATAATGAACTCCAGAAACAACACGAGAGTATGGATATTGTATCCATATTCCTCCATTGCAAGGAATTGTATGGTGAACAGTCCCGTATCGCGAGGTACGGAACCTCAAGGAAACTCTTCCAGATGAGGTTAGCTCCAGGATCGCCTGTTGGAGAGCTCGTCCTCAAAATGATCACCCTCATTGAGGAACTCGCAAACCTGGGATGCGTGCTAGAGAATGATTTGTATATCGACTTGATTTTGCAGTCCCTTCCCCACACCTTCTCTCAGTTCGTGCTGAACTTCAATATGCACGAGATGGAAGCTGATCTTCCAAAGCTCCTCAACATGTTGAGGGTAGCAGAGACCTCCTTGAAAAAAGAGGAGACCCCCGTTCTGTATGTCGGCCAATCATCATCTTCTAAATCTAAAGCGAAAGCTAAAGGGAAGAAGAAGATGAAAGCCACCAAACCGAAGGGTGGGGTCAAGAAGGTGCAGGAAACGAACAAGGCAGGAAGGGTGAAGGCAGAAAAGAACGAGTGCTTCTATTGTCACAAGCAAGGGCACTGGAAGAAGGACTGTTTGGCCTTTAAAGCCAAGGACATGAAGCAAGCTGTTGCTTCTGCTTCAGGTGTGTTCGTAATCGAAAATTGTCTTTCAGTAAACTCTACTTCATGGGTACTTGATACCGGTTCTGGTTCTCACATCTGTAATTCTTTGCAGGATCTGAGAAATAGTAGAGTACTGGGGGCAGGTGATATGACTCTCCGGATGAGCAATGGAATGCATGTAGATGCAGTTGCAATAGGGGAATATCACCTAGGGTTGAATAGTAGACACATTTTGGTATTGTACAGCTGTTTTTGTATTCCCAGTATGTTGTGTAATATTATATCAGTATCTTTGTTGTCTAATAAAGGATATAATTTTGCGCTTGAAAGAAATGTCATGAACATTCTCCTAAATCAAGAACTGATTGGGTTTGGCACACTGGAAAACGGCATATACATACTTAATCAACCTCAAATTTTCAATATACAAAAACCACGTAAAAGAAAGGCACCAGATTCAAATCAAGCCTTCCTATGGCATTGTAGACTTGGTCATATAAACGAAATAAGGTTGACTAAGTTACATAAAGATGGATATCTTGATCCGTTTGAATATTCATCATATGCAACTTGTCAATCATGTATCAAAGGAAAAATGACCAAATCTCCGTTCACCGGACACGGAGAAAGAGCCACACAACTCTTGGGACTTATACACAGTGATGTATGTGGTCCAATGTCTGCACATGCACGAAGCGGTCACTCCTACTTCATAACTTTTACTGATAACTTCTCTAGGTATGGACATATATTCTTAATGAAACATAAATCCGAGGCCTTTGAGAAGTTTAAAGAGTATAAAAATGAAGTAGAAAAACAGACTGGTAAAAGCATCAAGACACTTCGATCTGATCGAGGTGGAGAATACTTAAGTACCAGTTTCCCTGAATACTTAAAAGAGAATGGAATTCTCTTTCAGCTTACTCCACCTTATACACCTCAGCATAATGGTGTGTCAGAAAGGAGGAATCGCACTCTGTTAAACATGGTGCGTTCAATGATGGGTAGTGTTGAGTTGCCACTTTCCTTCTGGGGATTTGCTCTAGAATCAGCAACATATCTATTAAATAGAGTTCCGACTAAGTCTGTGCCTACCACTCCATATGAAATGTGGAGCGGGAAGAGACCATATCTTAAGTATATCAAGATATGGGGGTGTCCGGTATATGTTAAGAAGCATAATCCGGACAAGCTCGAGGCACGATCGGTTTTGTGCAAGTTTGTAGGATACCCCAAGCATTCAAGGGGGTATATGGTCTACCACACTGAAGAACAAAAGGTGTTTGTCACTCGCCACATTGTCTTCTTAGAAAGCGAATTTCTTGCAAAAGAAATTAGTGGGAGCGCGGTAGAACTGGAAGAAATTCCAGAACCTCAAACTGCAACCGATGACTTAGAAGAATCTCAGATTTCAATAGAATATGATGAACCAACGCCACTCCGCAGATCTAGTAGGCTTTCTCATCCTCGTGAAAGATACTATGGTTTTCTTCTTGATGGGGATCGAGAGGATTGCATCATCGATGTTGATGAGCCTACTAGTTTTCAGCAGGCTATCACGAGTAGCGACTCAGTGAAGTGGTGGATGCTATGAGATCCGAAATGGAATCCATGTACACCAATAAAGTATGGACTTTAGAAGTTGCTCCTCCTGGGGTAAAACCAGTTGGGTGCAAATGGATCTTCAAAAATAAGATTGGTACATTTGGACAAGTGGAAACCTACAAAGCTAGACTAGTAGCAAAAGGTTTTCGTCAAAGACCAGGATTGGACTATGATGAAACTTTTTCACCAGTAGCTATGCTTAAATCCATTCGGATTATGCTTGCCATTGCTGCCTTCCATGACTATGAAATCTGGCAAATGGATGTAAAAACAGCTTTTCTAAATGGACATCTAGAAGAGAGTATTTACATAGATCAACCAGAAGGTTTCTTAGACAGTGGGAGCAGCGGAAGAGTATACAAATTGCTTAAATTCATTTATGGGTTAAAGCAAGCATCGCGGAGTTGGAACATCTGCTTTGATGAGACAGTCAAGGAATTTGACTTTATCAAAAATGTAGATGAACCATGTACTTATAGGAAGATTGTAGAAGGAGCAGTAGTCTTCCTCGTTTTGTACGTCGACGACATACTGCTGATAGGGAATGATATCCCGATACTACAATCAGTAAAGCTCTTCTTGTCACAGAAATTCTCCATGAAAGACTTGGGGGATGCATCATACATTCTGGGCATTAAGATCTATCGTGATAGATCTAATAGAACGTTGGGACTTTCACAGTCCAGGTATATAGACACTATACTAAAAAGATTTAGTATGGAAGATTCCAAGCGCGCCAATATGCCCGCTTGTCACGGAATCACCCTCTCCAAAGAGATGTCTCCAAAGACTGATGAAGAGAGGGCTCGCATGGGCATTATACCCTACGCTTCGGCGGTAGGATCTATAATGTATGCGATGTTATGTACCAGGCCGGATGTAGCTTACGCACTTAGTGTGGTAAGCAAGTATCAGTCGGACCCAGGTGAGAAACATTGGATAGCGGTAAAGAACATTCTCAAGTACCTGAGAAGAACTAAGGAGATGTTCTTGATTTACGGTAATGGGGACCTCCAGGTAGAGGCTTTTACCGACCCCGGCTTCCAAAGTGACAAAGATGATTCTAAATCCATTTCGGGTTTTGTGTTTACCCTCAATGGAGGGGCAGTAAGTTGGAGGAGTTCCAAACAGGATACCGTCGCAGACTCAACTATGGAGGCTGAGTATATAGCTGCTAGTGAAGCTGCAAAAGAGGCTGTCTGGATAAAGAAGTTCATTTCTGAACTTCAAGTGGTTCCGTCCATTGCCAATCCAATACCTTTGTATTGTTATAACAATGGGGCTGTAGCATTAGCGAAGGAACCAAGTTCCCATCAGAAATCCAGGCATATCTTAAGGCGGTTTCACCTGATCAGGGAGATCATGGATCGTCGGGAGATCGAGGTACGGAGAGTAGCTACAAAAGACAACACGGCAGATCCATTCACCAAAGCCATCCCTCAAGTCCAGTTTCAGAGGCTGTTTGAGATGTTGGGCATGCGGTACGCCAGCCACTGGATCTAGTGCAGATAGTGGGAACTCATTGCGCCAATTATAGGCCTTAGTGCAAGTGGGAGATTGTTAGATATATATGCCCTAGAGGCATACAATGTATTGGAAGCTTGGGATATGTATGTAAATGACAGTCTTGCTTGATATGATAGTGCGCTATTTGGTTTGTGTTTATCTTAACATATGATATATTTTGTGTTGTATTCATTTATATATTCATGTTGATAAAGCCCATAGGATGTTTGCCTGACCACCGGCGTTGTGATGGCAGTCATACTAGTGGGAGCTGGATAGTCAATAGGCACATCCTTAGATGTCCCTAGTCGTAGGAGTATCGAGACTGGGCATCAATACTCCGGAGTAGACTAGTGTATACATATCTAGACCCTGACGAGGGGCGATGGATTGGTCCCGCAACCATTGGTGGTGTGCACCTAAGATTGTATACAGATGCTCACTGGGTGTGAGTACACCGGACAGGACTCGCCGAGAACTGACTGGATGGTATTATACCTAACGTCAGATAGCAGTTCTCAGGTGACATGTGTGAAGATAGTCTGTTGACTTAAAGTCATCATTTGTCTCGTGTGAGTTCCCACTGTGCTTTGATTATTACCCTACCACGGCTCAAAGGAGTCGTGCAAACGGGTTTTAGTTGGGCACAGTCCCGAGCCACGTGGAGGCAGTGAGCGACTGTTAGGGATTCGTTTCTCCCGGTATAGGGAGTTGATATCGCACTGTGGTCGGTTGGTCATTACCATAAGTCCCTGGCCAGGGCTGATTGAGAATTACTGATGGACTGATCAGTAGATTCTCGGATGGTGATAGAGCCATACTGACACGACTTGTACGGTTATTAGGGGTCTGACGTCCACCACCTCCCTAGACCATACATGCGATACTTTTAGACGAACAGACCGGACTGCGCGGATATTGTCACGGACAGGCTCAGTAGGATTTCAGATGGGTTACCTCATCGGCTTTCTTATCGACAACTACCTGGGGACCGTTTCATACAGCTAGTGCCACTTGCGGTCTGTGGTTAAACCCACTGCCAGCGTAGTAGTTGAGTCTTTAGAGTCCCACACAGAGATTTTCCAAACCCAGGCGAAAAGATATAGAGGTCGTATGGTTTTACGACAAAGGTTCGGACGCATACGTATTTGAACGCACGTACGACATTGGGACAGTTTTTACTAGCCGGCTTTGGTTTAAGCCAGATTCTAGTATCAGGTTATTGGATTTATACAGTCTAAAGTTTTTCCGTGTTTTCACGGATGAGAGGGGCGTTCTCGTAATTTTCGGAGAAGCTTCTAGAAGGATGTGACTTGGAGGGAGAGGTGGCATTATCATTTAATGATTTAGTGACTCATTGTTAGTGATTCATCATGTCATTAATGCATTATTAAATGCTTAATGACTGACATAATGAATCACCCACTTGCATTTATGAAACATGATGAATAATCTCATATTATTCATTTCTTTTTAATTCATTATGTTTCATATATCAAGTGAGAAGCTATTTCATTATTATTATTATTATTATCATCTTCTCATTCTCTCTCTTCAAGCTCTCTCCTTCACCAAACCCTAATCCTACCACTCATGAGTTGAGAACAAGGATTAGGAAAGACTAATTACTCCATAACCTATCTCTACATCACCTTAGCTACTCTATTTAGCAACTAGTGAAACTAAGTAACCTCAAGTTTAGAGGTTATAGCTTGGATTAGAGTTCTCGGGTGGATTTTCTATCACGGAAGGAAGCCGAGGAGGACGTGGAGATCCAAAGAGGCCGTAGATAACGTAAAGACGAAGGAATAGAACCGTTTGGTATAATCTCTTAACATAGTAGTTTAGAACTCTATAGGTTTTGTTAAGTATTGTTTAGCAAACGATTCATGCGGTTAGTCGATGTTTAACCAAAGAACAAGATCGTTTTTCATATTTCTGCCTCCCCACAAGTATTGGGGTGTTATACATCGACTTACAGATGTCCTTTGTTGCGATTTACGTTTGTGATCTGAGTATCACGCTCTTATCGCTTGGTTTTTAGTTTTGATGACGAGCTTCCTGATATTGATTTCGTGCACGATGGCTGCATCTACTGAGTATTTACATTTTGTGCATAGTTATTGCACTTGAGATATGTTTTTATACACCATGGTATTGGTTTTTGTTTTGTACATGGTTATCGCACTTGATATCGGTTTTATGCCTTGGTTGCACATATCTATGATTTCGTGGATTTCATATGGATGATTTGATTTTTGCACTCGGTATAGCTTATATGTGCTTGTAGTTCGTTGATATGCGTTTTGTGCACGCAGTTGCACGCGTTTACGATTTTATACACTTTGGTATACTCGGTGTTGCTTTGATGCGTTCGAGTTATTGATTGTATTTCGTGCACTTTAGATGCACTTATATTGTTGTCATGCACACCCGTTGCAGTGGACAGATGCTTTCGTGCACACCCGTTGCACGTAGTTTTGGGTTTTGTGCTTATTGTGGCACCTGTATTTGGATTTGATTTCCATGCGCTCCAGATGCATGTGATTATTGGATATGCCTTTTGAGGCTGATTTTGGTTTTGAGCACTTTGCTTTCATGTTGGGCACTATTCTGTATAGTAGCCAAACAGGACTGATCCGAGGACAGTACCTAAATACTTTGCATGTATTAAAAATTTACCAAGAGTTTTTCGAAAAATAGGAGCTATAGTCTCGTTATTTTCTACGTGTCTATGAGCGACGCAAACGTTTATAAAAGGAGAACCTTTTGGGATATTTTGGAAACGACGGAACGTGTATTTAAGAAAACACATATGGGCATATATTATTATTTTAAAATGAGCGTCCATCAGCTATGCCTGGAGTTACGCATTTCCGCGGCGATTTAGAAAAGATTTTGCATGTGTTTTATTCAGATTTTGGAGTTTTCAAGGATGCGTACTATACACGTATTATAGTATTTGACTAGTGTATATTGGATTCAGTTGTGGATTTCGAGATTTGTATCTCTATTGTAACTCCGAGGATATCCGTGCAAATCCGATGATTTGCGTAACGCTTGATGGAGTTGATTTTGAGTTTTGTACTCGTTTTTATGCGCACTTGACGCGCTGTGTTATTTCTGCGATTTCCATGATTTTGGAGCCCCGCTGTTTTGAGCCGATTATTGAAATGTTTTAGATTTTTGGGGTTTAAATTTAAATTCGGGGACCGAATTTATTTAAGGGGGGAAGATTGTAACATTTCAGAAAATATAAAATATTATTTTTGGGAATTTAATATTAAAATAATATTTTTCCCGAAAACTGCCGATTTATGAAATTGGGGTTTTCGAAAAATGGTATAAATATATATCAATAATTATGAAATAAATAGAAATTAATATGATTTATTCATTTAAAAATATAATTAAAGGATTTGGCATTTTTAAAAATTATTATACGCAGTTTCGATAAAAACCCGATTAGTGCACTGCTAATCGCAATTAAGCTAAATCCGCGTTTTTACAGTTTCCATGGTAAGTGCACCATGACATGTCCATTTTTACACATGTTTCATTTCATTTGTGCTTTAAATTATGGTTTTGGTGGAGATAAAAGAAAAAGGAAAAAAAGTCAAGGGAGACATAATGATTAGGTTAGGTGGGCTTTTGGAGAGAGAGTGAGTGTGAATTGTGAGAGAGAGGGAGGGGGCTGCTGCCATTTTTGAATCCCCATCATATTTTTCATCTTCCTCTTCATCTCCTCAACTCCAAAAACCCTCCACAAAAATCCATAGATCCATCTCCAACCATGCCCCAAAACCCGACACACCCTTCACAAATATTAATCCCCTCTTCAACCTCTACACGATGGACCGAGCAAAATGGGATTTTGACGACGTTGGGAAGTGTAGGGTTCCTAGGCACACAATAGAGGTCTCACAAGGCATCAACCATGCCAATTTTAAATTTTACAAGTGCCGAGAAACTCTAATACGGATCGTTAACTAGAATTTTAGGCGAAACAAAAACCTAGTTAACAACTTAACTAAAAGTGAGAAGCTACAACCTTTGTAGATCCGGTTCTCCACTTCCTTAGCTCCACGTAGACGTCCTCTCGCTGTCCAAGTCGGATCTCGGACTCTAGCATCGGCTTCATCGGAGAAATGAGCGGACAAGTCGTCGGCTACGATGCCTAAGATGATCTACGTCGAGGTTGCACTAGATCAAGCTCCAACTTCACCAAGTTGTGAAACTTGTGAAGAAAACACCCTATACTACTTGGCAAGAGGTAGAGGGTGAAGAAATAGGAGGTGGGTTCACTTTAGAATTGGATTTCTCACACTTTTGCTCAAGTTGCCATTGATGGTGGCAAGTTTTCTTTCTTGGAGAAGAAGATGAAGAAAAAGATAGAATATGATAAGTATATCTTTTAAAATGCAAAAGAAAATGAATACTTATCATAATATGAATCATGGTTAGGTGTAGAGAATTGACTAAGGTTAGATGAATGGTTAGGGTTAAGCATGAAGACAAAATGGTCACTTTGGTCAAAGCTTCATGAAGCTTCAACAAGCTTCAAGAATGATAGCAACCATTTTGTTTTCTTTTGCAATTTCTTTTTAATCCAAATTAAAAAGATAAATGAATGAATAAATAAAAACCCTAACCATTTACTTAACCAAGGTTTAATTCTTTACACTTAACCAAATGAGCAAGCATCATCAAACATGATACAAACATGTGCACAAAAGTATATCACATATACAACTTGCACATCAAGTGAGAAAATCCATTTAAAGTGAACCAATACTAGTTAATGCAAAGTAATATATCAAATATATAATTATACATTAAATCATTAAATCAACACTTGATTTAACGATCCGGTTATGTCGCACATAACCGACTAGTATACAATATATCGATTTATCGAATCAACGATTCGATAACTAGGTTATATCGCGTACAACCAATCGAAACATTCATCGCGAGAATGAAATACGGTATCACATACTCGCATTATTCTCGGTCCCGCACATATCTCATATGCACTCCTATTTCGTTTCGCTTGAGCCAGGAAACCCCTGTGTAGGACTCTAAAGACTCGTCAATACGCCGGTAGCAGATGATGATCATATCAAGCACCCACAAGCCGCAAGCGGTCCACTAAATGTAACGGCCACCCGGGTATTGAGCGATCAGAAGATCGACGAGCTAGCCCGCTCACACTCCTGTGAATCCAATCAGTAACACTTACCGTACAGTCCGGTCTGTTCATCTGATATGTCGCATATCAAGTCTAGGGGTGGTAAACGTTAGACCCTAATAACCGATAAGGCGTGCCGATGTGAGGCTCATAACGGGTCGAGAAACTACTAGTAACACTTACCAGCAAATCTCTGATCAGCCCTGGCCAGGGACTTCCCTGTTACGGCCAATCGAGCACAGCGCAACATCAACCCCCAATACCGGGTGAGACGAAACCCCTCCTATCGCTCATTGCCTCCATGTGACTCGGGACTGTACCCAAAGACCACCATTTTGCACGCCCTCATGGACGTGGTAAGGTGGAGATCAAAGCACAGTGGGAATCACACAAGACTCTATGACGATCTCGGGTCTACAGACTAACCTGTAGAAGTGTCACCTGAGAACTGCCATCTGATGTGAGGTATAATACCATCTGGGAGTTCTCGGCGAGTCCGTCCAGTGTACCCAGTCTCCACTGAGCACCCGTATACCATCTCTGATGTCAAACACCAATGGATATGGGATCATCCATCGCCCATCTCATGGGTCGAGAAGCATATACGCTAGTCTACACTGGTATATCGATGCCCCATCTCGATACACCCACGACTAGGGACCTTGAAGGATGTACCTATAGACTACCATGTCCCCACTAGTATGATCTGCATCACAGTCCAGGTAGTCAAGTACACATCCTAAGGGCTTTACCAACATGTAACTATAAGACAGTGCAAAGAGACAAGTGTACATGTTAAGATAAAGAGTAACCAGATAGCATACTATCATATCGAGCAAAAAAGTCATCTCTATATATGTCCAAGCATCCAATATAAAATACATCATGTGTACAATACTGGCCTCTAGGGCATACATACAAATAACAATCTCCCACTTTCCCTAGGGCCAGCTGCTGTAGTATCGCATACCGAGCATCCCGAAGAGTCTCTCAAACTGTATCTGGGGAATGGCCTTCGTGAGTGGATCCCCCGTGTTGTTCTTCATGTCAACCCTCCTGACCTCGATCTCCCGGCGTTCAACTATCTCCCGGATCAGGTGATACCGCCTCAGAATATGCCTGGATCGCTGATGGGACCTGGGTTCCTTGGCTAAAGCCACCGCTCCATTGTTATCGCAATACAATTGGATGCTCAATGGATGGAACCACTCAAAGTTCAGCAATGAACTTCTTGATCCAGACAGCTTCTTTAGCAGCATCGTTGGCAGCGATGTATTCAGCCTCCATCGTCGAGTCTGCCACGGTTTCCTGCTTGGAACTCTTCCAGCTAACCGCCCCTCCGTAAAGGGTAAAGACAAATCCCGACTGCGACTTAGAGTCGTCCTTATTACTCTGGAAGCTCGAATCGGTAAAGGACTCCACTTGGAGTTCTCCGTTACCATACACCAAGAGCATCTCTTTAGTCCTTCGCAAGTACTTGAGAATGCTCTTCACAGCTGTCCAGTGACTCTCTCCAGGATCAGCTTGATACCTGCTCACTATACTTAGTGAGTATGCTACATCGGGTCTGGTACATAGCATCGCATACATGATAGAGCCTATAGCCGAAGCATAGGGTATCCCTTGCATGCGAGCTCTCTCCAAATTAGTCTTGGGAGACATCTCTTTGGAGAGAGTGACTCCAGAAATCGTGGGTAAATTCCCACGCTTGGATTCTTCCATACTAAACCTCTTTAGTATGGTGTCAATGTACCTGGATTGGGACAATCCCAATATCAGTTTGGATCTATCTCTATAGATCCTTATTCCCAATAGATCCTTATTCCCAATATGCAGGAGGCATCACCAAGATCTTTCATTGAGAATCTTTGTGATAAGAAGAGCTTGACCGATTGCAGCATAGGAATATCATTTCCTATCAAAAGTATGTCGTCCACGTACAATACGAGGAAAACAACCTTACTCTCTGCTACCTTCTTGTAGATACAAGGTTCATCTGGGTTTTTGACGAAATCAAACTCTTTGATAACGACGTCAAAGCAGATGTTCCTACTCCGCGATGCTTGCTTTAATTCATAAATGGATTTAAGCAGCTTGCACACCTTCCCGCTGCTCCCACTGTCTACGAAGCCCTCTGGCTGAGTCATGTACACGCACTCTTCTAAATCACCATTTAGAAAGGCGGTCTTAACATCCATTTGCCAGATTTCATAGTCATGATATGCAGCGATGGCAAGCATGATCCGGATGGATTTAAGCATAGCCACTGGAGAAAAGGTTTCGTCATAGTCCACACCTGGTCTTTGACGAAAACCTTTTGCAACAAGTCTAGCTTTGAAAGTCTCCACTTTCCCATCTACACCAAGTTTTTTCTTAAAGATCCACTTGCTCCCGATGGGTTTTACCCCTTCAGGAGCAATATCCAAAGTCCATACTTTTTTGGTGTACATGGATTCCATCTCGGACCGCATAGCATCCAGCCATTTCACTGAGTCTTTACTCGTGATGGCCTGCTCGAAGCTAGTAGGGTCATCATCCTCCATGATGCAATCCTCGCTCCCACTATCCATGAGAAAACCGTAGTATCTCTTAGGTTGGCGAGGAACCCTAGTAGATCGGCGGAGAGGCTGAGGTTCATTGGGAGCTACTGAATCTTCTGGTTCCATTAAATCTTCAGTTACGGTTTGTGTATCTGGAACTTCTTCCAGCTCTACCACTTTGCCACTAATTTCTTTTTCAAGGAATTCCTTTTCTAAAAAGGTGGCATATTGAGAAACAAACACCTTTTGTTCTTCAGCATGGTAGAAAAAATATCGTTGTGAATTCTTAGGATATCCCACAAACTTGCAAAGAACTGACCGTGCCTCGAGTTTGTCTGGATTTTGCCTTTTGACAAAGGCCGGACAACCCCATATCTTAACTCGTTTAAAATATGGTCTCTTCCCACTCCATATCTCATATGGTGTGGTAGGTACAGATTTAGATGGAACTTGATTCAATAGGTATGCAGCTGTCTCCAGCGCATATCCCCAGAAGGAAATAGGTAACTCAGCTGTGCTCATCATAGAGCACACCATATCCAATAGGGTGCGGTTCCTCCGTTCTGATACACCGTTGTGCTGTGGTGTATATGGAGGAGTCAGCTGAGAGAGAATCCCATTCTCTTTTAGGAAGTCCAGGAATTCATTGCTCAAGTATTCACCTCCTCGATCAGATCGTAGGATTTTAATACTTTTTCCGGTTTGGTTCTCAACTTCTTGTTTTTATTCTCTAAATTTCTCAAAAGCTTCTGATTTGTGTTTCATCAGGAACACATACCCGAACCTAGAGAGATCGTCAGTGAATGTAATGAAGTATGAAGAACCATCCCTGGCATGTGTAGACATAGGACCGCATACATCACTATGTATCAGTCCTAAGAGTTCGGTAACTCTTTCTCCGTGTCCCGTAAACGGAGTTTTGGTCATCTTGCCTTTGAGACATGACTGGCAAGTGTCATAAGTGTTAGGTCCACGTTGCAACCCCCGGTTCTTATGGGGAGGCGGAAACGGTATAACAATCAAATTTTTTTAGTGCATGGGGCAACATGGACTAAACAAGGTCGGGATCGTGTCTAAACTAAACTAGCAAACATGCAAAGGAGAGTTAACTACTCGGCAAAGTGGTTATACCTAACTTGAACTCCTTCTTCTTGAAAACTTGTAGAGGTTGATGGTTCTTTCCTCGTTGCCTTCTTCCGTCAAAGATGGATCCACCTGAGGGTTCAACCTTCGGGCTCTTTCTCGAACTTAGAGTGAACTAGGATCTCCGGCTTGCTAAACCTTGAACCCTAGAGAGAGTAGAGAGTATCTATGGGGTGTTTTCTTTTCAAGGAGAGGGATTCTCAACACATGAGAAGGATTCTCCTTGAGCTTGAGGAAGAAGAAGATGAAATGAGGAGAGAGAATCTATATGATAGAATGAGCTATCTTTTCCTTTTGCAACCATAACAAAAGAAAAAGAATTATCTAATTAATAATAATAATTCAAATGAAATAGTTGATGGTTGTATTTGGAATGACCATTATCATCACTTCATTAAATGAATGTAAGCTAGAATCAAGGAGTATCCTTGCAAAGTAATGATGATGGTCAAACATTCAACCATGGTCAACAAGTCAACCATGGTCAACAAGTCAACAAAACCAACCATGACACAATTTCATTTAATTACTATTATTAATTGATATTTCATAAATCCATTAGGGTTTGGAAAAAGACGACTGTCAACTGTGCATACGCACCCGTTACGAAACCCTAATGAAAGACCTCTTCCTCCGCCTCAAACAACTGTGCATACACACCTACATTCTCGTTCCGAGGAACAAGAATACTGAGAGATAAATGCAACCCCAAAACATATACCAGTATCTGGCTCAAACCAGAGCCTGCTAGTATAAACCGTCCGGACTCCAAACGTGCACAAGTGCGCGGATGAGAACGAACCCTGCCGCAAAACCATGCGACCTCTACTCAGTTTTGCCCAGAGGCGAATAGCCCTCTGTGTGGGACTCTAAAGACTCGACACTACGCTGGCAGTGGGTTTAACCACAGACCGCAAGCGGCACTAGCTGTGCGTAACGGTCCCCAGGTAGATGCCGATAAGAAGACTGACGAGGTAAAACCCATCTGAACTCCTACTGAGTCTGAATGTGACATTCTCCGTACAGTCCGGTTTGTTCGTCTGATACATCGTATGTCGGGCCTAGGGGGCGGCAAGCGTCAGACCCCTAATAGCGGTAGAAGTCGTGTCGGAGTGAAGCCCAGAACACCCTGAGATAGCACTGGAACCTACAAGTATATCTCGCTTGCCCTGGCCAGGGACTACTTGTGTAATGGCTCTCCTAGACACAGCGCGATGTCAACCCCCAATACCGGGAGAGACGAATCCTGTCTAACCGTCACTGCCTCCAAGTGCTTCGGGACTGCTCCCAACTACTACCTGTTTGCATGACTCAGAAGAGCCGTGGTAGGGTAGTAATCAAAGAACAGTGGGAACACACTCGAGGCGGAGTGACAGTGTCAAGTCAGCGGACTAAGCTGTACTCATGTCACCTGGGAACTGATAACTGACGATAGGTATAATACCAACCATCAGTTCCCGACGAGTCCTGTCCAGTGTACTCATAACCTAACGAGCACCCGCATACTATCTCAAGTACGACGTACCGACGGCTGTGGGACAGACCGTCTCCCGTGCTGGGATGAGAAGCGCATACGCTAGTCTACTCCGGAGCATCGATGCCCTATCTCGATACTCCCACGACCAGGGACGTGTATAAGGATGTGCTTGTAGATTACCCAGCCCCCACGAGTGTGATCGCCTTCACAACGCCGGTAATCAAGCAAAGATCCTAAGGGCTCTACTAATGCGTATAGGTGATATAATAAATAAACACACAAGTACACATTAAAGCAGAGACGAACCAAGTAGCATACTACTATATTGAGCAAGATTGTCTGTACAACTGTGAATATCCCAAGCTTCCATCAAGTAATATACATACTAGTATGATACAGTAATGGCCTCTAGGGCATATACACTAACAATCTCCCACTTGCACTAATGCCATGTACTGGCGTATCGAAGACCTATCATCTCGATCAGCCGCTCGAACTGAGTCTGGGGTAAAGCCTTCGTGAATGGGTCCGCAGTGTTGTTCTTTGTGTCCACTCTCCGCACCTCGATCTCCTGGCGATCAATGATCTCCCTGATCAGGTGATACCGCCTTAAGATGTGCCTGGATTTCTGATGGGACCTTGGTTCCTTCGCTAAAGCTATAGCCCCATTGTTATCGCAATACAAAGGTATTGGGTCAACAATGGACGGAACCACCTGAAGTTCACTAATGAACTTCTTCATCCAGACCGCCTCTTTTGCGGCATCGCTTGCAGCAATGTATTCAGCCTCCATCGTCGAGTCTGCGACGGTATCCTGCTTGGAACTCCTCCAACATACCGCCCCTCCGTTGAGGGTAAACACAAAACCCGAGACAGACTTGCTGTCATCTTTGTCACTCTGGAAGCTTGAATCGGTAAAGGACTCGACCCTGAGGTCTCCATTACCGTAAACCAGGAACATCTCCTTAGTCCTTCTCAGGTACTTGAGAATGTTCTTCACTGCTGTCCAGTGGTCCTCCCCTGGGTCTGACTGATACCGGCTTACCGCGCTCAATGCGTAAGCTACATCTGGTCTTGTACATAGCATCGCATACATTATAGATCCTACCGCCGAAGCGTAGGGTATAGTGCTCATGCGAACCCTCTCCTCGTCAGTCTTAGGAGACATCTTCTTGGATAGGGTAATTCCGTGCAATGCGGGTATGTTACCGCGCTTGGAACCCTCCATACTAAATCTCTTTAGTACGGTCTCTATGTACCTGGACTGCGAAAGTCCCAATAGTTTCTTGGATCTATCTCTATAGATCTTGATCCCCAGAATGTACGAGGCATCACCCAGGTCCTTGATGGAGAACCTTTGTGACAAAAATAGCTTGACCGATTGTAGCATAGGAATATCATTTCCTATCAAAAGAATGTCGTCCACGTACAAGACTAGGAATACGACAGTTCGTCCTACAATCTTCTTATACAAACAGGGTTCATCTTCGTTCTTGATGAAATCAAATTCCTTGATTGCCTCATCAAAACAGATGTTCCAGCTCCGCGATGCCTGCTTTAATCCATAAATGGATTTAAGCAACTTGCACACCTTTCCGCTGCTCCCACTGTCTACGAAACCTTCTGGTTGATCCATGTAAACGCACTCTTCCAAACAACCGTTTAGGAAAGCCGTTTTAACATCCATCTGCCAGATTTCATAGTCATGGAAGGCAGCAATGGCAAGTAGGATCCGAATGGATTTGAGCATAGCCATCGGAGAAAAAGTTTCATCATAGTCCAAACCAGGTCTTTGACGAAAACCTTTTGCAACGAGTCTAGCTTTATAGGTTTCCACCTGCCCATCTACACCAAGTTTTCTTTTGTAGATCCATTTGTATCCAACGGGTTTTACCCCAGGTGGAGCAATATCCAAGGTCCACACTTTATTGGCGTACATGGACTCCATTTCGGATGGCATTGCTTCCTGCCACTTATCAGAGTCCCTACTGATAATGGCCTGCCTGAAACTGGTAGGGTCATCTTCTTCCAAGATGCAATCCTCTCGATCCCCATCTATGAGAAAACCGAAGTATCTCTCGGGCGGATGAGAAATCCTACCAGATCTGTGGAGTGGCTGAGGTTCGTCTGGGGTTATAGAATCTAGCGGTTCCTCCAAATTTTCAGTTACATTTTGTGGTCGCTGAATTTCTTCCAGTTCTACCGAACTCCCACTAGTTTCTTTTGCAAGAAACTCCCTTTCTAAGAAGGTGGCGTGGCGAGATACAAACACCTTCTGTTCCTCAGTGTGGTAGAACAGATATCCCAGTGAGTTTTTAGGATATCCTACAAATTTACACAGAACTGATCGTGCCTCTAGCTTGTCCGGTTTCTATGTCTTCACATAGGCCGGACAACCCCATATCTTAATAAACTTCAGACATGGTTTCTTACTGCTCCATATTTCATATGGAGTTTTAGGCACAGATTTGGACGGAACTTGATTCAAAAGGTATGCCGCTGTCTGAAGCACATGTCCCCAGAATGAAAGAGGTAACTCAGCACTACTCATCATGGAGCGAACCATATCCAATAGGGTACGATTCCTCCGCTCCGATACACCGTTGTGCTGTGGTGTATAAGGAGGTGTAAGCTGAGAGAGAATACCATTCTCTTTTAAGTAATCTAGGAATTCCGTGCTTAAGTACTCCCCTCCCCTGTCAGACCGGAGGATCTTGATACTTTTGCCTGCGTGGTTCTCTACTTCGTTTCTGAATTCCTTGAATTTCTTAAAAGCTTCAGATTTGTGTTTCATCAGATACACATATCCGAACCTAGAGAGATCGTCAGTGAATGTGATGAAGTACGAGAACCCACCCCTTACATGTATAGACATCGGACCACATACATCACTATGTACGAGTCCCAAGAGCTCTGCTGCTCTTTCTCCATGTCCGGTGAACGGAGATTTGGTCATCTTCCATTTGAGACAAGACTGACAAGTTTCATAAGATGAAAACTCGAACGAATCCAAGAGTCCATCTTTATGCAACTTACTCAGTCTTTTCTCTCCGATATGACCAAGTCTACAATGCCACAAGTAGGATTCATTCGTATCTGAATTCTTCCTCTTGCGTGTGTTTTGTATATTGAGAACTGTATTCTGATTTAGAACGTAGATACCATTACACAGTGTACTCTCTGCAACCAGTACCTTATGAAGGTAAATGTTCATGATATTCTTTTCAAGAACAAAGTTATATCCATCTTTATCGAGTAAAGAAACTGATATGATGTTGCAAACCATGGAGGGTACATAGTAGCAATCATTCAAAATCATAGTCTTGCCATTTGGCAATACTAGGTGATATTCACCGACGGCTGCCGCATTAACTTGTGCTCCGTTCGCTACTCTGAGCGACATATCACCCGGTGCAACTTTCCTACTTTTTCTCAGTCCCTGTAATAAATTACAGATATGAGATCCTGATCCGGTATCAAGTACCCAGGAGGCAGCGCTGACCGTAAAACAGTTCTCAATTACAAGAACACCTGAAGTAGATGCAAAACCATGCTTCTTCTTCGACTGGGTATCCTGGAAATCCATACAATCCCCTTTCCCATTCTCATACTCATGACTCTTGTCACAAGTTAGAGATGAACCAACTTTCCCCAGTCCCGAATAAGAATTCGGATCGGTCAAACGATACATTTTATTATCTTGATTAGGGCGTGAAAAGGTTGCTGCCTGGAGAGAGAGAAAAGAAACACTCAGCGTATGCTCTTGCAAGATTAGATTGGTTTATTAATTTATCTAACCAGGATGTCTCCCACTGTTTACTCAAATTCTTTTTAAAACCTTTTAAAAGAAGAACTAGTCAGGATTTTAATTCACGTCACAATACTTGCTTAACCTTTCAGCCAGGCTAGTGTCGGTACTTCGAGGGAGGTTTTCCAACGCTTTCGCGAAGTTCCTTAATTCAAGAACCTCTTTTCCCTGGGGGCGTAGCCCCGCTAACACCTTTCTAGACACCTACTAGGTTTATAGCATTGATCGTTTAGTGAAATAATCTCCCAAGAGTAATCCAACTCATCAGTGGGATCGGGATCCAACTATCATTGTGTGATGACCTAGATGGAATCCACTCTAGTCACCACACTCCAGAAGGTATGCTAAATCTGCAAGTTTCAGTACTTTTGAAACTCCCGATGTGGTTTTTGCCCCTAGGACCCAAGTGACCTTGACGAATAATCAACAAATCAAAAGGTCCTAGTCAAGTTCAACCCGTCGTTATCCAGGATTGCATTAGACCCGCCCGCATGATCCTTGACGAATAATCAACAAAATCATGCGACCGTCCTAACCAATCGCATCTTTCAGTGCAACAGAAAATTATTACTCAGCTACCGTTCACTGTGTCTTGACGAATAATCAACAAACGCAGCACGAATACTAAGTATTAATTATCCGAAACGACGGAGGGCTACGGCTGGGCTTTTGGCGAAAAACCCGTTAACGTAATGAACTTGATATCGTTGAAGGAACCTGGTAATCTTTTTGAAAATATAGTGGCGAAAACTTTTACTAAAGAGGTCACTCCCTGTGTAGGGATCTCGGCTCTTTCCTCGTCGAATGAGGTGCAGGATATTCCAAACTGAATACCTCGATGCAAAGCAAGAATAATCGACTATAGTGAAGTTATTACCCTGACGCAAACTTTTGTCTAAGGGGTCACTCCCGATGAAGGGATCTCGGCCCTTGCCTCGTCGACTGAGGTGCTGGGCATTCACAACCGAATACCGCGATGCAAAACAAAAATTGAACGTCCTTGCAATAACAGCTTTTTTTTGAAAAATTGTTCCAACAACGTCTTTTAGGTTTATTTTCTTGCATTAGTTCTTTTAATGCGTCCCATCTTTTAATCCTACCATTGCAGAAAACAACCAAAATATGACGTACGCTTTGTTAGTTGTGTGTATGCCCTAGAGGCCAGTATTGTACAGATTATGTATATTATATTGGATGCTTGGACATATATAGAGATGACTTTCTTGCTCGACATGATAGTATGCTATCTGGTTACTCTTTATCTTAACATGTACACTAGTCTCTTTATACTGTCTTATAGTTACATGTTGGTAAAGCCCTTAGGATTTGTACTTGACTACCTGGACTATGATGCAGATCATACTAGTGGGGACATGGTAGTCCATAAGTACATCCTTCAAGCTCCCTAGTCGTGGGTGTATCGAGACGGGGCATCGATATACCAGAGTAGACTAGCGTATACGCTTCTCGACCCATGTGATGGGCGATGGATGATCCCATATCCATTGGTGTTTGACATCAGAGATGGTATACGGGTGCTCAGTGGAGACTGGGTACACTGGACGGACTCGCCGAGAACTCCCAGATGGTATTATACCTCACGTCAGATGGCAGTTCTCAGGTGACACTTGTACAGGTTAGTCTGTAGACCCGAGATCGTCATAGAGTCTTGTGTGATTCCCACTGTGCTTTGATCTCCACCTTACTACGTCCATGAGGGCATGCAAAACGGTGGTCTTTGGGTACAGTCCCGAGTCACATGGAGGCAATGAGCGATAGGAGGGGTTTCGTCTCTCCCGGTATTGGGAGTTGATGTTGCGCAGTGCTCGATTGGCCATAGCAGGGAAGTCCCTGGCCAGGGCTGATCAGAGATTTGCTGGTAAGTGTTACCAGTAGTTTCTCGACCCGTTACGAGCCTCACATCGGCACGACTTATCGGGTTATTGGGGTCTGACGTTTACCACCCCTAGACTTGATATGCGACATATCAGACGAAGAGACCGGACTGTATGGTAAGTGTTACTGGTCGGATTCGCAGGAGTGTGAGCGGGCTAGCTCGTCGATCTTCTGATCGCTCAATACCCGGGTGGCCGTTACGTTTAGCAGACCGCTTGCGGCTTGTGGGTGCTTGATATGATCATCATCTGTTACCGGCGTATTGACGAGTCTTTAGAGTCCTACACAGAGGTTTCCTGGCTCAAGCGAAACGAAATAGGAGCGCATATGAGATATGTGCGGGACCGAGAATAATGTGTGTATGTGATACCGCATTTCATTCTCGCGATATATGTTTCGATTGGTTATATTCGATATGACCTAGTTATCGAATCATTGATTCGATAAATCGATGCATTGAATACTAGTCGGTTATGTGCGACATGACCGGATCATTGAATCAAGTGTTGATTTAATGATTTAATGTATAATTATATATTTGATATATTACTTTGCATTAACTAGTATTGGTTCACTTTAAACGGATTTTTCTCACTTGATGCATATTGTATATGTGATATGCTTTCGTGCACTTTTTTGTATCATGTTTGATGATACTTGATCATTTAGTTAAGTGTATAGAATTAATCCATGGTTAATTTGATAATTAGGGTTTTGCATATTCATTTATTTATTTATTTGTTTAATTATTTATTTGAAATGGATTATGATGAGAATGGTGGCTCTTTTTGTTTTAAGTTGAAGCTTCATGAAGCTTTGACTTTTGTAACCATCCTTATCTTCATGCTTAACCCTAACCCTCTAAAGTGACCATGGTTTATTCTCTACACTTAACCCTAGTTTAGTTATGATAAGTATTTGATTTTCTATTTCTTTTGATGATAACTTATCATAACTAGCTCATTTTCTTCTTCTTCTTCAAGCTTGCTACAACAATGGCAACTTGAGATCTAGTGAGATAAATCCAATTCTAAAGTGAACCCACCTCCTATTTCTTCACCCTCTACCTCTTGCCAAGTTGTTTTGGGTGTTTACTTCACAAGTTTCACAAGTTTGTGAAGTCGGAGCTTGAGTTTGTGCAACCTCGACGTAGATCGTCTTTGACACAAAGCCGACGACCTATTCCGCTTGTTTTCCCGATGAAGCCGATGATCGAGTCGAGGATTCATGATGGACAGCGAGGACATGACCACGTGGAGCTAAGGAGGCGGAAATCCGGATCTACAATGGTTGTAGCATCTCAACTTTAGTTAAATAGTTAACTAGTTTTCCGTTTCGCCTAAATATCTAGTAAACGATCCGTGTTAGGGTTTCTCGGCTTCCATAATTTTTGAATTTGGCATGTTTGATGCCTTGTGAGACTCCATTAGGATGCCTAGGAACCTTTCACTGGTATCAGAGCCTAGCTAGAGCCTTAGGCGAAGTCTAGACGGAGTTTGAAGTCCGAACGAACCCGAAACCCCGATGCCCAAGAGCTCTCTGGACATTTCATGAAATCTGGGAATTTTTGATATTAAAAAAACTTAAAAAATTCACTAAAGAATTCTAAGAATTACTGTGTAAAACGTTTCCCATGAACAGTTCCTTGAGCCGCGGAAACGCGGCAGAAGCATGGCTTCTGCCGCTGTTCCGCGGTCATATAGTGACGTCAGCCCCACTTATTTGCACAGTAATACCTGATAAATTCTGGTGAGTTCTCTGGGTATTTTTAAATTGATTTAAGGGTTGAGTGCTATGGGGTTATATTGGGAATCGACGATTCGATCGGAATATCAAACTTTGTCTAAGTGTTTTTCCAGATAACTGTAGAATATGTTAAAAAGTTTGACCGGATACAAATGCCCAACTTTTCCCCTGCCGAAAAATTCCAAGTGTTGGATTTTTCTGTGGTTAAAAGACGTTCGAAGTAGTGCAAGTAACGCGATGGTCCCTCTAGAAGACAACAAACCTTAACTCGATTATGTGACCGTCTTGAACTGCCCTTTGAACCTTCGGGTTTGGGGCAGTACGGCGTGCCACATGTGAGGCGTTGGCTTGACCCTTCTACGGCTGGACCGTTGGTACTGAGGCATGAAGTGAATGTTTTTGAACCTATTTTATGTGTTGATCGGTGTCGGGAAAACTTGGGTATTCGAATGTTCGATCGGAAAGTTTAAGATTTTCTGTTTATCTGGAATGTGATACAATAATTGGAATTCACAAGTAGTTATGAGATAACTGAATGAATGTTATAAATCTAGCAATTTAGTCCCATATGATATTGAAAAGAGTTTTCGATAATGAGACTAAAATGCGGGATTTATATCTGTTAGGCATGCGATGTCTAAAGTTGTTGCGGATTCCAATTGTTGTAGTTTTACACTTTCTTTTCTGTGACCGTAAGTGTAGTATGTCCATATCGCCGGTTTCGTTGCTATACGTCAACGACAATTGGGGTATGCATACTTACTTACGTTGATGACATGTGATGTTATGTGTTGCTAGATATGTTATATTGGATTGTCGTGTTCGAATAGCCGGGGGTTTTTTTTATGTGAGATGAGTGTTTTTCATTTTCATTCATGTAAAAACTTGTATGTAATATTCTTTTATTTGGGGCACTTCCAGGTAGCGGAAGTTGTCACCCTTTGTATATTATTTACTTTTCCGCATTAGGATGGACCCAAGGAGGGGAGCACAAGTAACCGGGTTCTGGGGTCCAGTGGGAGACCAACTCGAGGAGTCGAGTCCGGGTCTCCTAACCCTAGAATTGGCAGGGTTGCTTGCCGCTCTCGTAGGGGTCTAGGGGTGTGGGATTGGCTATTCATCACGACCGTGGAATCCGTGTTTTATACTGGCTCGTATTGAAAACACGGACGTCCTAGTATATCCAATATTTCATATGTTTCTTCTGCTGCGATATCTGTGTTGTGATTCTGTGATGGATATAGTATATAGTATATATGATATATTATATAGACGTTACTTATGTTTTACACCCGCGCTAGCCCTGCCCTGCTCTGTCGTTAGTTACCTAACCTAATGGTGCACGAGGGGACATCGAGGCGACTGCGGATGGCATAAGTGTACGTCATATCTATCTGTGATGTTTAGGTATTTAAATGATGGGACTTCATTAATGTGATTAATGAAAGGAAAGAAACCTAAGATGTTGTAGAATCAGATTTTAAATAAAACAGGTAGCTACAGTTCTTGCTTTGCATAGCGGTATATATGATATACCCCGCACCTCATTCGACGAGGAAAGGACCGAGATCCCTTCACCGGGAGTGACTCCTTTAGCAATAACTGGCAGATGCTACACACTCGGTTTGGCTTTGATTGCTTTTAAGAGTTTTTGCTTTGCACAGTGATATATATGATATATCCCGCACCTCATTCGACGAGGAAAGGGCCGACGATCCCTTCGCCGGGAGTGACCCCTTTAGCAAAACTGGAAAAGCCTTAAAATCACTCCATTTCAAAACTTCATTTGATTCTACAACGATATCAAGTTCATTACGCTCATGGTTTTATGAAAACCTGCGTAGCCCTCCGTCATTTCAGATAAGTACTAGTTAGTATCCGTGCTGCGGTTGTTTGGCATGCGTCAAGGCGTAGTGTACGGTAGCTAACTAGTGCTCATTTGCTAGCATACGATGCGATTGGACTAGGGCATTCGCACGGCGTTGTTTGGCATGCGTCAAGGGTCGTGCGGGTGGGTTTAATTCAATCAGGAAATGACGGGTTGAACTTGACTAGCGCACTATGGGTTGTTTGGCATGCGTCAAGGTCATAGCACGCTAGGGGCAAAAGATTGTCGGGAATTTCAAGTGTTGAAATTTGCAATGAGATTGCATACCTTCTATGAGATAGTTGGATCCCGATACCCACTGCGAGTAAGAGTTACTCCTGGGAGAGTTTTACACATTACAATTAGCCGATCAAGTAGGTGTCTAGAAAGGTGTTAACGAGGTTACGCCTCTGGGAAAATGAGGTTTACAGTAATTAGGTTCGTGCGAAAGCACGGGGGACCTCCCTCAAAGTACCGACACTGGCCTGGCTGAAAGATTGGCGAACTTGTAGTGTGTAATTAATCCCGGCTAGTCTTTCCTTTTAGGGTTTGGAGGAAGATTTGATAAAAAGCAGTGGGAGCCATCCTGATTAGATAAGATAATAACCAATCTGATCTTGCACGAGCATACGCTAAAGTGTTTTCTTCTCTCTCTCTCCAGGTAGCGACGATTTCATGCCTTAATAAAGATAATAATATGGATGTATTGACCGAACCCGCATGTTATACTGTGCTGGGGAACGTTGGTTCCGTTCTTTCCTATAAGAGTTATAGGACTGAACAGGATATAGGGGAATACCAGGATTCCCATGCCACCCGAATGAAGAAAGTACATGTTGATGCATTTTCTTCGGGTGTGTTCGTTACTGAGAACTGTTTCTCCATTTGCTCTTCGTCCTGGGTATTGGATACCGGGTCAGGATCCCATATATGTAATCAGTTACATGGGCTTAGGAAAGGTAGAGAACTTGGAGAAGGTGATAAAGACATTAGAGTTGGAAATGGTGCAATTGTTGCAGCTAAGACTGTCGGGGAATATCACCTTGTATAACCAACAGGTAATACATTGGTTCTGAACGAATGCTATTACATGCCGAACCTGATATGCAACATTATATCGGTTTCTTTATTAAGTAAAGAGGGATATAATTTTGTATTACAGGACAATGTTATGAACATTTTCCATAACCAAAAGTTGGTTGGATCAGGCACGTTGTGCAATGGCATTTATGTTCTAAACCAATCAACAGTCCTGAGCATAACAAACACACACAAGAGGAAGAGTTCTGAACTCAATGAATCCTTCTTGTGGCATTGTAGACTGGGTCACATCAATGCGACACGACTAGCTAAGTTGCATAAAGATGGATATTTAAATCCGTTTGAATTTTCATCTTATGACACTTGCCAGTCATGTCTCAAAGGCAAGATGACCAAGACTCCGTTTACGGGACACGGAGAAAGAGTTACCGAACTCTTGGGACTGATACATAGTGATGTATGCGGTCCCATGTCTACACATGCCAGGGATGGTTCTTCGTACTTCATTACATTCACTGACGATCTCTCTAGATTCGGATATGTGTTCATGATGAAACACAAATCAGAAGCTTTTGAGAAATTTAGAGAATATAAACAAGAAGTCGAGAACCAAACCGGAAAAATTATTAAAATCCTACGATCTGATCGAGGAGTGGAATACTTGAGCAATGAATTCCTGGACTTCCTAAAAGAGAATGGGATTCTCTCTCAGCTGACTCCTCCTTATACACCACAGCACAACGGTGTATCTGAAAGGAGAAACCGCACCCTATTAGATATGGTGCGCTCAATGATGAGTACAGCTGAGTTACCTATTTCCTTCTGGGTGTAAGCCCGCGGGGGCGCCCCGGCCGTCAATCCGACGCCGGAAACGCGGAAAACAAAAACTTTGCGAACTTTGCAAAACGGCACCACCGCGGACTTTTTACCCGGATCGGGCCATTAACCTAGCTAGCTAGCAAAAAGAAAAAGAGTAGAGAAGTTATACCAAGCGATCCGTGTCCTTCGGTCTTCATCTCCACTCCGATCTCCCGCGGAATCTCCGTCACCTCCTCGCTCGTCGGAAAGGGCACCACGTAGCCGGAATCTTTTACGGGCTCCCGCCTCTTGACCGAGGCAACTCGGGCGCGAAGTTGGCTAGCCGACGCGTCCAAGGCTTGATATAGAATAGTGTAGTGAGTTGTCTCTTTAGGGTTATGGAAGTTGCCTTGATGGAGGGATTTGAGGAGGAGAAAGAATGAATGAAGCTTGGGATTATTGCAAGCATCAAAGCATGAAATGAGATGAAGAATAAACCTAACACAAATCAACCTCTCTCTCTCTCCAAACAAGTGGCCGGCCCCTTTAGATGATAGAATAGATTGGAGAGAGAAAAACAAGAAAGAATATATCAAAAGATAATACAAACCTCACAAATCAATCCTTTTTCACTCATCTCAAATGAAAAGCAAAGAGATGGACAAGAATGGAATAACATGATGATGCAAGTCTCATCAAAAGCAACATATGCAAGAAAGCCCCTCACAACATGTTAATTGCGAACTTGCAATTAACACTCTCCATCACAAAGCCCGGCCGAGAAGGAATGAAAGAAAACCGGCCGGAACGGAATGCAAACTGGCAACTACAGAAAACCGATCCCGTAATAAATTACAGGAAAACCCCACTACTGCAAATACATGCCCGCATTTGTATTCGCACTGAACACAAATGCAAAGAGACAAAACTACACTATCTAATACTAGTATCCGGCTTAAACCAAAGCCGGCTAGTAAAAACTGTCCGATCACGATCCGTGCAATACCGCACGTATCTGATCGAACCCTGCCATATCTCCATACGGCCTCTACAGCGTTTCGCCCGAAACTTGAGTAACTGTCTGTGTGGTGGACTCTAAAGACTCGTCAATACTGTGGCTGTGGATTTAACCACTAGCACGTCAGAGGTATTAGCCATACGTGACGGGCCACCAGCTATTGACCAAAAGGGACGTCGATGAGCGAACTCATCCTGACACCCTACTGAGCCTGTCAGTGACAATATCCGTACAGTCCGGTCCGTTCGTCTATGAGTATCGCATGGCGGGCCTAGGGGGTTGGTAAAAGTCAGACCCCCAAAAGCGGTACAAGTCGTGTCGGAGTGTAGCCCAGAACACCCTGAGATACTACTGGAATACCTACCAGCAAATCTCCTGCCTTGGCCAAGGACTTTTCATGTTCTGGCTCTCCTAGACACAGCACGACCTCACCCCCAATACCGGGAGAGACGAACCCCTGCAGATCCGCTCACTGCCTCCATGTGGCTCGGGACTGCACCCAACTAAAACCTGTTTGCACGACTCCTTTGAGCCGTGGTAGGGTAGTAATCAAAGTACAGTGGGAACTCACACGAGACAAATGACGATCCCAGGTCGATGAACTAACCTGTACACATGTCACCTGGGAACTGCTATCTGACGTCTGGTATATCCCAACTAGCAGGTTCCCGGCGAGTCCTGTCCGGTGTACTCATAACCCAATGAGCACCTGTATACATCTTAGGTGAACCAACTGACACCAGTGGCTTGTGAGACCGGCCACCGCCCCTCGTCGGGGTCTCGACTGTATACACTAGTCTACTCTGGAGAAACGATGCCCTGTCTCGAATCTCCCACGACTAGGGACCTTTTAAGGATGTGCTTATAGACCCCCAGCTCCCACTTATATGATCGCCCTCATACTGCTGGAAGTCAAGCAAGAATCCTAGGGGCTTTATCAACGTGTAATAGCGACTCGTAAGGTCACCTAAAGCAGTACACGATGATAAAGATAAACCAGATAGCATACTATCATCTCGAGTAAGACTGTCCTACCGGGATAGGTCCTCCCCTCAATCATTGCAATCACGTGCCTGTGACCCAATAATTGACTCTGAGGGCACTATCTCCAACAATCTCCCACTTGCACTCGAGGCTAATTATTGCGATGTCGCATACTCACAGCCCGTGTGATACCGAACACCCAACTCCTCTACTAGTCAGTCTCACAAAGCTCGTTTGCGAAACTATTGCGTTCGAGGAATAGCCTCAGTGAGTGGATCCGCTTTGATGTTTCTTTCTATGTCTCTCTATATCTCATGTTCGCAGAGAAAACTATCTCCCGAAATGAGCAATACCTGTCTTAGAACGTCTGGATGTCTGATGGGACCTAGTTCAGAAATGAACTCCAAATCCAAACTTCTTAGACTGTATCGACAACTGAACTTAATCAGTGTCCTGCGCCATGCCTTCCCTCAGTATCCACCTGGATCACCTGTCCAAAATACTGCCCCTCGTCAGAGGAAAAACTATAACTCTGAAAGCCACTCTGCCATCCAGGTCACCTTGGAAGCCTGGAATGATAACCGTCTCCTAAAGGAGGCTGCCGTTATCAAATCCCTAGAACATTCACTTATGTTCTAAAACTGCTTCCGACTGTTTCTCCAGGATTGGATCAATATCAACTTATTGCACCTACTGCAAGAACAACATCTGGTGTGGTACTTGACATCTCATGATTGACTCAATTGCCTAAGCAAGTGATCTGTCAATCATGCGTATCCCTCTCCCCTTTAGTCTGTAAGACACCTTTAGAGAGGGTGACTCCATTACCTGCAGGTACACTACCGTGCCAGGAGTCGTCCATTCTAAATACTCATAGAATGCTGTCAAAGTACCCAGATTGGGAAACCACCCAAATCTAGATCTAATAACCAGAATGTCTGATATAATATCCAAGTCCTATATGGAGAAACCACCGTGTGACGTCCAAAGTATAACCGATCGTAGTATAGGAATATCACTTCCTACTCTGTGTATGTCATCAAATACCAGGACATCACACCCTACTACTTTCTCAACAGATCCATCCCCTATTCTGATGAAGTCAAACCTATGACTGTCACATCAGAAATAGATGATCTATCTCCGCTATATCTGCTTTAGTCTATAAATAGACATAAGCCTGATGTCCACCAATGCTTCCGCTGCTCCCACTGACTACGACAACCCTCTGGCAGAGTCATATACACGTACGCTTCTAAAGCAAGTTTAGAACGACGCTATACTCATCCTCCCGCCGGGTCTCGCAGTCTGGAACAACAGCAATGGCAAGTGTGGGTAAACAAGAACCTCCCTGCCACCGTCCTTGAGCATACCGAAGTACCTCTCGAGTGCCTGAGGTTACCCACCATATCTGCGGAGTGGCCAATGGAATGTCAAACCAGATTGAATCTTTAGGTTCTTATGAAATCTTCAGTAATCGTTTGTGGTTCTGGAATCACTTCCAGTTCTACCATACTCCCACTACTGTTTTTCTGAAAAAAAAAAATCCATTTTTGATAAAACTGTGGCGAGTCAAGAACAATATCACTATTGATCTTCCAGATGGTAGAAAATCAACCCTCGTCATAGCCCGGGTCAACCCACAAACAGCCACTACTGAAACGTGCCTTGAGTTGTCCAGTGTCTGGTTTTAAGCATAAGCCGGACAACTCCCCGTATCTTAACAATGTCAAGATATGAACTGTTCTATATCCAAGAACCAGAGGCACTGATTTAATTGAACCAGATTCAAATCATGCAGCTGTCTCCAGTGCATGTCAAGTAAATGGAAGGAGGCTGATCAGCGTTACTCAACTTAGGAACACTTCCAATTATGAGTAACCTGAAAGAGAAGTTAGTTCTCTTAACCATTACTATCAACTGAATACCATTCACAAGTATCTACATCTTCGATCACCTTGAAGAATCCCGATACTTGCGATACCTGGTTCTCTACTGTATTCTTATACCTATAACTCCTCTAAACTTAGACCCTGTGTTTCTACGAAACACATGTCTAAGAACTAGAGAAGTTAAAAGTAAACAGAATATAGTACGAGGACCAACCCCTCTTTCCTAATGGACACTGGACAATATACAATACTCTGTATAAGTCCCCTGAGTCTGGTGACTCATTCACTGTGTGTCGTAGGTTGAAAACTGTACTTTTGGTTAAGAAGAATTACACCGTTGTTCAATGCTCCTTACCTAACCATCCACAGATATAGGTAAATGTCATGGACATAATTTCAAAAAGGTATATCTCACTCTATAAAGATAGACGTACAGATATATCAATTTGAAATTGGTGCATAACAACGGATATTCAAAACCAAATATTTGCCGACCGGCAAACAACCCAGGTGACTTCCTCAAATATCACCGATTACAACGAATCTCGATATAATGAGGATGATCACCTAATTCCCAATAACTTACTCCCACTCATCATCTGTAAAACCATACAGATGTGAGAACCATACCTGGTAAATACATACCCTGGAGTAAGTGTCTAATCGGGAAATCAGTTTTCTTTTAACAGTACACAGTGGAACTGAAACATTGAGATGTTTCGATGGGGTATCCTGGTATTCTTAGTAATGCCTCTTCCATTATCCAGATTCACAACTATAACTGTGTAATTCTTTGCCACCTCTCCAAATCCCTTTATATGTCTTTAGTCATTACCTTCTGTACACCCCTTTAGGCCAAATGGTTTTCATCCTTCCCTACCGTTCGGCACCAGCCTATGGTTTGGAAGAAGACTATCCAATAAGCATAAAGGGTGTACTGTCCTAATCCTAGGAGCACTCGCAATGCGAGAGAAGGTGAGGATAAAAGACAACCGAATGTACTTAATTCATAGGTGATTTAGGATTGACAAAGAAGTACATGGTTTGGTCGTGAATAGCAGTCGCAATTTACTTTGCCCTCTTACTAATCCCTTGCTTTGTCTGAACTTAATACCTTCTGTACACCGTTTAGGCTAATTGGCTTTCTTCATTCCCCACCGTTCGACACCAGCCTAAGGTTTGGAAGAAGACTATCCAATTTGCGTAATAGGTGTACTATCTCCTAAACCAAGGAGTACTCGCAACCTGAGAGAAGGTAAAAGGTAAAGACAACTGAATAGTCCTATTCGTTTTCTCCAGAACCGGAAACCATCCTCGAAGTCCTTCGAGTTCGTATATAACCATACGATGGTTTTGTCCAATGGAAGTGGACGTTCGTAGTAATACGGGGTGTCCCGGAGAAAAGAGTAAAAGTAGGAGTGGCAAAGAGGTCTGCAACTCTGACAATCCAAAAGCCAGTGTTAAGAAGGTTCGGTCAACTTGGTCACTGAGTCATAGTCTAGGGTCGGGTCAATGGTCGCTGCCAGAGAGAGAGAAAAGAAACACTCAGCGTGCACTCTAACCTAGATCAGAATGGTTACCAATTTATCTAATCTGGAAACCTCCCACTGTAACGTCAAATTCTTCCCCAAACCTGAAAGAAGAATTAGCCGGGATCACCCGAGGAGTAAACCAACTCATCAGTGGGAATCGGGATCCAACTCTCATCGCATGATAACGTGACGGAATCCGCTCACGTTATCACACTCCAGAAGGTATGCGCATATCTGGCAAGTTTCAGTACTTTTGAAACTCCCGATGTGGATTTCTACCCCATGCTCTTATGACCTTGACTTTGGCCAACATATCATAAGTCACATGTCAAGTTCTACCCGTCATTTTCCTGGTTAATTTGAACCCACCCGCACATACCCTTGACTTTGGCCAAAATGGCAGTACGACTGTCCCAAACCAACGCATCTATCTATGCTGCATATGAATACCCAACAGCTACCAAACACTGTGCCTTGACTTTGGCCAACATACACAGCTTGAATACTATTGACCATCCATATGAAACGACGGAGGGCTACGAATGGTTTCTGGCGAAAACCTTTAACGTAATGAACTTGATATCGTTGAAGGAACTGATAGCTTTTAAAAATATAGTGACGACAACCTTTGCTAAAGAGGTCACTCCCGGTGAAGGGATCTCGGCTCTTTCCCCGTAGAATGAGGTGCAGGATATTCCAACTGAATACCACGGTGCAAAGCAAAAGTAATCGGCTATAATGAAGTTAATGCCCTGACGCAAACTTTTGTCCAAGGGGTCACTCCCGGTGAAGGGATCTCGGCCCTTGCCTCGTCGACTGAGGAGCAGGATATTCCAACTGAATACCACGATGCAAAACAAAAGAGAACGCCCTTGCAATAACAGCCTTTTGAAAAAGTGTTCCAACAACATCAGAATAGGTTTGTTTATCTTGCATTGATCCGAATCAATGCAGTCCCATCAATTGATCACACCACAAAGAACGAAAATATACTGATGTACGTATATGCCATCCGCATTCGCCACTGGGTCCCGTCATCACCCGTTAGGTTAGCTAACTAACGACAGAGCGGGGACTGGACTAGCGCGGATGAAAAACATATACAACATCTACTAATATATATATAATATATAATTTTCGCTCAAGGCGTGAGAAAAGCAACACAGAAATGTATAGCAACACAGATCAATACAGATATCTGGGATCCCCGGGTTTCACAGAGCCGCTGAAACCCGACGTTCCCCTGGTCGTGTGGATAGCCTGTGCAATGAAATCCTAGACCCCTACGGGCGCGGCAAGTCACCCGCCAAAACCTGAAGCGAGGCAGCCCCCTTCAGCAACGTGAATGGACCACCCAGCACTTCACGGAATCCGGTAACTTGGGCACCCCTCCTGGGTCAGCCTGTACCCCCTACGAGTGCGGCGAATAGCCCGCCAATTCTAGAGTGAAGCCCCCTCCGTCTCAACGCCATGAGATGCGGGCTTGTTGCCCTCCAGAATCCGGCTATCCGTGCACTCCTCCGCGGGGTAATCCTAGTACAGAAAGTAAAATATACATACACCGGGTACATCGACCGCAACCAGGTCGTGCCCCAAAAGAATAATACAAACAGGCAGTGACGGCAGTCCACATGTCGGACGCTCGCCCCGCAATATCAAATGTACATAAAAAACAGAACTGTACTACAACTGCATCCAGGCTATCCCCCACGACCGATCCGCAACAATACAGTACAATCACAGAACATCAACGTGAAAGTCACGTTCGCAAATCCGTCTAACCGGGCTATAGCAGTTAGACGGGATTTACCGATCAAATGATATTCACGGTCGCAGATATAATGTAAAAACTGTGAACTAGCATGTTTAAAATATCCGATCGAACAAATTTATCAAAGTGGGCCCCACACACTACTGTAGCACTTACAGAAAATCTGGGCCCAAAGAAAATGTCCCAAAAGCCCTATTTCCTACTCATAAGCTTACTGGGAAAATATGGTGCCACAATTCCCTATTTCCGCCGCGCAAGCGCGGCCAAACCAGGGGTTTGGCCGCGCTTCCGCGGTCGAAGTATGGAATGAGTGGATCGTATTTTCCCAGATTTCTTATAATTTGTTGTACATGCCTCTGCAATCACCAGAAAAATTTTAGGAGCTCAAAAAATTTTAACAGAGAACACATGTGCACAAAATACGGTTTTTGGGTTTTTGTTCGATCGAGTTCTAAACGCGCTAGAGCAAGCTAGGGAAGGTTAATGGCGTGGCTCTGATACCATTGTAAGCCCGCGGGGGCGCCCCGGCCGTCAATCCGACGCCGGAAACGCGGAAAACAAAAACTTTGCGAACTTTGCAAAACGGCACCACCGCGGACTTTTTACCCGGATCGGGCCATTAACCTAGCTAGCTAGCAAAAAGAAAAAGAGTAGAGAAGTTATACCAAGCGATCCGTGTCCTTCGGTCTTCATCTCCACTCCGATCTCCCGCGGAATCTCCGTCACCTCCTCGCTCGTCGGAAAGGGCACCACGTAGCCGGAATCTTTTACGGGCTCCCGCCTCTTGACCGAGGCAACTCGGGCGCGAAGTTGGCTAGCCGACGCGTCCAAGGCTTGCTATAGAATAGTGTAGTGAGTTGTCTCTTTAGGGTTATGGAAGTTGCCTTGATGGAGGGATTTGAGGAGGAGAAAGAATGAATGAAGCTTGGGATTATTGCAAGCATCAAAGCATGAAATGAGATGAAGAATAAACCTAACACAAATCAACCTCTCTCTCTCTCCAAACAAGTGGCCGGCCCCTTTAGATGATAGAATAGATTGGAGAGAGAAAAACAAGAAAGAATATATCAAAAGATAATACAAACCTCACAAATCAATCCTTTTTCACTCATCTCAAATGAAAAGCAAAGAGATGGACAAGAATGGAATAACATGATGATGCAAGTCTCATCAAAAGCAACATATGCAAGAAAGCCCCTCACAACATGTTAATTGCGAACTTGCAATTAACACTCTCCATCACAAAGCCCGGCCGAGAAGGAATGAAAGAAAACCGGCCGGAACGGAATGCAAACTGGCAACTACAGAAAACCGATCCCGTAATAAATTACAGGAAAACCCCACTACTGCAAATACATGCCCGCATTTGTATTCGCACTGAACACAAATGCAAAGAGACAAAACTACACTATCTAATACTAGTATCCGGCTTAAACCAAAGCCGGCTAGTAAAAACTGTCCGATCACGATCCGTGCAATACCGCACGTATCTGATCGAACCCTGCCATATCTCCATACGGCCTCTACAGCGTTTCGCCCGAAACTTGAGTAACTGTCTGTGTGGTGGACTCTAAAGACTCGTCAATACTGTGGCTGTGGATTTAACCACTAGCACGTCAGAGGTATTAGCCATACGTGACGGGCCACCAGCTATTGACCAAAAGGGACGTCGATGAGCGAACTCATCCTGACACCCTACTGAGCCTGTCAGTGACAATATCCGTACAGTCCGGTCCGTTCGTCTATGAGTATCGCATGGCGGGCCTAGGGGGTTGGTAAAAGTCAGACCCCCAAAAGCGGTACAAGTCGTGTCGGAGTGTAGCCCAGAACACCCTGAGATACTACTGGAATACCTACCAGCAAATCTCCTGCCTTGGCCAAGGACTTTTCATGTTCTGGCTCTCCTAGACACAGCACGACCTCACCCCCAATACCGGGAGAGACGAACCCCTGCAGATCCGCTCACTGCCTCCATGTGGCTCGGGACTGCACCCAACTAAAACCTGTTTGCACGACTCCTTTGAGCCGTGGTAGGGTAGTAATCAAAGTACAGTGGGAACTCACACGAGACAAATGACGATCCCAGGTCGATGAACTAACCTGTACACATGTCACCTGGGAACTGCTATCTGACGTCTGGTATATCCCAACTAGCAGGTTCCCGGCGAGTCCTGTCCGGTGTACTCATAACCCAATGAGCACCTGTATACATCTTAGGTGAACCAACTGACACCAGTGGCTTGTGAGACCGGCCACCGCCCCTCGTCGGGGTCTCGACTGTATACACTAGTCTACTCTGGAGAAACGATGCCCTGTCTCGAATCTCCCACGACTAGGGACCTTTTAAGGATGTGCTTATAGACCCCCAGCTCCCACTTATATGATCGCCCTCATACTGCTGGAAGTCAAGCAAGAATCCTAGGGGCTTTATCAACGTGTAATAGCGACTCGTAAGGTCACCTAAAGCAGTACACGATGATAAAGATAAACCAGATAGCATACTATCATCTCGAGTAAGACTGTCCTACCGGGATAGGTCCTCCCCTCAATCATTGCAATCACGTGCCTGTGACCCAATAATTGACTCTGAGGGCACTATCTCCAACACTGGGGACATGCGCTTGAGACAGCCATGGACCTATTGAATAGAGTTCCTACCAAATCAGTGCCTACCACTCCATATGAGATATGGAAAGGGAAGAGACCACATCTTAATTATATTAAGATATGGGGTTGTCCAGCCTATGTCAAAAGACAAAATCCGGACAAACTCGAGGCAAGATCTGTCTTATGTAAGTTTGTAGGATATCCCAAAAATTCACAAGGGTATATCTTCTACCACCCCGAGGAACAAAAGGTGTTTGTTTCTCGACATGCCACTTTCTTAGAAAAAGGTTTTCTTATGAAACAGACAAGTGGCATTGAGGTAGAACTGGAAGAGGTTCCAGCGACACAGACTACAACAGAAGATTTGGTTGAACCCGAAGATTCCGTAGTTCCCGATGAACCCCAGCCACTCCGCCGATCTAGTAGGGTTCCTCGCCAACCTGAGAGATACTACGGTTTTCTCATGGACGGTGGAAGCGAGGATTGCATCATGGAGGATGATGACCCAACTAGCTTCGAGCAGGCCATCACGAGTGGGGACTCAGTGAAATGGCTGGATGCTATGCGGTCTGAGATGGATTCCATGTACACCAACAAAGTATGGACTTTGGAAGTTGCTCCTGAAGGGGTAAAACCCATTGGGAGCAAGTGGATCTTCAAGAAGAAACTTGGTGTAGATGGGAAAGTGGAAACTTTCAAAGCTAGACTTGTAGCAAAGGGTTTTCGTCAAAGACCAGGTGTGGACTATGACGAGACCTTTTCTCCAGTGGCTATGCTTAAATCCATCCGGATCATGCTTGCCATCGCTGCTTATCATGATTACGAAATCTGGCAAATGGATGTTAAGTCCGCCTTTCTAAATGGTGATTTAGAAGAGTGCGTGTACATGACTCAGCCAGAGGGCTTCATAGACAGTGGGAGCAGCGGGAAGGTGTGCAAGTTGCTTAAATCCATTTATGGATTAAAGCAAGCATCGCGGAGTTGGAACATCTGCTTTGACGTCGTTATCAAAGAGTTTGATTTCGTCAAAAATCCAGATGAACCTTGTATCTACAAGAAGGTGGCAGAGAGTAAGGTTGTCTTCCTCGTATTATACGTGGACGACAAACTCTTGATAGGAAATGATATTCCTATGTTGCAATCGGTCAAGCTCTTCTTATCACAAAGATTCTCAATGAAAGATCTTGGTGATGCTTCCTGCATATTGGGGATCAGGATCTATAGAGATAGATCCAAACGGATTTTGGGATTGTCCCAATCCAGGTACATTGACACCATACTAAAGAGGTTTAGTATGGAAGAGTCCAAGCGTGGGAACTTGCCCACGAACTCTGGAGTCACTCTCTCCAAAGAGATGTCTCCTAAGACTGATTTGGAGAGAGCTCGCATGCAAGGGATACCCTATGCTTCGGCAGTAGGCTCTATCATGTATGCGATGCTATGTACCAGACCCGATGTAGCATACTCACTAAGTGTAGTGAGCAGGTATCAAGCTGATCCTGGAGAGAGTCACTGGACAGCTGTGAAGAGCATTCTCAAGTACTTGCGAAGGACTAGAGATATGTTCTTGGTGTATGGTAACGGGGAACTCCAAGTGGAGTCCTTTACCGATTCGAGCTTCCAGAGTGATAAGGACGACTCTAAGTCGCAGTCGGGCTTTGTCTTTACCCTTTACGGAGGGGCGGTTAGCTGGAAGAGTTCCAAGCAGGAAACCGTGGCAGACTCGACGATGGAGGCTGAATACATCGCTGCCAACGATGCTGCCAAAGAGGCTGTCTGGATCAAGAAGTTCATTACTGAACTTGGAGTGGTTCCATCCATTGAGCATCCAATATCTTTGTATTGCGATAACAATGGAGCGGTGGCTTTGGCCAAGGAACTCAGGTCCCATCAGCGATCCAGGCATATTCTGAGGCGGTATCACCTGATCCGGGAGATAGTTGATCGCCGGGAGATCGAGGTCAGGAGAGTTGACACGAAGAACAACACGGCGGATCCACTCACGAAGGCCATTCCCCAGATACAATTTGAGAGACTCTTCGGGATGCTCGGTATGAGATACTACAGCAGCTGGCCCTAGTGCAAGTGGGAGATTGTTAGTTGTGTGTTTTCCCTAGAGGCCAGTATTGTACAGATTATGTATATTATATTGGATGCTTGGACATATATAGAGATGACTTTCTTGCTCGACATGATAGTATGCTATCTGGTTACTCTTTATCTTAACATGTACACTAGTCTCTTTATACTGTCTTATAGTTACATGTTGGTAAAGCCCTTAGGATTTGTACTTGACTACCTGGACTATGATGCAGATCATACTAGTGGGGACATGGTAGTCCATAAGTACATCCTTCAAGCTCCCTAGTCGTGGGTGTATCGAGACGGGGCATCGATATACCAGAGTAGACTAGCGTATACGCTTCTCGAACCATGTGATGGGCGATGGATGATCCCATATCCATTGGTGTTTGACATCAGAGATGGTATACGGGTGCTCAGTGGAGACTGGGTACACTGGACGGACTCGCCGAGAACTCCTAGATGGTATTATACCTCACGTCAGATGGCAGTTCTCAGGTGACACTTGTACAGGTTAGTCTGTAGACCCGAGATCGTCATAGAGTCTTGTGTGATTCCCACTGTGCTTTGATCTCCACCTTACCACGTCCATGAGGGCGTGCAAAACGGTGGTCTTTGGGTACAGTCCCGAGTCACATGGAGGCAATGAGCGATAGGAAGGGTTTCGTCTCTCCCGGTATTAGGAGTTGATGTTGTGCAGTGCTCGATTGGCCGTAGCAGGGAAGTCCCTGGCCAGGGCTGATCAGAGATTTGCTGGTAAGTGTTACCAGTAGTTTCTCGACCCGTTACGAGCCTCACATCGGCACGACTTATCGGGTTATTGGGGTCTGACGTTTACCACCCCTAGACTTGATATGCGACATATCAGACGAAGAGACCGGACTGTATGGTAAGTGTTACTGGTCGGATTCGCAGGAGTGTGAGCGGGCTAGCTCGTCGATCTTCTGATCGCTCAATACCCGGGTGGCCGTTACGTTTAGCAGACCGCTTGCGGCTTGTGGGTGCTTGATATGATCATCATCTGCTACCGGCGTATTGACGAGTCTTTAGAGTCCTACACAGAGGTTTTCCTGGCTCAAGCGAAACGAAATAGGAGCGCATATGAGATATGTGCGGGACCGAGAATAATGTGTGTATGTGATACCGCATTTCATTCTCGCGATATATGTTTCGATTGGTTATATTCGATATGACCTAGTTATCGAATCATTGATTCGATAAATCGATGCATTGAATACTAGTCGGTTATGTGCGACATGACCGGATCATTGAATCAAGTGTTGATTTAATGATTTAATGTATAATTATATATTTGATATATTACTTTGCATTAACTAGTATTGGTTCACTTTAAACGGATTTTTCTCACTTGATGCATATTGTATATGTGATATGCTTTCGTGCACTTTTTTGTATCATGTTTGATGATACTTGATCATTTAGTTAAGTGTATAGAATTAATCCATGGTTAATTTGATAATTAGGGTTTTGCATATTCATTTATTTATTTATTTGTTTAATTATTTATTTGAAATGGATTATGATGAGAATGGTGGCTCTTTTTGTTTTAAGTTGAAGCTTCATGAAGCTTTGACTTTTGTAACCATCCTTATCTTCATGCTTAACCCTAACCCTCTAAAGTGACCATGGTTTATTCTCTACACTTAACCCTAGTTTAGTTATGATAAGTATTTGATTTTCTATTTCTTTTGATGATAACTTATCATAACTAGCTCATTTTCTTCTTCTTTCTTCAAGCTTGCTACAACAATGGCAACTTGAGATCTAGTGAGATAAATCCAATTCTAAAGTGAACCCACCTCCTATTTCTTCACCCTCTACCTCTTGCCAAGTTGTTTTGGGTGTTTACTTCACAAGTTTCACAAGTTTGTGAAGTCGGAGCTTGAGTTTGTGCAACCTCGACGTAGATCGTCTTTGACACAAAGCCGACGACCTATTCCGCTTGTTTTCCCGATGAAGCCGATGATCGAGTCGAGGATTCATGATGGACAGCGAGGACATGACCACGTGGAGCTAAGGAGGCGGAAATCCGGATCTACAAAGGTTATAGCATCTCAACTTTAGTTAAATAGTTAACTAGTTTTCCGTTTCGCCTAAATATCTAGTAAACGATCCGTGTTAGGGTTTCTCGGCTTCCATAATTTTTGAATTTGGCATGTTCGATGCCTTGTGAGACTCCATTAGGATGCCTAGGAACCATTCACGCTTATGCCATTCGCATTCGCCACGGGGTCCTGTCATCACCCGTTAGGTTACTTAACTAACGACAGAGCGGGGGCTGGGCTAGCGCGGCTGTAAAACATAAGCAACGCCTAAATAGTTATAAATATATAGCAATGATAGACATTACAGATCACAGATGAATACATTGGATATACTAGGAATCCGCAATCCGTTCGAGCCTGCAACGAAAAGCGGATTACACGGTCGCGGTGAATAGCAAATACACCAACCAAGACCCCTACGGGTGCGGCAAACTACCCGCCAAGTACCCGGTAGTTTGTGCACCCCTCCATGGGTCTATCCTAGGAGCAAAAACAGTAAAAAGAATTATACAATGACGGCTACAACCCCGACCCGGTTGTGCGGCCATACAAATAATAATATTACATCAATTTACATATTACAAATGAATGAAAGAAAAACAAAAGCTCATCTCACATCCACCCCGGCTATTCACCCGCGACAGTCCAACATATTCATATAAACATTCCAATATCAAACACAGATCACAGAGATGTATAACCCCGACTAATCGACATATAGCGATTAGCGGACGTTCAATACATTCAAACATCACAGATATAACCAATATAGCCGAAGTGTAGCGAAGTTCGAAAAAAATACGGATTTATAGGACCCCAAAAGTAAATTTCTTTTCTGGAAAATCTGGGCACATATGACATATTTGAAAAATCCCAAAACCCTACCAGAAGAACACTGCACAAAACACGATCACATGAAGAGCCCAAACGGCGGCGGATCCGCGGCTAAGAGAATAGCTGAGGCCGCGGATCCACGGCGGTTTGAAGGCTTCATGGGATCGTTTTTGGTGGGTGTTCTCACAAAACCCTAAGCCGATTTTAGGAGTAAAACTTTTTACTTTTAGAGAACAAAAAATTTCAACAGAAACTTAGGGTTTTAGAATTTCCGGTTTTGCGATTTTTCCGTTTCGAACTTCCATACACTTCGCTACCAAGCTAGTTTAAGTTTAGTTAGGCTCTGATACCACTGTTAGGTCCACGTTGCGACCCCCGGTTCTTACAGGGAGGCGGAAACGGTATAACAATCAAAATTTTTTAGTGCATGGGGCAACATGGACTAAACAAGGTCGGGATCGTGTCTAAACTAAACTAGCAAACATGCAAAGGAGAGTTAACTACTCGGCAAAGTGGTTATACCTAACTTGAACTCCTTCTTCTTGAAAACTTGTAGAGGTTGATGGTTCTTTCCTCGTTGCCTTCTTCCGTCAAAGATGGATCCACCTGAGGGTTCAACCTTCGGGCTCTTTCTCGAACTTAGAGTGAACTAGGATCTCCGGCTTGCTAAACCTTGAACCCTAGAGAGAGTAGAGAGTATCTATGGGGTGTTTTCTTTTCAAGGAGAGGAATTCTCAACACATGAGAAGGATTCTCCTTGAGCTTGAGGAAGAAGAAGATGAAATGAGGAGAGAGAATCTATATGATAGAATGAGCTATCTTTTCCTTTTGCAACCATAACAAAAGAAAAAGAATTATCTAATTAATAATAATAATTCAAATGAAATAGTTGATGGTTGTATTTGGAATGACCATTATCATCACTTCAATAAATGAATGTAAGCTAGAATCAAGGAGTATCCTTGCAAAGTAATGACGATGGTCAAACATTCAACCATGGTCAACAAGTCAACCATGGTCAACAAGTCAACAAAACCAACCATGACACAATTTCATTTAATTACTATTATTAATTGATATTTCATAAATCCATTAGGGTTTGGAAAAAGGCGACTGTCAACTGTGCATACGCACCCGTTCCGAAACCCTAATGAAAGACCTCTTCCTCCGCCTCAAACAACTGTGCATACACACCTGCATTCTCGTTCCGAGGAACAAGAATACTGAGAGATAAAAGCAACCCCAAAACATATACCAGTATCTGGCTCAAACCAGAGCCTGCTAGTATAAACCGTCCGGACTCCAAACATGCACAAGTGCGCGGATGAGAACGAACCCTGCCGCAAAACCATGCGACCTCTACTCAGTTTTGCCCAGAGGCGAATAGCCCTCTGTGTGGGACTCTAAAGACTCGACACTACGCTGGCAGTGGGTTTAACCACAGACCGCAAGCGGCACTAGCTGTGCGTAACGGTCCCCAGGTAGATGCCGATAAGAAGACTGACGAGGTAAAACCCATCTGAACTCCTACTGAGTCTGAATGTGACATTCTCCGTACAGTCTGGTCTATTCGTCTGATACATCGCATGTCGGGCTTAGGGGGGAGGCAAGCATCAGACCCCTAATAGCGGTACAAGTCGTGTCGGAGTGAAGCCTAGAACACCCTGAGATAGCACTGGAACCTACCAGTATATCTCGCTTGCCCTGGCCAGGGACTACTTGTGTAATGGCTCTCCTAGACACAGCGTGATGTCAACCCCCAATACCGGGAGAGACGAATCCTGTCTAACCGTCACTGCCTCCAAGTGCTTCGGGACTGCTCCCAACTACTACCTGTTTGCATGACTCAGAAGAGCCGTGGTAGGGTAGTAATCAAAGAACTGTGGGAACACACTCGAGGCGGAGTGACAGTGTCAAGTCAGCGGACTAAGCTGTACTCATGTCACCTGGGAACTGATAACTGACGATAGGTATAATACCAACCATCAGTTCCCGACGAGTCCTGTCCAGTGTACTCGTAACCTAACGAGCACCCACATACTATCTCAAGTACGACGTACCGACGGCTGTGGGACAGACCGTCTCCCGTGCTGGGATGAGAAGCGCATACGCTAGTCTACTCCGGAGCATCGATGCCCTATCTCGATACTCCCACGACCAGGGACGTGTATAAGGATGTGCTTGTAGATTACCCAGCCCCCACGAGTGTGATCGCCATCACAACGCCGGTAATCAAGCAAAGATCCTAAGGGCTCTACTAATGCGTATAGGTGATATAATAAATAAACACACAAGTACACATTAAAGCAGAGACGAACCAAGTAGCATACTACTATATTGAGCAAGATTGTCTGTACAACTGTGAATATCCCAAGCTTCCATCAAGTAATATACATACTAGTATGATACAATAATGGCCTCTAGGGCATATACACTAACAATCTCCCACTTGCACTAAGGCCATGTACTGGCGTATCGAAGACCTATCATCTCGATCCGCCGCTCGAACTGAGTCTGGGGTAAAGCCTTCGTGAATGGGTCCGCAGTGTTGTTCTTTGTGTCCACTCTCCGCACCTCGATCTCCTGGCGATCAATGATCTCCCTGATCAGGTGATACCGCCTTAAGATGTGCCTGGATTTCTGATGGGACCTTGGTTCCTTCGCTAAAGCTATAGCCCCATTGTTATCGCAATACAAAGGTATTGGGTCAACAATGGACGGAACCACCTGAAGTTCACTAATGAACTTCTTCATCCAGACCGTCTCTTTTGCGGCATCGCTTGCAGCAATGTATTCAGCCTCCATCGTCGAGTCTGCGACGGTATCCTGCTTGGAACTCCTCCAACATACCGCCCCTCCGTTGAGGGTAAACACAAAACCCGAGACAGACTTGCTGTCATCTTTGTCACTCTGGAAGCTTGAATCGGTAAAGGACTCGACCCTGAGGTCTCCATTACCGTAAACCAGGAACATCTCCTTAGTCCTTCTCAGGTACTTGAGAATGTTCTTCACTGCTGTCCAGTGGTCCTCCCCTGGGTCTGACTGATACCGGCTTACCGCGCTCAATGCGTAAGCTACATCTGGTCTTGTACATAGCATCACATACATTATAGATCCTACCGCCGAAGTGTAGGGTATAGTGCTCATGCGAACCCTCTCCTCGTCAGTCTTAGGAGACATCTTCTTGGAGAGGGTAATTCCGTGCAATGCGGGTATGTTACCGCGCTTGGAACCCTCCATACTAAATCTCTTTAGTACGGTCTCTATGTACCTGGACTGCGAAAGTCCCAATAGTTTCTTGGATCTATCTCTATAGATCTTGATCCCCAGAATGTACGAGGCATCACCCAGGTCCTTCATGGAGAACCTTTGTGACAAAAATAGCTTGACCGATTGTAGCATAGGAATATCATTTCCTATCAAAAGAATCTCGTCCACGTACAAGACTAGGAATACGACAGTTCGTCCTACAATCTTCTTATACACACAGGGTTCATCTTCGTTCTTGATGAAATCAAATTCCTTGATTGCCTCATCAAAACAGATGTTCCAGCTCCGCGATGCCTGCTTTAATCCATAAATGGATTTAAGCAACTTGCACACCTTTCCGCTGCTCCCACTGTCTACGAAACCTTCTGGTTGATCCATGTAAACGCACTCTTCCAAACAACCGTTTAGGAAAGCCGTTTTAACATCCATCTGCCAGATTTCATAGTCATGGAAGGCAGCAATGGCAAGTAGGATCCGAATGGATTTGAGCATAGCCACCGGAGAAAAAGTTTCATCATAGTCCAAACCAGGTCTTTGACGAAAACCTTTTGCAACGAGTCTAGCTTTATAGGTTTCCACCTGCCCATCTACACCAAGTTTTCTTTTGTAGATCCATTTGCATCCAACGGGTTTTACCCCAGGTGGAGCAATATCCAAGGTCCACACTTTATTGGCGTACATGGACTCCATTTCTGATTGCATTGCTTCCTGCCACTTATCAGAGTCCCTACTGATAATGGCCTGCCTGAAACTGGTAGGGTCATCTTCTTCCAAGATGCAATCCTCTCGATCCCCGTCTATGAGAAAACCGAAGTATCTCTCGGGCGGATGAGAAATCCTACCAGATCTGCGGAGTGGCTGAGGTTCGTCTGGGGTTATAGAATCTAGCGGTTCCTCCAAATTTTCAGTTACATTTTGTGGTCGCTGAATTTCTTCCAGTTCTACCGAACTCCCACTAGTTTCTTTTGCAAGAAACTCCCTTTCTAAGAAGGTGGCGTGGCGAGATACAAACACCTTCTGTTCCTCAGTGTGGTAGAACAGATATCCCAGTGAGTTTTTAGGATATCCCACAAATTTACACAGAACTGATCGTGCCTCTAGCTTGTCCGGTTTCTATGTCTTCACATAGGCCGGACAACCCCATATCTTAATAAACTTCAGACATGGTTTCTTACTGCTCCATATTTCATACGGAGTTTTAGGCACAGATTTGGACGGAACTTGATTCAAAAGGTATGCCGCTGTCTGAAGCGCATGTCCCCAGAATGAAAGAGGTAACTCAGCACTACTCATCATGGAGCGAACCATATCCAATAGGGTACGATTCCTCCGCTCCGATACACCGTTGTGCTGTGGTGTATAAGAAGGTGTAAGCTGAGAGAGAATACCATTCTCTTTTAAGTAATCTAGGAATTCCGTTCTTAAGTACTCCCCTCCCCTGTCAGACCGGAGGATCTTGATACTTTTGCCTGCGTGGTTCTCTACTTCGTTTCTGAATTCCTTGAATTTCTTAAAAGCTTCAGATTTGTGTTTCATCAGATACACATATCCGAACCTAGAGAGATCGTCAGTGAATGTGATGAAGTACGAGAACCCACCCCTTGCATGTATAGACATCGGACCACATACATCACTATGTACGAGTCCCAAGAGCTCTGCTGCTCTTTCTCCATGTCCGGTGAACGGAGATTTGGTCATCTTCCCTTTGAGACAAGACTGACAAGTTTCATAAGATGAAAACTCGAACGAATCCAAGAGTCCATCTTTATGCAACTTACTCAGTCTTTTCTCTCCGATATGACCAAGTCTACAATGCCACAAGTAGGATTCATTCGTATCTGAATTCTTCCTCTTGCGTGTGTTTTGTATATTGAGAACTGTATTCTGATTTAGAACGTAGATACCATTACACAGTGTACTCTCTGCAACCAGTACCTTATGAAGGTAAATGTTCATGATATTCTTTTCAAGAACAAAGTTATATCTATCTTTATCGAGTAAAAAACTGATATGATGTTGCAAACCATGGAGGGTACATAGTAGCAATCGTTCAAAATCATAGTCTTGCCATTTGGCAATACTAGGTGATATTCCCCGACGGCTGCCGCATTAACTTGTGCTCCGTTCGCTACTCTGAGCGACATATCACCCGGTGCAACTTTCCTACTTTTTCTCAGTCCCTGTAATAAATTACAGATATGAGATCCTGATACGGTATCAAGTACCCAGGAGGCAGGGCTGACCGTAAAACAGTTCTCAATTACAAGAACACCTGAAGTAGATGCAAAACCATGCTTCTTCTTCGACTGGGTATCCTGGAAATCCATACAATCCCCTTTCCCATTCTCATACTCATGACTGTTGTCACAAGTTAGAGATGAACCAACTTTCCCCAGTCCCGAATAAGAATTCGGATCGGTCAAACGATACATTTTATTATCTTGATTAGGGCGTGAAAAGGTTGCTGCCTGGAGAGAGAGAAAAGAAACACTCAGCGTATGCTCTTGCAAGATTAGATTGGTTTATTAATTTATCTAACCAGGATGTCTCCCACTGTTTACTCAAATTCTTCTTAAAACCTTTTAAAAGAAGAACTAGTCAGGATTTTAATTCACGTCACAATACTTGCTTAACCTTTCAGCCAGGCTAGTGTCGGTACTTCGAGGGAGGTTTTCCAATGCTTTCGCGAAGTTCCTTAATTCAGGAACCTCTTTTCCCTGGGGGCGTAGCCCCGCTAACACCTTTCTAGACACCTACTAGGTTTATAGCATTGATCGTTTAGTGAAATAATCTCCCAAGAGTAATCCAACTCATCAATGGGATCGGGATCCAACTATCATTGTGTGATGACCTAGATGGAATCCACTCAAGTCACCACACTCCAGAAGGTATGCTAAATCTGCAAGTTTCAGTACTTTTGAAACTCCCGATGTGGTTTTTGCCCCTAGGACCCAAGTGACCTTGACGAATAATCAACAAATCAAAAGGTCCTAGTCAAGTTCAACCCGTCGTTATCCAGGATTGCATTAGACCCGCCCGCATGATCCTTGACGAATAATCAACAAAATCATGCGACCGTCCTAACCAATCGCATCTTTCAGTGCAACAGAAAATTATTACTCAGCTACCGTTCACTGTGTCTTGACGAATAATCAACAAACGCAGCACGAATACTAAGTATTAATTATCCGAAACGACGGAGGGCTACGGCTGGGCTTTTGGCGAAAAACCCGTTAACGTAATGAACTTGATATCGTTGAATGAACCTGGTAATCTTTTTGAAAATATAGTGGCGAAAACTTTTGCTAAAGAGGTCACTCCCTGTGAAGGGATCTCGGCTCTTTCCTCGTCGAATGAGGTGTAGGATATTCCAAACTGAATACCTTGATGCAAAGCAAGAATAATCGACTATAGTGAAGTTATTACCCTGACGCAAACTTTTGTCCAAGGGGTCACTCCCGATGAAGGGATCTCGGCCCTTGCCTCGTCGACTGAGGTGCTGGGCATTCACAACCGAATACCGCGATGCAAAACAAAAATTGAACGTCCTTGCAATAACAGCTTTTTTTTGAAAAATTGTTCCAACAACGTCTTTTAGGTTTATTTTCTTGCATTAGTTCTTTTAATGCGTCCCATCTTTTAATCCTACCATTGCAGAAAACAACCAAAATATGACGTACGCTTATGCCATTCGCATTCGCCATGGGGTCCCATCATCACCCGTTAGGTTACTTAACTAACGACAGAGCTGGGGCTGGGCTAGCGCGGCTGTAAAACATAAGCAACGCCTAAATAGTTATAAATATATAGCAATGATAGACATTACAGATCACAGATGAATACATTGGATATACTAGGAATCCGCAATCCGTTCGAGCCTGCAACGAAAAGCGGATTACACGGTCGCGGTGAATAGCAAATACCCCACCCAAGACCCCTACGGGTGCGGCAAACTACCCGCCAAGTACCCGGTAGTTTGTGCACCCCTCCATGGGTCTATCCTAGGAGCAAAAACAGTAAAAAGAATTATACAATGACGGCTACAACCCCGACCCGGTTGTGCGGCCATACAAATAATAATATTACATCAATTTACATATTACAAATGAATGAAAGAAAAACAAAAGCTCATCTCACATCCACCCCGGCTATTCACCCGCGATAGTCCAACATATTCATATACACATTCCAATATCAAACACAGATCACAGAGATGTATAACCCCGACTAATCGACATATAGCGATTAGCGGACATTCAATACATTCAAACATCACAGATATAACCAATATAGCCGAAGTGTAGCGAAGTTCGAAAAAAATACGGATTTATAGGACCCCAAAAGTAAATTTCTTTTCTGGAAAATCTGGGCACATATAACATATTTGAAAAATCCCAAAACCCTACCAGAAGATCACTACACAAAACACGATCACATGAAGAGCCCAAACGGCGGCGGATCCGCGGCTAAGAGAATAGCTGAGGCAGCGGATCCGCGGCGGTTTGAAGGCTTCATGGGATCGTTTTTGGTGGGTGTTCTCACAAAACCCTGAGCCGATTTTAGGAGTAAAACTTTTTACTTTTAGAGCACAAAAAATTTCAACAGAAACTTAGGGTTTTAGAATTTCCGGTTTTGCGATTTTTCCGTTTCGAACTTCCATACACTTCGCTACCAAGCTAGTTTAAGTTTAGTTAGGCTCTGATACCACTGTTAGGTCCACGTTGCGACCCCCGGTTCTTACGGGGAGGCGGAAACGGTATAACAATCAAATTTTTTTAGTGCATGGGGCAACATGGACTAAACAAGGTCGGGATCGTGTCTAAACTAAACTAGCAAACATGCAAAGGAGAGTTAACTACTCGGCAAAGTGGTTATACCTAACTTGAACTCCTTCTTCTTGAAAACTTGTAGAGGTTGATGGTTCTTTCCTCGTTGCCTTCTTCTGTCAAAGATGGATCCACCTGAGGGTTCAACCTTCGGGCTCTTTCTCGAACTTAGAGTGAACTAGGATCTCCGGCTTGCTAAACCTTGAACCCTAGAGAGAGTAGAGAGTATCTATGGGGTGTTTTCTTTTCAAGAAGAGGGATTCTCAACACATGAGAAGGATTCTCCTTGTGCTTGAGGAAGAAGAAGATGACATGAGGAGAGAGAATCTATATGATAGAATGAGCTATCATTTCCTTTTGCAACCATAACAAAAGAAAAAGAATTATCTAATTAATAATAATAATTCAAATGAAATAGTTGATGGTTGTATTTGGAATGACCATTATCATCACTTCAATAAATGAATGTAAGCTAGAATCAAGGAGTATCCTTGCAAAGTAATGACGATGGTCAAACATTCAACCATGGTCAACAAGTCAACCATGGTCAACAAGTCAACAAAACCAACCATGACACAATTTCATTTAATTACTATTATTAATTGATATTTCATAAATCCATTAGGGTTTGGAAAAAGACGACTGTCAACTGTGCATACGCACCCGTTCCGAAACCCTAATGAAAGACCTCTTCCTCCGCCTCAAACAACTGTGCATACACACCTGCATTCTCGTTCCGAGGAACAAGAAGACTGAGAGATAAAAGCAACCCCAAAACATATACCAGTATCTGGCTCAAACCAGAGCCTGCTAGTATAAACCGTACGGACTCCAAACATGCACAAGTGCGCGGATGAGAACGGACCCTGCCGCAAAACCATGCGACCTCTACTCAGTTTTTCCCAGAGGCGAATAGCCCTCTGTGTGGGACTCTAAAGACTCGACACTACGCTGGCAGTGGGTTTAACCACAGACCGCAAGCGGCACTAGCTGTGCGTAACGGTCCCCAGGTAGATGCCGATAAGAAGACTGACGAGGTAAAACCCATCTGAACTCCTACTGAGTCTGAATGTGACATTCTCCGTACAGTCCGGTCTATTCGTCTGATACATCGCATGTCGGGCCTAGGGGGCGGCAAGCATCAGACCCCTAATAGCGGTACAAGTCGTGTCGGAGTGAAGCCCAGAACACCCTGAGATAGCACTGGAACCTACCAGTATATCTCGCTTGCCCTGGCCAGGGACTACTTGTGTAATGGCTCTCCTAGACACAGCGCGATGTCAACCCCCAATACCGGGAGAGACGAATCCTGTCTAGCCGTCACTGCCTCCAAGTGCTTCGGGACTGCTCCCAACTACTACCTGTTTGCATGACTCAGAACAGCCGTGGTAGGGTAGTAATCAAAGAACAGTGGGAACACACTCGAGGCGGAGTGACAGTGTCAAGTCAGCGGACTAAGCTGTACTCATGTCATGTGGGAACTGATAACTGACGATAGGTATAATACCAACCATCAGTTCCCGACGAGTCCTGTCCGGTGTACTCGTAACCTAACGAGCACCCGCATACTATCTCAAGTACGACGTACCGACGGCTGTAGGACAGACCGTCTCCCGTGCTGGGATGAGAAGCGCATACGCTAGTCTACTCCGGAGCATCGATGCCCTATCTCGATACTTCCACGACCAGGGACGTGTATAAGGATGTGCTTGTAGATTACCCAGCCCCCACGAGTGTGATCGCCATCACAACGCCGGTAATCAAGCAAAGATCCTAAGGGCTCTACTAATGCGTATAGGTGATATAATAAATAAACACACAAGTACACATTAAAGCAGAGACGAACCAAGTAGCATACTACTATATTGAGCAAGATTGTCTGTACAACTGTGAATATCCCAAGTTCCATCAAGTAATATACATACTAGTATGATACAATAATGGCCTCTAGGGCATATACACTAACAATCTCCCACTTGCACTAAGGCCATGTACTGGCGTATCGAAGACCTATCATCTCGATCAGCCGCTCGAACTGAGTCTGGGGTAAAGCCTTCATGAATGGGTCCGCAGTGTTGTTCTTTGTGTCCACTCTCCGCACCTCGATCTCCTGGCGATCAATGATCTCCCTGATCAGGGGATACCGCCTTAAGATGTGCCTGGATTTCTGATGGGACCTTGGTTCCTTCGCTAAAGCTATAGCCCCATTGTTATCGCAATACAAAGGTATTGGGTCAACAATGGACGGAACCACCTGAAGTTCACTAATGAACTTCTTCATCCAGACCGTCTCTTTTGCGGCATCGCTTGCAGCAATGTATTCAGCCTCCATCGTCGAGTCTGCGACGGTATCCTGCTTGGAACTCCTCCAACATACCGCCCCTCCGTTGAGGGTAAACACAAAACCCGAGACAGACTTGCTGCCATCTTTGTCACTCTGGAAGCTTGAATCGGTAAAGGACTCGACCCTGAGGTCTCCATTACCGTAAACCAGGAACATCTCCTTAGTCCTTCTCAGGTACTTGAGAATGTTCTTCACTGCTGTCCAGTGGTCCTCCCCTGGGTCAGACTGATACCGGCTTACCGCGCTCAATGCGTAAGCTACATCTGGTCTTGTACATAGCATCACATACATTATAGATCCTACCGCCGAAGCGTAGGGTATAGTGCTCATGCGAACCCTCTCCTCGTCAGTCTTAGGAGACATCTTCTTGGAGAGGGTAATTCCGTGCAATGCGGGTATGTTACCACGCTTGGAACCCTCCATACTAAATCTCTTTAGTACGGTCTCTATGTACCTGGACTGCGAAAGTCCCAATAGTTTCTTGGATCTATCTCTATAGATCTTGATCCCCAGAATGTACGAGGCATCACCCAGGTCCTTCATGGAGAACCTTTGTGACAAAAATAGCTTGACCGATTGTAGCATAGGAATATCATTTCCTATCAAAAGAATGTCGTCCACGTACAAGACTAGGAATACGACAGTTCGTCCTACAATCTTCTTATACACACAAGGTTCATCTTCGTTCTTGATGAAATCAAATTCCTTGATTGCCTCATCAAAACAGATGTTCCAGCTCCGCGATGCCTGCTTTAATCCATAAATGGATTTAAGCAACTTGCACACCTTTCCGCTGCTCCCACTGTCTACGAAACCTTCTGGTTGATCCATGTAAACGCACTCTTCCAAACAACCGTTTAGGAAAGCCGTTTTAACATCCATCTGCCAGATTTCATAGTCATGGAAGGCAGCAATGGCAAGTAGGATCTGAATGGATTTGAGCATAGCCACCGGAGAAAAAGTTTCATCATAGTCCAAACCAGGTCTTTGACGAAAACCTTTTGCAACGAGTCTAGCTTTATAGGTTTCCACCTGCCCATCTACACCAAGTTTTCTTTTGTAAATCCATTTGCATCCAACGGGTTTTACCCCAGGTGGAGCAATATCCAAGGTCCACACTTTATTGGCGTACATGGACTCCATTTCGGATTGCATTGCTTCCTGCCACTTATCAGAGTCCCTACTGATAATGGCCTGCCTGAAACTGGTAGGGTCATCTTCTTCCAAGATGCAATCCTCTCGATCCCCGTCTATGAGAAAACCGTAGTATCTCTCGGGCGGATGAGAAATCCTACCAGATCTGCGGAGTGGCTGAGGTTCGTCTGGGGTTATAGAATATAGCGGTTCCTCCAAATTTTCAGTTACATTTTGTGGTCGCTGAATTTCTTCCAGTTCTACCGAACTCCCACTAGTTTCTTTTGCAAGAAACTCCCTTTCTAAGAAGGTGGCGTGGCGAGATACAAACACCTTCTGTTCCTCAGTGTGGTAGAACAGATATCCCAGTGAGTTTTTAGGATATCCCACAAATTTACACAGAACTGATCATGCCTCTAGCTTGTCCGGTTTCTGTGTCTTCACATAGGCCAGACAACCCCATATCTTAATAAACTTCAGACATGGTTTCTTACTGCTCCATATTTCATACGGAGTTTTAGGCACAGATTTGGACGGAACTTGATTCAAAAGGTATGCCGCTGTCTGAAGCGCATGTCCCCAGAATGAAAGAGGTAACTCAGCACTACTCATCATGGAGCGAACCATATCCAATAGGGTACGATTCCTCCGCTCCGATACACCGTTGTGCTGTGGTGTATAAGGAGGTGTAAGCTGAGAGAGAATACCATTCTCTTTTAAGTAATCTAGGAATTCCGTGCTTAAGTACTCCCCTCCCCTGTCAGACCAGAGGATCTTGATACTTTTGCCTGCCTGGTTCTCTACTTCGTTTCTGAATTCCTTGAATTTCTCAAAAGCTTCAGATTTGTGTTTCATCAGATACACATATCCGAACCTAGAGAGATCGTCAGTGAATGTGATGAAGTACGAGAACCCACCCCTTGCATGTATAGACATCGGACCACATACATCACTATGTACGAGTCCCAAGAGCTCTGCTGCTCTTTCTCCATGTCCGGTGAACGGAGATTTGGTCATCTTCCCTTTGAGACAAGACTGACAAGTTTCATAAGATGAAAACTCGAACGAATCCAAGAGTCCATCTTTATGCAACTTACTCAGTCTTTTCTCTCCGATATGACCAAGTCTACAATGCCACAAGTAAGATTCATTCGTATCTGAATTCTTCCTCTTGCGTGTGTTTTGTATATTGAGAACTGTATTCTGATTTAGAACGTAGATACCATTACACAGTGTACTCTCTGCAACCAGTACCTTATGAAGGTAAATGTTCATGATATTCTTTTCAAGAACAAAGTTATATCCATCTTTATCGAGTAAAGAAACTGATATGATGTTGCAAACCATGGAGGGTACATAGTAGCAATCATTCAAAATCATAGTCTTGCCATTTGGCAATACTAGGTGATATTCACCGACGGCTGCCGCATTAACTTGTGCTCCGTTCGCTACTCTGAGCGACATATCACCCGGTGCAGCTTTCCTACTTTTTCTCAGTCCCTGTAATAAATTACAGATATGAGATCCTGATTCGGTATCAAGTATCCAGGAGGCAGGGCTGACCGTAAAACTGTTCTCAATTACAAGAACACCTGAAGTAGATGCAAAACCATGCTTCTTCTTCGACTGGGTATCCTGGAAATCCATACAATCCCCTTTCCCATTCTCATACTCATGACTGTTGTCACAAGTTAGAGATGAACCAACTTTCCCCAGTCCCGAATAAGAATTCGGATCAGTCAAGTGATACATTTTATTATCTTGATTAGGGCGTGAAAAGGTTGCTGCCTGGAGAGAGAGAAAAGAAACACTCAGCGTATGCTCTTGCAAGATTAGATTGGTTTATTAATTTATCTAACTAGGATGTCTCCCACTGTTTACTCAAATTCTTCTTAAAACCTTTTACAAGAAGAACTAGTCAGGATTTTAATTCACGTCACAATACTTGCTTAACCTTTCAGCCAGGCTAGTGTCGGTACTTCGAGGGAGGTTTTCCAACGCTTTCGCGAAGTTCCTTAATTCAAGAACCTCTTTTCCCTGGGGGCGTAGCCCCGCTAACACCTTTCTAGACACCTACTAGGTTTATAGCATTGATCGTTTAGTGAAATAATCTCCCAAGAGTAATCCAACTCATCAGTGGGATCGGGATCCAACTATCATTGTGTGATGACCTAGATGGAATCCACTCTAGTCACCACACTCCAGAAGGTATGCTAAATCTGCAAGTTTCAGTACTTTTGAAACTCCCGATGTGGTTTTTGCCCCTAGGACCCAAGTGACCTTGACGAATAATCAACAAATCAAAAGGTCCTAGTCAAGTTCAACCCGTCGTTATCCAGGATTGCATTAGACCCGCCCGCTTGATCCTTGACGAATAATCAACAAAATCATGCGACCGTCCTAACCTATCGCATCTTTCAGTGCAACAGAAAATTATTACTCAGCTACCGTTCACTGTGTCTTGACGAATAATCAACAAACGCAGCACGAATACTAAGTATTAATTATCCGAAACGACGGAGGGCTACAGCTGGGCTTTTGGCGAAAAACCCGTTAACGTAATGAACTTGATATCGTTGAAGGAACCTGGTAATCTTTTTGAAAATATAGTGGCGAAAACTTTTGTTAAAGAGGTCACTCCCTGTGAAGGGATCTCGGCTCTTTCCTCGTCGAATGAGGTGCAGGATATTCCAAACTGAATACCTCGATGCAAAGCAAGAATAATCGACTATAGTGAAGTTATTACCCTAACGCAAACTTTTGTCCAAGGGGTCACTCCCGATGAAGGGATCTCGGCCCTTGCCTCGTCGACTGAGGTGCTGGGCATTCACAACCGAATACCGCGATGCAAAACAAAAATTGAACGTCCGTGCAATAACAGCTTTTTTTTGAAAATTTTTTCCAACAATGTCTTTTAGGTTTATTTTCTTGCATTAGTTCTTTTAATGCGTCCCATCTTTTAATCCTACCATTGCAGAAAACAACCAAAATATGACGTACGCTTATGCCATTCGCATTCGCCACGGGGTCCCGTCATCACCCGTTAGGTTACTTAACTAACGACAGAGCGGGGGCTGGGCTAGCGCGGCTGTAAAACATAAGCAACGCCTAAATAGTTATAAATATATAGCAATGATAGACATTACAGATCACAGATGAATACATTGGATATACTAGGAATCCGCAATCCGTTCGAGCCTGCAACGAAAAGCGGATTACACGGTCGCGGTGAATAGCAAATACCCCACCCAAGACCCCTACGGGTGCGGCAAAGTACCCGGTAGTTTGTGCACCCCTCCATGGGTCTATCCTAGGAGCAAAAACAGTAAAAAGAATTATACAATGACGGCTACAACCCCGACCCGGTTGTGCGGCCATACAAATAATAATATTACATCAATTTACATATTACAAATGAATGAAAGAAAAACAAAAGCTCATCTCACATCCACCCCAGCTATTCACCCGCGACAGTCCAACACATTCATATACACATTCCAATATCAAACACAGATCACAGAGATGTATAACCCCGATTAATCGACATATAGCGATTAGCGGACGTTCAATACATTCAAACATCACAGATATAACCAATATAGCCGAAGTGTAGCGAAGTTCGAAAAAAATACGGATTTATAGGACCCCAAAAGTAAATTTCTTTTCTGGAAAATCTGGGCACATATAACATATTTGAAAAATCCCAAAACCCTACCAGAAGAACACTGCACAAAACACGATCACATGAAGAGCCCAAACGGCGGCGGATCCGCGGCTAAGAGAATAGCTGAGGCCGCGGATCCGCGGCGGTTTGAAGGCTTCATGGGATCGTTTTTGGTGGGTGTTCTCACAAAACCCTGAGCCGATTTTAGGAGTAAAACTTTTTACTTTTAGAGCACAAAAAATTTCAACAGAAACTTAGGGTTTTAGAATTTCCGGTTTTGCGATTTTTCCATTTCGAACTTCCATACACTTCGCTACCAAGCTAGTTTAAGTTTAGTTAGGCTATGATACCACTGTTAGGTCCACGTTGTGACCCCCGGTTCTTACGGGGAGGCGGAAACGGTATAACAATCAAATTTTTTTAGTGCATGGGGCAACATGGACTAAACAAGGTCGGGATCGTGTCTAAACTAAACTAGCAAACATGCAAAGGAGAGTTAACTACTCGGCAAAGTGGTTATACCTAACTTGAACTCCTTCTTCTTGAAAACTTGTAGAGGTTGATGGTTCTTTCCTCGTTGCCTTCTTCCGTCAAAGATGGATCCACCTGAGGGTTCAACCTTCGGGCTCTTTGTCGAACTTAGAGTGAACTAGGATCTCCGCCTTGCTAAACCTTGAACCTAGAGAGAGTAGAGAGTATCTATGGGGTGTTTTCTTTTCAAGGAGAGGGATTCTCAACACATGAGAAGGATTCTCTTTGAGCTTGAGGAAGAAGAAGATGAAATGAGGAGAGAGAATCTATATGATAGAATGAGCTATCTTTTCCTTTTGCAACCATAACAAAAGAAAAAGAATTATCTAATTAATAATAATAATTCAAATGAAATAGTTGATGGTTGTATTTGGAATGACCATTATCATCACTTCATTAAATGAATGTAAGCTAGAATCAAGGAGTATCCTTGCAAAGTAATGATGATGGTCAAACATTCAACCATGGTCAACAAGTCAACCATGGTCAACAAGTCAACAAAACCAACCATGACACAATTTCATTTAATTACTATTATTAATTGATATTTCATAAATCCATTAGGGTTTGGAAAAAGACGACTGTCAACTGTGCATACGCACCCGTTCCGAAACCCTAATGAAAGACCACTTCCTCCGCCTCAAACAACTGTGCATACACACCTGCATTCTCGTTCCGAGGAACAAGAATACTGAGAGATAAAAGCAACCCCAAAACATATACCAGTATCTGGCTCAAACCAGAGCCTGCTAGTATAAACCGTCCGGACTCCAAACGTGCACAAGTGCGCGGATGAGAATGAACCCTGCCGCAAAACCATGCGACCTCTACTCAGTTTTGCCCAGAGGCGAATAGCCCTCTGTGTGGGACTCTAAAGACTCGACACTACGCTGGCAGTGGGTTTAACCACAGACCGCAAGCGGCACTAGCTGTGCGTAACGGTCCCCAGGTAGATGCCGATAAGAAGATTGACGAGGTAAAACCCATCTGAACTCCTACTGAGTCTGAATGTGACATTCTCCGTACAGTCCGGTCTGTTCGTCTGATACATCGCATGTCGGGCCTAGGGGGGCGGCAAGCGTCAGACTCCTAATAGCGGTACAAGTCGTGTCGGAGTGAATCCCAGAACACCCTGAGATAGCACTAGAACCTACCAGTATATCTCGCTTGCCCTGGCCAGGGACTACTTGTGTAATGGCTCTCCTAGACACAGCGCGATGTCAACCCCCAATACCGGGAGAGACGAATCCTGTCTAACCGTCACTGCCTCCAAGTGCTTCGGGACTGCTCCCAACTACTACCTGTTTGCATGACTCAGAAGAGCCGTGGTAGGGTAGTAATCAAAGAACAGTGGGAACACACTCGAGGCGGAGTGACAGTGTCAAGTCAGCGGACTAAGCTGTACTCATGTCACCTGGGAACTGATAACTGACGATAGGTATAATACCAACCATCAGTTCCCGACGAGTCATGTCCAGTGTACTCGTAACCTAACGAGCTCCCGCATACTATCTCAAGTACGACGTACCGACGGCTGTGGGACAGACCGTCTCCCGTGCTGGGATGAGAAGCGCATACGCTAGTCTACTCCGGAGCATCGATGCCCTATCTCGATACTCCCATGACCAGGGACGTGTATAAGGATGTGCTTGTAGATTACCCAGCCCCCACGAGTGTGATCGCCATCACAACGCCGGTAATCAAGCAAAGATCCTAAGGGCTCTACTAATGCGTATAGGTGATATAATAAATAAACACAAAAGTACACATTAAAGCAGAGACGAACCAAGTAGCATACTACTATATTGAGCAAGATTGTCTGTACAACTGTGAATATCCCAAGCTTCCATCAAGTAATGTACATACTAGTTGTTGCGCCACGGCAGCGCCCCGGCCGTCTTACTCGAGGCCAAATTGCGGAATCAAAATTTTTCCTTACTCGGAAACCGGCGCTACCGCGGACAAAGAAAACCCGGATCGTAACCATTAACCTAATGCTAGCAATCAAGAGATAGGGTGAGAAGTATACCGAGTGATCCGAGTCCTCCGGTCTTCTCGTCATCGTCCCGATCTCCCGCGGAAAGTGTAGTCTCCATATCGTCGCCTCCTCGCCGGAAAGGGCACCACAACGCCTGCGTCTTTTACGGGCTCCCGCCTCAATACCGAGGCAACTCGAGCATGAAGCCGGCAACTCGACATGCTCAAGATGTGCTGTAGAATGTAGTGTAGAAGATGCTCGTCTCATTTGGGGTTTGTTGCCATGGTGATGGAGGAATCAAGACTAGAAAAATGGTGCTTGCAATTTTCTAGCATGAAAATGAGATCAAGAAGAATGAAACTCTCAAGAAGGAAGAACCCTCATCTTTTTCTTTCTCTTAACCATTTTTCATCAAGTCAAGAATAAGGTGGAGGAATGTATGTATATGAAACAAGAGGGAGGTGAGCGTAGGAGAGCAAGAAGGGTGACCACATCCTAAACCATCATCACAACCTCACATCAACTCTAATCAAAGATCAAATCCTTTCTCATCACTTCTAATCTTCATAAAGCATGAAAAGAAGAATGAAAGGAATGGAATCTAAAAAGGTTATCATAATAAATACTTTTGCAAGAAAATCCTCCACAAAGTGTTATTTGCAAAACTGCAAATAACCCCCTCCATCGGAAAAGTCCGGCCGGGAAAGAACAAAGGAAAACCGGCCGGAACGGAATGCAAACTGGCAACTCCAGAAAACTGGTCCCGTAATAAATTACAGGAAAACCCCGATACTGTGCATACACACCCGCATCTGTATTCCGACCGGATACAAATGCAATGAGACAAAATCTACACTGTACTAAACTAGGACCGGCTTAAGCCAAAGCCGGCTAGTAAAATCCGTCCGATCCTGATCCGTGCAATACCGCACGTATCTGATCGAACCCTGCCATATAACTATACGGCCACTAGTACAAAACTGTCCGATCCTTATCCGTGCAATACCGCACGTATCTGATCGGACCCTGCCATATCTCCATACGGCCTCTACAGCGTTTCGCCCGAAAGCTTGAGTAACTGTAAGTGTGGTGGACTCTAAAGACTCGTCAATACTATGGCTGTGGATTTAACCACTGGCACGTCAGAGGTATAAGCCAATACGTGACGGGCCACCAGCTATTGACCAAATGGGACGTCGATGAGGAAGCTCACCCCGACACCCAACTGAGCCTGTCAGTGACAATATCCGTACAGTCCGGTCCGTTCGCCTATGAGCATCGCATGGCGGGCCTAGGGGGTTGGTAAAAGTCAGACCCCCAAAAGCGGTACAAGTCGTGTCGGAGTGTAGCCCAGAACGCCCTGAGATACTACTGGAATACCTACCAGTAAATCTCCTGCCTCGGCCGAGGGCTTTGCGTAATGGCTCTCCTAGACACAGCGCGACCTCACCCCCAATACCGGGAGAGACGAACCCCTGCAGATCCGCTCACTGCCTCCATGTGGCTCGGGACTGTACCCAACTAAAACCTGTTTGCATGACTCCTTTGAGCCGTGGTAGGGTAGTAATCAAAGCACAGTGGGAACTCACACGAGACAAATGACGATCTCAGGTCGATGAACTAACCTGTACACATGTCACCTGGGAACTGCTATCTGACGTATGGTATAAACCCAACTAGCAGGTTCCCGGCGAGTCCTGTCCGGTGTACTCATAACCCAATGAGCACCTGTATACATCTTAGGTGATCCAACTGACACCAGTGGCTTGTGAGACCGGCCACCGCCCCTCGTCGGGGTCTCGACTGTATACACTAGTCTACTAATGGAGTATCGATGCCCTGTCTCGAAACTCCTACGACTAGGGACCTTTTAAGGATGTGCTTATAGACTACCAGCTCCCACGTATATGATCGCCATCATACTGCTGGTAGTCAAGCAAGAATCCTAGGGGCTCTATCAACGTGCAATAGTGACATGTCAGGTCACCTAAAGCAGTACACGATGATAAAGGTAAACCAGATAGCATACTATCATCTCGAGTAAGACTGTCCTACCGGGATAGGTCCTCCCTCAATCATTGCAATCACGTGCCTGTGATCCAATAATTGACTCTGAGGGCTCTATCTCCAACAATCTCCCACTCGCACTCAAGGCTAATTTTTGCGATGTCGCATACTCACAGCCCGTGTGATACCGAACACCCAACTCCTCTACTAGTCAGTCTCACAAAACCCGTTTGCGAAACTATTGCGTTCGAGGAATAGCCTCAGTGAGTGGATCCGCTCTGATGTTTCTTTCTATGTCTCTCTAAATCTCAAGTTCGCGGAGAATACCATCTCCCGAAATGAGCAATACCTGTCTTAGAATGTCTGGATGTCTGATGGGACCTAGCTCATAAATGAACTCCAAATCCAAACTTCTTAGACTGTATCGTCAACTGAACTTAATCAGTATCCTGCGCCATGCCTCCCTCAGTATTGCCTTGGATCACCTGTCCAAAATACTGCCCCTCGTTAGAGGGAAAACTAAAACTCTGACAACCTCCTTGTCGTCCATGTCACCTTGGAAGCCTGGAGTGATAACCGTCTCCTAAAGGAGGTAGCCGTTATCATATCCCTAGAACATTCACTTATGTTCTAAGACTGCTTCCGACTGTTTCTCCAGGATTGGATCAATATCAACTTATTGCATCTAGTGCAAGAACAACATCTGGTGCGGTACTTGACATCTCATGATTGACTCAATTGCCTAAGCAAGTGATCTGCCAATCATGAGTATCCCTCTCCCCTTTAGTCTGTAAGACACCTTTAGAGAGGGTGACTCCATCAACTGCAGGTGCATTACCGTGTCAGGAGTCGTCCATTCTAAATACTCATAGAATGCTGTCAAGGTACCCAGATTGGGAAACCACCCAAATCTAGATCTAAAACCATAGATCTAGTAACCAGTATGTCTGATATAATATCCAAGTCCTATGTGGAGAAAACACCGTGTGACGACCAAAGTATAACCGATCGTAGTATAGGAATATCACTTCCTACTGCCTTCTCAACAGATCCATCCCCTATTCTGATGACGTCAAACCTATGACTGTCACATCAGAAATGGATGATCTATTTCCGCTACATCTGCTTTAGTCTATAAATAGACATAAGCCTGATGTCCACCAATGCTTCCGCTGCTCCCACTTACTACGACAACCCTCTGGCAGAGTCATATAGACGTGCACTTCCAAAGCTAGTTTAGAACGACGCTATACTCATCCTCCTGCCGGGTCTCGCAGCCTGGAACAACAGCAATGGCAAGTGTGGGTAAACAAGAACCTCCCTGCCACCGTCCTTGAGCATACCGAAGTACCTCTCGAGTGCCTGAGGTTACCCATCATATCTGCGGAGTAGCCAATGGAATGTCAAATCAGATTGAATCTTTAGGTTCCTTATCAAATCTTCAGTAATCGTTTGTGGTTCTGGAATCACTTCCAGTTCTACCATACTCCCACTACTTTTTCTGAAAAAATCCATTTTTAATAAAGACTGTGGCGAGTCTAGAACAATATTGCTATTGTTCATCCAGATGGTAGAAAATCAACCCTCGTCATAGCCTCGGTCAACCCACAAACAGCCATTACAGAAACGTGCCTAGAGTTGTCCAGTGTCTGGTTTTAAGCATAAGCCGGACAACTCCCCGTACCTTAACATCGTTAAGATATGAACTGTTCTATATCCAATATAGGAACAGAGGCACTGATTTAATTTAACCAGATTCAAATCATGCATCTATCTCCAGTGCATGTCAACTAAATGGAAGGAGGTCGATCAGCGTTACTCAACTTGGGAATGCTTCCAATTATGAGTAACCTGAAAGAGAAGCAATCTGTCTTCATCATTACTATCAACTGAATACCATACACAAGTATCTACATCTTCGATCTCTTTGAAGAATCCCGATACTTGCTACACCTGGTTCTCTACTCTATTCAAATACCTATAACTCCTCAAAACTTAGACCCTGTGTTTCCACGAAACACCTGTCTAAAAACTAGAGAAGTCATAAGTAAACCGAATATAGTACGAGGACCTACCCCTCTGTCCTGATGGACCCTGGACAACATACAATACTCTGTATAAGTCCGCTGAGTCTAACAACTGTTTCACTGTGCGTCGCAGGTTGAAAACTGTACTTACGGTTAAGAAGAATTACACCGCTGTTTAATGCTCCTTACCTAACCATCCACTGATATAGGTAAATGTCATCGACATAATATCAAAAGGTATATCTCACTCTATGAAAATAGACGTACAGATATATCAATTTGAAATTGGTGCATAACCGCGGATATTCAAAACCAAAAAATTGCCGTCCGGCAAACAACCCAGGTGACTTCCTCAAATATCACCGATTACAATGAATCCCGATATAGTGAGGATGATCACCCAATTCCCAATAACTTACTCCCACTCATCATCTGTAAAACCATACAGATGTGAGAATCATACCTGGTAAATACATACCCTGGAGCAAGTGTCTAACTTGGAAATCAGTTTTCCATTAACAGTACACAGTGAAACTGAAACATTGAAATGTTTCGTCGGGGTATCCTGGTATTCCTAGTAATGCCTCTTCCATTATCCAGATTCACAACTGTAACCGTATAATTCTTTGCCATCTTTCTTAATCCCTTCATATGTCTTTAGTCATTACCTTCTGTACACCCCTTTAGGCCAAATGGTTTTCTTCCTTCCCTACCGTTCGGCACCAGCCTATGGTTTGGAAGAAGACTATCCAAAAGGCATAAAGGGTGTACTGTCCTAATCCTAGGAACACTCGCAATGCGAGAGAAGGTGAAGATAAAAGACACCTGAATGTACTTTATTCCTATTTCTCCTGAACCAGAATCCATCCCCGAACTGGAACAAGTTCCTTTCGAGTTCGTATATAACCATACGATGGAGTATCCAATAAACTGTGGATCTTCGTAGTGATACGGAGTGTCCTGGAGAAATACAAAGGTGATTTAGGATTGGCGAAGAAATACTTGGTTTGGTCGTGAATATCAGTCGCAATTTACTTTGCCCTCCTACTAATCCCTTGCTTTGTCTTAACTTAATACCTTCTGTACACCGTTTTAGGCTAACTGGTTTTCTTCATTCCCTACCGGTCGGCACCAGCCTATGGTTTGGAAGAAGACTATCCAATTTGTGCAATAGGTGTACTACTCCTAAACCAAGGAGTACTCGCAACCTGAGAGAAGGTGAAAATAAAAGACAACTGAATAATCCTATCCGTTTTCTCCAGAACCAGAAACCATCCTCGAAGTCCTTCGAGTTCGTATCTAACCATACGATGGTTTTGTCCAATGGAAGTGGACGTTCGTAGTAATACGGGGTGTCCTGGAGAAAAGGGTAAAAGTAGGAGTGGCAATGAGGTCTGCAACTCTGACAATCCAAAAGCCAGTGTTAAGAAGGTTCGGTCAACTTGGTCACTGAGTCATAGTCAAGGGTCGGGTCAATGGTCGCTGCCAAAGAGAGAGAGAAAAGAAACACTCAGCGTGCACTCTAACCTAGATCAGAATGGTTATTACTTTATCTAATCTGGAAACCTCCCACTGTACCTCAAATTCTCCTCCAAACCTGAAAGAAGAATTAGTCGGGATCACCCGAGGAGTAAACCAACTCATCAGTGGAAATCGGGATCCAACTATCATCGCATGATAACTTGACGGAATCGACTCAAGTCACCACACTCCAGAAGGTATGCGCATGCCTGGCAAGTTTCAGTTCTTTTGAAACTCCCGATGCGAGTTTTTACCCCTAGGACTCAAGTGACCTTGACGGAGTCAACAAATCAAAGAGTCCTAGTCAAGTTCATCCCGTCATTATCTGGATTGCATTAAACCCACCCGTACGTGCCCTTGACGGAGTCAACAAGGCCGCACGACTGTCCTAACCAATCCCATTTATGCAACAAACAAGCACTACTTAGCTACCATACACTACGCCTTGACGGAGTCAACAAACGCAGCACGAATACTAAATAAAACTCATAAGAAATGACGGAGGGCTACGAATGGTTTTTGGCGAAAAACCTTTAACGTAAAGAACTTGATATCGTTGAAGGAACTGCATAGCCTTTTATAAAATATAGTGACGAAAACCTTTACTAAAGAGGTCACTCCCGGTGAAGGGATCTCGGCTCTTTCCCCGTAGAATGAGGTGCAGGATATTCCAAATGAATACCACGATGCAAAGCAAAAGTAATCGGCTATAGTGAAGTTATTGCCCTGACGCAAACTTTTGTCCAAGGGGTCACTCCCGGTGAAGGGATCTCGGCCCTTGCCTCGTCGACTGAGGAGCAGGATATTCCAAATGAATACCACGATGCAAAACAAAAGCGAACGTCCTTGCAATAACAGCTTTTTGAAAAGTGTTCCAACAACATCAGATTAGGTTTGTTTAAACTTGCATTGATCCGAATCAATGCAGTCCCATCAATTGATCACACCACAAAGAACGAAAATATACTGACGTACGTATATGCCATCCGCATTTGCCACTGGGTCCCGTCATCACCCGTTAGGTTAGCTAACTAACGGCAGAGCGGGGACTGGACTAGCGCGGATGTAAAACATATACAACATCTACTAATATATATACCAATATATAGTATTTCGCTCAAGGCGTGATAAAATGCAACATCACAGAATGTACAGCATCACAGAACAATACAGATATCTGGAAGCCTCGGGTTTCACAGAGCCGCTGCTGAAACCCGACGTTCCCCTGGTCGTGTGGATAGCCTGTGCAATGAAAACCTAGACCCCTACGGGCGCGGCAAGTCACCCGCCAAAACCTGAAGCGAGGTAGCCCCCTTCAGCACCGTGAATGGACCACCTAGCACTTCACGGAATCCGGTAACTTGGGCACCCCTCCTGGGTCAACCTGTACCCCCTACGAGTGCGTCGAACAGCCCGCCAATTCCAGACTGAAGCCCCCTCCGTCTCAATGCCATGAGATGCGGGCCCGTTGCCCTCTAGAACCCGTCTATCCGTGCACCCCTCTGCGGGGTAATCCTAGTACAGAAAGTAAAATATACATACACCGGGTACATCGACCGCAACCAGGTCATGCCCCAAAAGAATAATACAATCAGGCAGTGACGGCAGTCCACATGTCGGACGCTCGCCCCGCAATATCAAATGTACATAATACAACAAAACTGCACTAGCATTGCATCCAGGCTATCCCCACCGACCGATCCGCAACATCACAGCATAAACATAGAACATCAACGTGAAAATCACGTTCGCAAATCCGTCTAACCGGGCTATAGCAGTTAGACGGGATTTACCGATCAAGTGACATTCACGGTCGCAGATATAATGTAAATACTGTGAAAAATGTGTTTAAAATTTTCCGATTGACCAAAAATTAACAAGTGGGCCCCCAATCAAAACTGTAGCACTCACAGAAAACCTGGGCCCAATTTTAATATTCCAAAACCCCTAATTTAAGCCCAGAAGCCCACTGAAAAAAGATGAAGCAATGACCCCACCATATTGCGGCGGAAGCGCGGCATGAATGGGGGTTTTGCCGCCCTTCCGCGGTCGAGGTAAGGGTTCATTGTCTCGTTTTTTTCAGAGTTCTTAGAACTCCCTGCACATCTTTCTGAGACCACCTGAAAAATTTTTAGACTTCAAAAAATTTCAACAGAAACTGATGTGAAGGAAAAATACGGTTTTTGGAAATTTTGGTCGATCGGAAACGCAAACACATCAAACGAAGCTAGGTAAGGTTAATGGCGTGGCTCTGATACCATGTTGCGCCACGGCAGCGCCCCGGCCGTCTTACTCGAGGCCAAATTGCGGAATCAAAATTTTTCCTTACTCGGAAACCGGCGCTACCGCGGACAAAGAAAACCCGGATCGTAACCATTAACCTAATGCTAGCAATCAAGAGATAGGGTGAGAAGTATACCGAGTGATCCGAGTCCTCCGGTCTTCTCGTCATCGTCCCGATCTCCCGCGGAAAGTGTAGTCTCCATATCGTCACCTCCTCGCCGGAAAGGGCACCACAACGCCTGCGTCTTTTACGGGCTCCCGCCTCAATACCGAGGCAACTCGAGCATGAAGCCGGCAACTCGACATGCTCAAGATGTGCTGTAGAATGTAGTGTAGAAGATGCTCGTCTCATTTGGGGTTTGTTGCCATGGTGATGGAGGAATCAAGACTAGAAAAATGGTGCTTGCAATTTTCTAGCATGAAAATGAGATCAAGAAGAATGAAACTCTCAAGAAGGAAGAACCCTCATCTTTTTCTTTCTCTTAACCATTTTTCATCAAGTCAAGAATAAGGTGGAGGAATGTATGTATATGAAACAAGAGGGAGGTGAGTGTAGGAGAGCAAGAAGGGTGACCACATCCTAAACCATCATCACAACCTCACATCAACTCTAATCAAAGATCAAATCCTTTCTCATCACTTCTAATCTTCATAAAGCATGAAAAGAAGAATGAAAGGAATGGAATCTAAAAAGGTTATCATAATAAATACTTTTGCAAGAAAATCCTCCACAAAGTGTTATTTGCAAAACTGCAAATAACCCCCTCCATCGGAAAAGTCCGGCCGGGAAAGAACAAAGGAAAACCGGCCGGAACGGAATGCAAACTGGCAACTCCAGAAAACTGGTCCCGTAATAAATTACAGGAAAACCCCGATACTGTGCATACACACCCGCATCTGTATTCCGACCGGATACAAATGCAATGAGACAAAATCTACACTGTACTAAACTAGGACCGGCTTAAGCCAAAGCCGGCTAGTAAAATCCGTCCGATCCTGATCCGTGCAATACCGCACGTATCTGATCGAACCCTGCCATATAACTATACGGCCACTAGTACAAAACTGTCCGATCCTGATCCGTGCAATACCGCACGTATCTGATCGGACCCTGCCATATCTCCATACGGCCTCTACAGCGTTTCGCCCGAAAGCTTGAGTAACTGTAAGTGTGGTGGACTCTAAAGACTCGTCAATACTATGGCTGTGGATTTAACCACTGGCACGTCAGAGGTATAAGCCAATACGTGACGGGCCACCAGCTATTGACCAAATGGGACGTCGATGAGGAAGCTCACCCCGACACCCAACTGAGCCTGTCAGTGACAATATCCGTACAGTCCGGTCCGTTCGTCTATGAGCATCGCATGGCGGGCCTAGGGGGTTGGTAAAAGTCAGACCCCCAAAAGCGGTACAAGTCGTGTCGGAGTGTAGCCCAGAACGCCCTGAGATATTACTGGAATACCTACCAGTAAATCTCCTGCCTCGGCCGAGGGCTTTGCGTAATGGCTCTCCTAGACACAGCGCGACCTCACCCCCAATACCGGGAGAGACGAACCCCTGCAGATCCGCTCACTGCCTCCATGTGGCTCGGGACTGTACCCAACTAAAACCTGTTTGCACGACTCCTTTGAGCCGTGGTAGGGTAGTAATCAAAGCACAGTGGGAACTCACACGAGACAAATGACGATCTCAGGTCGATGAACTAATAACCTGTACACATGTCACCTGGGAACTGCTATCTGACGTATGGTATAAACCCAACTAGCAGGTTCCCGGCGAGTCCTGTCCGGTGTACTCATAACCCAATGAGCACCTGTATACATCTTAGGTGATCCAACTGACACCAGTGGCTTGTGAGACCGGCCACCGCCCCTCGTCGGGGTCTCGACTGTATACACTAGTCTACTAATGGAGTATCGATGCCCTGTCTCGAAACTCCTACGACTAGGGACCTTTTAAGGATGTGCTTATAGACTACCAGCTCCCACGTATATGATCGCCATCATACTGCTGGTAGTCAAGCAAGAATCCTAGGGGCTCTATCAACGTGCAATAGTGACATGTCAGGTCACCTAAAGCAGTACACGATGATAAAGGTAAACCAGATAGCATACTATCATCTCGAGTAAGACTGTCCTACCGGGATAGGTCCTCCCTCAATCATTGCAATCACGTGCCTGTGATCCAATAATTGACTCTGAGGGCACTATCTCCAACACTAGTATGATACAGTAATGGCCTCTAGGGCATATACACTAACAATAAGATGAAAATTCGAATCGCTTCAAATATCCATCCTTATGCAACTTAGCCAGTCGTGTCACATTGATGTGACCCAGTCTACAATGCCATAAGAAGGATTCGTTCAGTTCTGAACTCTTCCTCTTGTGTGTGTTTGTTATGCTCAGAACTGTTGATTGATTTAGAACATAAATGCCATTGCACAACGTGCCTGATCCAACCAACTTTTGGTTACGGAAAATGTTCATAACATTATCCTGTAATACAAAATTATATCCCTCTTTACTCAATAAAGAAACCGATATAATGTTGCATATCAGGTTCGGCATTTAATAGCATTCGTTCAGAACCAATGTATTACCAGTTGGTAATGCAAGGTGATATTCCCCGACAGTCTTAGCTGCAACAATTGCACCATTTCCAACTCTAATGTCTTTATCACCTTCTCCAAGTTCTCTACCTTTCCTAAGCCCATGTAACTGATTACATATATGGGATCCTGACCCGGTATCTAATACCCAGGACGTGGAGCAAATGGAGAAACAGTTCTCTGTAACGAACACACCCGAAGAAAATGCATCAACATGTACTTTCTTCATTCGGGTGGCTTTGGAATCCTGGCATTCCCCTATGTCCTGTTCATTCCCATAACTCTTATAAGAAAGAACGGAACCAACGTTCCCTAGCACAGTATAACATGCGGGTTCAGTCGATACATCTATATTATTATCTTTATTAGGGCATGACATGGTCGCTACCTGGAGAGGGAGAGAAGAAAACACTTTAGCGTATGCTCTTGCAAGATCAGATTGGTTATTATCTTATCTAATCAGGATGGCTCCCACTGGTTTTTATCAAATCTTCCTTCAAACCCTAACCAGTGTGAGTACTTTAAGGGAGGTCCCCCGTGCTTTCGCACGAACCTAATTAATGTAAACCTCGTTTTCCCAGAGGCGTAACCCCGTTGACACCTTTCTAGACACCTACTTGATCGGCTAATTGTAATGTGTAAAACTCTCCCAGGAGTAACTCTTACTCGCAGTGGGTATCGGGATCCAACTATCTCATAGAAGGTATGCAATCTCATTGCAAATTTCAAACACTTGAAATTCCCGATAATATTTTGCCCCTAGCAGCTATATGACCTTAACATAGTCAACAAATCATAAGTGCTAGTCAAGTTCAACCCGTCATTTCTCGATTGAATTAAACCCACCCGCACGACCCTTAACATAGTCAACAAAGTCGCATGACTACCCTAATCCAATCGCATCATATGCTTATGTAGATAAGCACTAATTAGCTTCCGCACACTACGCCTTAACATAGTCAACAAACGTAGCACGAATACTAACTAGTACTTATCTGAAATGACGGAGGGCTACGACAGGTTTTTCTGAAAACCTATTGCGTAATGAACTTGATATCGTTGTAGAATCAAATGAAGTTTTGAAATGGAATGATTTTGAGGCTTTTCTAGTTTTGCTAAAGGGGTCACTCCCTGTGAAGGGATCATCGGCCCTTTCCTCATCGAATGAGGTGCGGGACATATCATATATATCACTGTGCAAAGCATAAACTATAGAAGCAATCAAAAGTCAAACCGAGTGTGTAGCATCTGCCAGTTATTGCTAAAGGAGTCACTCCCGGTGAAGGGATCTCGGTCCTTTCCTCATCGAATAAGGTGCAGGGTATATCATATATACCGCTATGCAAAGCAAGAACTGTAGCTACCTGTTTTATTTTGAAATTCGATTCTACAACATCTTTAGGTTTTTTTTATTTCATTAATCACATTAATGAAGTCCCATCATTTAAATACCTAAACATCATAGATAAATACGACGTACACTTATGCCATCCGCATTCGCCTCGATGTCCCCTCGTGCACCGTTAGGTTAGGTAACTAACGACAGAGCAGGGCAGGGCTAGTGCGGGTGCAAAACATAATAACGTCTATATAATATATCATATATACTATATAAAGTATCTATCACAGAACATCATATGATCACATCACAGATATCGCAGCAGAAGAAACATATGAAACATTGGATATACTAGGACGTCCGTGTTTTCAATACGAGCCAGTATAAAACACGGATTCCACGGTCGTGATGAATAGCCAAACCCACACCCGTAGACCCCTACGAGAGCGGCAAGCAACCCTACCAATTCTAGAGTTAGGAGACCCGGACTCGACTCCTCGAGATGGTCTCCCACTGGACCCTAGAACCCGGTTACTTGTGCTCCCCTCCTTGGGTCTATCCTAGTGCAGAAAAGTAAATAATATACAAAGGGTGACATGTTCCGCAACCTGGAAGTGCCCCAATAAAAGAATATTACATACAAGTTTTTACATGAATGAAAATGAAAAACACTCATCTCACATAAAAACCCCCGTCTATTCGAACACGACAATCCAATATAACATATCCAGCAACACATAACATCACATGTCATCAACGTAAGTAAATATGCGCATCCCAATTGTCGTTGACATATAGCAACGAAACCGGCGATATCACATATTACACTTACGGTCACAGAAAAGAAAGTGTAAAACTACAACAGTTGGAATCCGCAACCTTCTTTAGACATCGCATGCCTAATCAAATGAAACACTTAGACATCACATGCCTAACAATTATAAACCCCGCATTTTAGTCCCATCATCGAAAACTCTTTTCAATATCAAGTGAGACTAAACCGCTAGATTTATAACATTCATCCAGTTATCTCATAACTGTTTGTGAATTCCAATTATTGTATCCCATTCCGGATAAATTGAAAATATTAAACTTTCCAATCGAACATTCGTACACCCAAGTTTTCCCGAAACCGTTCAACACATGAAATAGGTTCAAAGACATTCACTTCATGCCTCAGTACCAACGGTCCAGCCGTAGATGGGTCAAGCCAACGCCTCACACGTGGCACGCCGTACTTCCCCAAACCCGAAGGTTCAAAGGGCAGTTCAAGACGGTCACATAATCGAGTTAAGGTTTGTTGTCTTCTAGAGGGACCATTGCGTTACTTGCACTACTTAGAACGTCTTTAAACCTCAGAAAAATCCAACACTTGGAAATTTTCCGGCAGGGGAAAAGTTGGGTATTTATATCCGGTCGAACTTTTTAACATATTCTAAAGTTATTCGGAAAAACACATAGACGAAGTTTAATAATCCGATCGAATCAACGATTCCCATTGCAACCCCAGAACACTCAACTCTTGAGTCAAATTAAAAATTCCCAGAAAACTTAGCATCATAAAGTAGGAATTACTGTGCAAAAATAGAATGATGATGTCATCATATGGCCACGGAACCGCCGCAGAAGCCAGGCTTCTGCCGCGGTTCCGCCGCGCTTTGAACTGATCTCTTGGAAAATTTTGCACCGTAATTCTTAGAATTCCCTGCTGAATTTTTTAAGCATTTTTAGTCTGGAAAAAACCCAGTTTTTAGAAAAAGTCCAGAGAGCGTGAAAAAAATAGGGTTTCGGGTTCGATCGGGTTTCAAACATCGTCTAAGCATCGCCTAAGGCTCTAGCTAGGCTCTGATACCACTGTAGGGTTCCTAGGCACATAATAGAGGTCTCAAAGGGCATCAACCAAGCCAATTTTAAATTTTACAAGTGCCGAGAAACTCTAATACGGATCGTTAACTAGAATTTTAGGCGAAACAAAAACCTAGTTAACAACTTAACTAAAAGTGAGAAGCTACAACCTTTGTAGATCCGGTTCTCCACTTCCTTAGCTCCACGTAGACGTCCTCTCGCTGTCCAAGTCGGATCTCAGACTCTAGCATCGGCTTCATCGGAGAAATGAGCAGACAAGTCGTCGGCTACGATGCCTAAGATGATCTACGTCGAGGTTGCACTAGATCAAGCTCCAACTTCACCAAGTTGTGAAACTTGTGAAGAAAACACCCTATACTACTTGGAAAGAGGTAGAGGGTGAAGAAATAGGATGTGGGTTCACTTTAGAATTGGATTTCTCACACTTTTGCTCAAGTTGACATTGATGGTGGCAAGTTTTCTTTCTTGAAGAAGAAGATGAAGAAGAAGATAGAATATGATAAGTATATCTTTTAAAATGCAAAAGAAAATGAATACATATCATAATATGAATCATGGTTAGGTGTAGAGAATTGACTAAGGTTAGATGAATGGTTAGGGTTAAGCATGAAGACAAAATGGTCACTTTGGTCAAAGCTTCATGAAGCTTCAACAAGCTTCATGAATGATAGCAACCATTTTGTTTTCTTTTGCAATTTCTTTTTAATCCAAATTAAAAAGATAAATGAATGAATAAATAAAAACCCTAACCATTTACTTAACCAAGGTTTAATTCTTTACACTTAACCAAATGAGCAAGCATCATCAAACATGAAACAAACATGTGCACAAAAGTATATCACATATACAACTTGCACATCAAGTGAGAAAATCCATTTAAAGTGAACCAATACTAGTTAATGCAAATTAATATATCAAATAAATAATTATACATTAAATCATTAAATCAACACTTGATTTAACGATCCGGTCATGTCGCACATAACCGACTAGTATACAATGTATCGATTTATCGAATCAACGATTCGATAACTAGGTTATATCGCATACAACCAATCGAAACATTCATCGTGAGAATGAAATACGGTATCACATACTCGCATTATTCTCGGTCCCGCACATATCTCATATGCGCTCCTATTTCGTTTCGCTTGAGCCAGGAAACCCCTGTGTAGGACTTTAAAGACTCGTCAATATGCCGGTAGCAGATGATGATCATATCAAGCACCCACAAGCCGCAAGCGGTCTGCTAAACTTAACGGCCACCCGGGTATTGAGCGATCAGAAGGTCGACGAACTAGCCCGCTCACACTCCTGTGAATCCAACCAGTAACACTTACCGTACAGTCCGGTCTGTTCATCTGATATGTCGCATATCAAGTCTAGGGGTGGTAAACGTCAGACCCCAATAACCGATAAGTCATGCCGATGTGAGGCTCATAACGGGTCGAGAAACTACTGGTAACACTTACCAGCAAATCTCTGATCAGCCCTGGCCAGGGACTTACCTGTTACGGCCAATCGAGCACAGCGCAACATCAACCCCCAATACTGGGAGAGACGAAACCCCTCCTATCGCTCATTGCCACCATGTGACTCGGGACTGTACCCAAAGACCACCGTTTTGTACGCCCTCATGGACGTGGTAAGGTGGAGATCAAAGCACAGTGGGAATCACACAAGACTCTATGACGATCTCGGGTCTACAGACTAACCTGTACAAGTGTCACCTGAGAACTGCCATCTGACGTGAGGTATAATACCATCTGGAAGTTCTCGGCGAGTCCGTCCAGTGTACCCAGTCTCCACTGAGCACCCGTATACCATCTCTGATGTCAAACACCAATGGATATGGGATCATCCATCGCCCATCTCATGGGTCGAGAAGCATATACGCTAGTCTACACTGGTATATCGATGCCCCGTGTCGATACACCCGCGTCTAGGGACCATGAAGGATGTACCTATGGACTACCATGTCCCCACTAGTATGATCTGCATCACAGTCCAGGTAGTCAAGTACACATCCTAAGGGCTTTACCAACATGTAACTATAAGACAGTGCAAAGAGACAAGTGTACATGTTAAGATAAAGAGTAACCATATAGCATACTATCATATCGAGCAAGAAAGTCATCTCTATATATGTCCAAGCATCCAATATAAAATACATCATGTGTACAATACTGGCCTCTAGGGCATACATACAACTAACAATCTCCCACTTGCACTAGGATTGGTTGGTTGATTTGCACGTTTAGGCCATAGGTTCCAACCTATGAGCACACTGTGCGCTGTATCGGTTTTCTGCATCGATTTTAATACATATTGCGATTGGTTATTGTTGTAGGTACCCTCACATGGATTCCGAGGTGAAGAAGCGTGGCGTCATCGATTTGGGCGAGCGAAGACAGGTGAGTAGATCTATATCTACCGGGGAAGTCGGGTGGATGGCGTATAGCACCCCCGCAAACTTCTGATGGAAACCGATTTATAGAGTATGGTTAGGAAACCTAGATTAGGAAGTAGGGTTAGAACATAGATAGCTATGTAGTCATATTAGAAACTAGAGGATAGCTAAATGTGATATGCTCCTACTACCCTAGGATGATGTTTAGCGATACTACCGCTTTGGGTTCTGTAGGACTAGATAGTCGATGTAGATGCATCATCCGAACCATACCTTTTTCTAAACCAAAGAATCGTATGTATCTTTTAAATGTATATCTTGAGGGATGTTACGGATTTTCAAATGATATCTTTTCTTTAACAACACCGTAACCCCTGTTTTCAAAACTACGATTCACTTCTTTAAAAATCTGATTGTATGGTTCGGGTGTGTTTGTTAGATTAGATACTTATACATGGTAGAGATAGCGTGTTTATGTAAATTCTACATGATATGAGACATAAATGCGATGAAAGAATACTAGACGAATTTGATGATATAATGAGATGATGATATGATATGATGGTATACGGATGCGAGTCGATCGAAATGATTTATACCATGCCGGTCCCTGATATGAGATTATTGCACATGCGACCTGGGACATAGGTATATAGGGTTATATATATATATAGAATGTTGTGAATCATGGACGATAGGCTCTATGTGATACTAGGACATACCCTCATTTGTCGTATAGGATGATAGGATCCTTTAGTGTAATGCCGCCGCATGATGATATTCCGTGCGTGATGAGTTTGACTTGATGATTGATCCTTACCCTTGACTAGAGGTTTCCGTACGCGATGTTTTTGGGCTAAATGCCGATTGATAGATTCACGGACTCGGACATAAGATATTTATGTATGCCTTATAGCTGTTAGCTGATGATTTACTTGCTGCATTCATGATATTATTATTGCATCGCATATACCTGTGATGGTACACCTGCACCATTATCGATGATGCGTATGTTACACGTACACATATTTGCCGGCTCACACACTTCATCATCGATAATTGCCAAGTCACTACACAGTAGGATTGCTGCATCATGACATATACATATTGTACCTACATAAATAACCGGTTTTATTATAAAATTGGGAACCGCATGCTATAATTTAAAAACTGGAATCATTATAAAAGAGCGGTTTTCCCCTTAATATGTCATATCACTATTCCATATTGCATGATACGAGGATATGCTCGCATTTCTTTTTACATGTCGCATACATCATGCTCTATTATTTTACGCATCGAGATATGCTGTTTTCATGAGATTTCTGGATTTGAGAACCGTGGATATTTCAAAAAAAAGATTATGTGTTGTTTTAAAAACCCGGTTTCTCTTGATATGATATTTCGGTGCGTCCACCATCTGTTTCTCGGTTCTGAGAGCGACATGTGAAACTCGATTCGAGGAGGCGGATGAGGCCGATTGCGGGTACATGGTAGGCCCGGTATGGTACCCCGGGGCGAGAACGGTTTCGCTGTGTAGTAGACGGTGAGCCTGGCAGAGGGACTACTACCTACCGGTGATTGGTTGGACCTGGCGGTTATCCGGAGGATACTGACCAGAGTCGATAGATGGATACGGGATGACTCGTACTGCCGGGGCTGAGGGCCGATACCGCAGACGGAGCCCGTGGGCCGATCCGGACTGACGGAGCCCGGGATATGAGGATTTACGTGCCGATGCTGGGCACGGTTTTCATGATGTTTTTAGGTGTCGATGCTAGGCACCCAGGTTCCATGATTTTGATGTGTCGGGAGGGACACCGTTGATATATATATATCCTTATACTTTCATGCACGCCCTTTTATGACATGTACGTGTAAACAAACATTGATATTGTGGTTGGACGGTATCCACCGGCATACTTACACTGATTACATCGGTGGACAAGATTCCACATCCATACATGCATTGTTTATTATTGTTGGATGTTATCCGCATGTACTTAGGTAGTGACTACCTGGTTGGCACATATACGACCCGGTCAGCCTAGATATCATAGTATTACCTTATGATATAGTTGACCTAGGAGTCTTTGTTTATTCGATTTCTACTTGTAGATATATTTCTATTCACGAGTTGGCAACTCACCCCCGTTGTGCCACAGTTCTTACAGGTTGACCGCTTGGATCAGTAGCGGATTCGCTGGCACACAGATTCATTTGGGTGTTTTGCATTGGTAGGTGGGGCATTTGTATCGTACCCACTCTTGTATTTTATTTCATATTGTATCTAGTTGACTCCATCAATCAACCAAAAGTTGTATTTGTATAAGTGATGAGACTTAGTGAGACTTGTAGTTGCGAGATTGAGCGATTGGTTTTAATTTCCCTTTGGGGGTTATATCTTGCTATTTTCTTTATCTTTTGTGGTGAACTTCGCCGTTGGGCGTCGTATACTTATTTTTACTGTATTGCGTGGTTTTGATCCGCCGTTTGGCGAAGAGCTAGCTCCCGCTTGGGGATGCTATTATTCTTGTTTTGTATTGTGGTTTTGGATCAAAATATACAAAGGAGGTGCTGCCGAAATTTTTAAAAGACGAAACATGTTTTTAAACTTATAAATTTCACTTGCATCATTCATATTTCTTTCTATGCATTAAGAGAACTTGTTTTCGTTATACCTTTATTTCAAAACCTCACCTACTTTATTTTTCTAAAAAGGTTTAGATTTCTGGGTTTCAGCTTGAATTCCGTTACGCCTTTAGACGTGGCGTGATTCAAGTGCATGTCACGAGCTAATATTTCAGGTCGTGACACGCAAAAACTCTACCACTCAAATGTAGGGTTGCTAGGCACTCAACTGAGGTCCCACAAGGCATCAACCATGCCAAAATCAAATTTTTCGTGTGCCGAGAAACCCTAATGCTAGATCGTTAACTAGAGGCAAAGGCGAAACATACAAATAAACAACTTTATTGCTAAGTGAATGGAAATACAACCTTTGTAGATCTGGTCCTCCACTTCCTTGGCTCCGTGATGACGTCCCTCCGCTGAAACCATCGGAATCCTGGACTCTCGCGGTGGTTTCATCGGAGAAAAGATCGGGCTAGGTCGTTAACTTCGATGCCGAAGATGATCTACGTCGAGGCAACTCAAACTCAAGCTCCACCTTCACCAAGTCATGAAACTTGTGAAGAAAACACCCTATACTACATGGCAAGTGGTAGAGGATGAAGAAATAGGAAGTGGGTTCACTTTGGATTTGGATTTCTCACTTGGATTGATCACTTGATTATTTCTTGCAAGGGTTTTCTTTCTTCTTCAAGAAGAACAAGAAGAAAGAAATGGAAAAAATTAATTAATTAAAATAGAAAATCAAGTGACCCTTATCATATTGCAACCATGGGTGAGGCTAACTCATGTAGAGAATAAACTAGGGTTTAAGTAAATGGTTAGGGTTAAGGAAAGAAACAAAATGGTCAAAGCTTTTCAAAGCTCCATTAAGCTTCAAGTATAAAACAAAAACGACACCATTTTATTTTCTTTTGCCAAAAAGAATAAAGTAAATAAATGAGTAAATGAAACCCTAACCATTAACCTAATCATAGTTTAAAGCATACACACACCCAAGTTTGCATGTATCATCAAACATGATACAAACTAGTGCACAAAACTATATCATATATACAATGTGCACATTCAAGTGAGATAATCAATCTTAAGTGAACCAGTACTAGTTAATGTAAAGTAATATATCAAATATATAATTATACATTAAATCATTAAATCAACACTTGATTTAACGATCCGGTCATATCACATATGACCGACTAATATCCAATGTATCGACTTATCGAATCAATCCTCGATTCGATAACTAGGTTATATCGCATACAACCAATCGATACATTCATCGCGAGAATAGAATACGGTATCACATACACGCATTATTCTCGGTCCCGCACATATCTCATATGCGCTCCTATTTCGTTTCGCTGGAGCCAGGAAACCTCTTTGTAGGACTCTAAAGACTCGTCAATACGCCGGCAGCACGTGATGATCATATCAAATACCCACAAGCCGCAAGCGGTCTGCTAAACGTAACGGCCACCCAGGTATTGAGCGATCAGAAGATCAACGAGCAAGCCCGCTCACACTCCTGTGAATCCAACCAGCAACACTTACCGTACAGTCCGGTCTGATCGTCTGATATGTCGCATATCTCGCCTAGGGGTGGTAAACGTCAGACCCCAGTAGCTCGATAAGTCGTGTCGATATGAGGTCTATAAATGTTCGAGAAACTACTGGTAACACTTACCAGTAAATCTCAGCAACCCTGGCCTGGGATTTCCGGTTATAGCCAATCGAACACAGCGCAACATCAACTCCCTATACCGGGAGAGACGAATCCCCTCCTATCGCTCATTGCCTCCATGTGATTCGGGACTGTACCCAAAAACCACCGTTTTGCACGCCCTCTTGGACGTGGTAAGGTGGAAATCAAAGCACAGTGGGAATCATACAAGACTCTATGACGATCTCGGGTCTACAGACTACTTTGTACCAGTGTCACCAGGGAACTGCCATCTGACGTAAGGTATAATACCATCTGGGAGTTCTCGGCGAGTCCGTCTAGTGTACCCAGTCTCCACTGAGCACCCGTATATCATATCTGATGTCAAACACTAATGGATATGGGATCATCCATCGCCCATCTGTATGGGTCGAGAAGGTATACGCAGTCTACTCTGGTATATCGATGCCCCAAATCGATACACCCACGACTAGGGACCTTGAAGGATGTACTTATGGACTACCATGTCCCCACTAGTATGATCCGCATCATAGTCCAGATAGTCAAGTACACATCCTAAGGGCTTTACCTACATGTAACAGAGAGACAATCAGTGTACATGTTAAGGTAAAGAGCAACCAGATAGCATACTATCATGTCGAGCAAGAAAGTCCTCCCTATATATGTCCCAGCATCCACTACAATATACATCCTATGTGTAGTAATGGCCTCTAGGGCATACATATAACTAACAATCTCCCACTTGCACTAGGGCCATCTGATAGCAGTAGTTGTAGTATCTCATACTCAACCATCCCATAAAAGTCTCTCTCTTGGAAAAGGCCTTTGTGAGTGGATCCGCCGTGTTGTCCTCTGAGTTTACTCTCCTAACCTCGATCACCCTGGAGATCAACTATCTCCATGATCAGGTGATACTGCCTTAGAATATGTCTGGATCACTGATGGGACGGGCGTTCCTTGGCATAAGCCACAACTCCATTGTCACACAATGGGAGGAACGAAGTTCATCTCATGAACTAATATACACCCAGACTGCCTCTTTGGTAGCATCTTAAGTTGCGATGTATCCAGCCTTTATCGTGTAGTATGCCACGGTATCTAGCTTGGAACTCTTTCAACATACTGTCCCTTTACTGAGGGTAAAGACAATGCCTGTGACTGACATTCAGTCGTCCTTCACACCCTGGAACCTTTCTAGTGATTCTCCCCAGGATCAATTGATACCATCTCACTACAACTAGTGAGTATCCTAATATCCAATTAGATCTATCTCATAGATCCAAAACCCAAGATTTAGTAGGTATCGTTTTGATCCTTTATGGAGAATCATTGTGATAAGCGGAGATTGATCGAGCGTAGCATAGGAAACTCCTTTCTTATTAAGAGTATGTCATCCAGGTACTCTACGAGGATCACCACCATACTCCCTACTACCCTTTTGTTTATACAAGGTTCATCCACCATTTTGATGATGTCAAACTCTTTGACTAACACATCAAAACAGACGTTCTAACTCCGCGATGGCTGCTTTATCACATAAAACATCTTCCACGCATTTCCGCTTCTCCCACTGTCTACGAGGCCCTCTGGCTGTGTACTTATAGACGCACTCTTCTAAAACATCACTTAGAAAAGCTGTCATGGCACCCAACCGCCAGATATCGTAGTCATGGTATGTAGCCGTGGCAAGTAGGATCTGGATGGACTTAAGCATAGCGCCTTAGAAAAGGTTTCATCATAATCCATACCTGGTCAATGATGCAAACTTTTAACAAGTCTAGCTTTGAAAGTCTCAACTTTTCCATGTACACCAAGTAATCTTCTCAAGATATACTTGCTCCTGATGGGGATTTAACCCTTCAGATCAAGCAACCAAAGTCCATACTTTGTTGGTGTATAAGGATTCCATCTCAGATCGATAAGCATCCAGCCATTCTTACAGAGTCCCACTCCTGATGGCCAGCTCGAAACTAGTTGGGTCATCATCTCATGATGCAATCCTCGCTCCCACTGTCATAGAGAAACCAAAGTATATCTCAGGTTGGTGAGGAACCCTACTAGATCGGCGGAGAGGCTGAGGTTCGTTGGTAACTATTGAATCCTTTGGTTCTTCCAAATCATCAGCTGCAGTTTGTATAGCTGGAACATTTCCAGTTCTACTTAACTGACCTTGTCTCGAGCTTGTCCAGATTTTGCTTTTAGACATAGGCCGGACAACCCTAAATCTTAACTGTCTTAAGAGATGGGCTCTTCCCTTTCCATATCTCATATGAAATGGTAAGCAACTGATTTGATCGGAACCCTATTCAATAGGTATGCAACTTCATAAGTGCATAATCCCAAAAGGAAATAGGTAACTCAGTAATACTCATCATTGAGCACACCATATCTCATAGGGTGCTATTGCTCTGCCCCCGATATACCGTTGTGCTATGGTGTATACGGAGGAGTAATGCTGAGAGAGAATCTCATTCTCCTTTTCAATAGTCCAGGATTTCCGTGCTCAAGTATTCTCCTCCTCGATCATATCAAAGGACATAATACTTATACCCGTATTTTTGGTTCTCTACTTCTAACTTATATTCTGTGAATATCTCAAAAGCTTCGGACTTGTGTTTCAACAGGAACATATGTATGAATCTTGAGAGATCATCAGAGAATGTAATGAAGTACTAAGAACCAGTCTTGGCATGTGTAGACAGGGGACCTTACATACATCAACATGTATCAATCCCAAGAGTTCACTAACTCTTTCTCTGTTTCCAGTAAATAGAGCTATGGTCATCTAATCTTTGTGACATGACTGGCAAATTTCACAAGATGTAAATTCAAACTAATTTAAATATGCATTTAAATGTAACTTCAACCAGTCGGGTCGCATTGATATAACATAGTCTACAATGCCTCAAGAAGGATTCGTTCATTTCTGAACTCTTCCTCTCGTGTGTGTTCTATATACTAAGAACTGTAGTTTGATTTAGAACATCAATGCTTTTAGATAACGTGCCTGAACCGATCAACTTTTGATATAGGAAATGTTCAAAACATTATCCAACAATACAAAATTTTATCATTTCTTTACTGGTAAAGAGATTGATATGATTTTGTATATCAGGTTCGGTATCTAATAACATTCGTTCAGAATCAGTGTACTGGTCATACAAGGTGACAGTGACCAACAGACTTGGCTGCAACACTTGCACCGTTTTCTGTCTCGTGAAACTTATCACCCTTTCTTAGTTCTTTACCTATCTGTAGCCCATGTAACAGATTACATATCTGGGATCCTGATCCGGTATCAAATACCCAGGACGTAGAGGATACAGAGAAACAGTTCTTTGTAATGAACACACCAGAAAGAGATGCATCATATGCACTTTCTTCGTTTGGGCGGCATAGGAATTCTAGTATTCCTCAATTTTCTGCTCTGACTTATAACAATTATAAGTTGGAGCGGGACCAACGTTCCCAAGCTCAGTATAATAAGCGGGTTCGGTTAATACATCCGTATTATTATCTTGATTAAGGCGTGACATGGTCGATACCTGGAGGGAGAGAGAAGAAAACACTCTGCGTGTGCTCTTGCAAGATTAGATTAGTTATATATTTTATCTAATCAGGATGTCTCCCACTTTTTTTATCAAATCTTCCTTCAAACCTTAAAAGTAAGGACTACCCGGGATTAATTACACGCTACAAGTTCGCTAATCTTTCAGCCAGGCCAGTGTCGGTACTTTGAGGGAGGTTCCCCGTGCTTTCGCACGGACCTAATTAGAGTAAACCTCATTTTCCCAGAGGCGTAACCCCATTAACACCTTTCTAGACACCTACTTGATCGGCTAATTGTAATGTGTAAAACTCTCCCAGGAGTAACTCTTACTCGCAGCGGGTATCGGGATCCAACTATCTCATAGAAGGTATGCAATCTCATTGCAAATTTCAACACTTGAAATTCCCAATAATATTTTACCCCTAGCGTTCTATGACCTTGACGAATGCCAAACAACCCATAGTCCACTAGTCAAGTTCAACCCGTACATTTCTTGATTGAATTATACCTGTTAGTTGTATGTATGCCCTAGAGGCCAGTATTGTACTGATGATGTGTATTATATTGGATGCTTGGACATATATAGAGATGACTTTCTTGCTCGACATGATAGTATGCTATCTGGTTGCCATTTATCTTAACATGTACACTAGTCTCTTTATACTGTCTTATAGTTACATGTTGGTAAAGCCCTTAGGATTTGTACTTGACTACCTAGACTATGATGCAGATCATACTAGTGGGAACATGGTAGTCCATAAGTACATCCTTCAAGGTCCCTAGTCGTGGGTATCTCGAGACGGGGCATCGACATACCAGAGTAGACTAGCGTATACGCTTCTCGACCCATGTGATGGGCGATGGATGATCCCATATCTATTGGTGTTTGACATCAGAGATGGTATACGGGTGCTCAGTGGAAACTGGGTACACTGGACGGACTCGCCGAGAACTCCCAGATGGTATTATACCTCACGTCAGATGGCAGTTCTCAGGTGACACTTGTACAGGTTAGTCTGTAGACCCGAGATCGTCATAGAGTCTTGTGTGATTCCCACTGTGCTTTGATCTCCACCTTACCACGTCCATGAGGGCGTGCAAAACGGTGGTCTTTGGGTACAGTCCCGAGTCACATGGAGGCAATGAGCGATAGGAGGGGTTTCGTCTCTCCCGGTATTGGGAGTTGATGTTGTGCTGTGCTCGATTGGCCGTAACAGGGAAGTCCCTGGCCAGGGCTGATCAGAGATTTGCTGGTAAGTGTTACCAGTAGTTTCTCGACCCGTTACGAGCCTCACATCGGCATGACTTATCGGGTTATTGGGGTCTGACGTATACCACCCCTAGACTTGATGTGCGACGTTTCAGACGAAGAGACTTGACTGTATGGTAAGTGTTACTGGTCGGATTCGCAGGAGTGTGAGCGGGCTAGCTCGTCGATCTTCTGATCGCTCAATACCCGGGTGGCCGTTACGTTTAGCAGACCGCTTGCGGCTTGTGGGTGCTTGATATGATCATCATCTGCTACCGGCGTATTGACGAGTCTTTAGAGTCCTACACAGAGGTTTCCTGGCTCAAGCGAAACGAAATAGGAGCGCATATGAGATATGTGCAGGACCGAGAATGATGCGTGTATGTGATACTGCATTTCATTCTCGCGACATATGTTTCCAATGGTTATATTCGATATGACCTAGTTATCGAATCATTGATTCGATAAATCGATGCATTGAATACTAGTCGGTTATGTGCGACATGACCGGATCATTGAATCAAGTGTTGATTTAATGATTTAATGTATAATTATATATTTGATATGTTACTTTACATTAACTAGTATTGGTTCACTTTAAACGGATTTTTCTCACTTGGATTGCACATTGTATATGTGATATACTTTCGTGCACTTTTCTGTATCATGTTTGATGATACTTGATCATTTAGTTAAGTGTATAAAATTAATCCATGGTTAAAATGATAATTAGGGTTTTGCATTTTCATTTATTTATTTATTTATTTATTTATTTATTTGGAAAAGTATAAGATGAGAATGGTGGCTTTCTTTGTCATGTTGTTGAAGCTTCATGAAGCTTTTGACTTTAGCAACCATGCTTATCTTCATGCTTAACCCTAACCCATCCTAGTGACCATGGTTAATTCTCTACACTTAACCCAAGTTCAAGAAATGATAAGTATTCATATTGGTTTTATTTTTAAAATAGAACACTTATCATATTTTTCTTGAGCTCATCTTCTTCTTCTTCTTCAAGCTTGCTACTCCAATGGCAACTTGAGCTTTAGTGAGTTAAATCCAAATCCAAAGTGAACCCACCTCCTATTTCTTCACCCTCTACCTCTTGCCAAGTTGTTTTGGGTGTTTACTTCACAAGTTTCACAAGTTTGTGAAGTCGGAGCTTGAGTTTGTGCAACCTCGACGTAGATCGTCTTTGACACAAAGCCGACGAGCTATTCCGCTCACTTTCCCGATGAAGCCGATGATCGAGTCAAGGATTCATGATGGACAGCGAGGACATGACCACGTGGAGCTAAGGAGGTGGAAATCCGGATCTACAAAGGTTGTATATCCGTATCATAGTAGTTAACTGTTAACTAGCTTTCTATTTCGCCTAAACATCTAGTTAAAGATCCGTAGTCTAGGGTTTCTCGGCACTAAAAATTTTAATTTGGCATGCACGATGCCTTGTGAGAACCCACTAGGGTGCCTAGGAACCTTTCACTGGTATCAGAGACTAACTAGAGCTTTAGGCGAAGTCCCGACGCAGTTTGACGTCCGAACGAACACGAAACCCTAATACTTTAGAGCTCTCTGGACATTTTCATAAATCTGGGATTTTTCAATATTTAAAATGTCTAAAAAATTCACCATAGAATTCTAAGCATTACTGTGCAAAACGATCCCCTACACTGTTCATACTGCCGCGGAAGCGCGGCAGAAGCATGCTTTCTGCCGCCCTTCCGCGGTCAAATGGTGACGTCATCCAAAATTTTTTGTACAGTAATACCTGATAAATTCTGGTGAGTTTTCTGGATATTTTTAAATTTATTCAAAGGTTGAGTGCTCTGGAGTAAAATTGGGAATCGATGAATTCAATCGGAAAATCAAACTTTGTCTAAGTGTTTTTCCAGATAATTGTAGAATATGTTAAAGAGTTCGACCGGATATAAATACCCAGGTTTTCCCCTGCCGGAATAATTCCAAGTGTTGGATTATTGTGTGGTTAAAAGACGTTCTGAGTAGTGCAAGTAACGCGATGGTCCCTCTAGAAGACACAAACCTTAACTCGATTATGTGACCGTCTTGAACTGCCCTTTGAACCTTTGGGTTTGGGGCAGTACGGCGTGCCACATGTGAGGCGTTGGTTTGACCCTTCTACGGCTGGACCGTCGGTACTGAGGTATGAAGTGAATGTCTTTGAGCCTATTTCATGTGTTGATCGGTGTCGGGGAAAACTTGGGTGTTCGAATGTTCGATCGGAAAGTTTGATATATTCTATTTATCCGGAATTGGATACAATAATTGGAATTCACAAAAGGTTATGAGATAACTGGATGAATGTTATAGATCTAGCAGTTTAGTTTCACAAGATATCGAAAAGAGTTTTCGATGATGGGACTAAAATGCGGGATTTATAACTGTTAGGCATGTGATGTCTAAAGAGCTTGCGGATTCCAATTGTTGTAGTTTTACACTTTCTTTTCTGTGACCGTAAGTGTAGTATGTTCATATCGCCGGTTTCGTTGCTATACGTCAACGACAATTGGGGTATGCATACTTACTTACGTTGATGACATGTGATGTTATGTGTTGCTGGATATGTTATATTGGATCGTCGTATTCGAATAGCCGGGGGTTTTTATGTGAGATGAGTGTTTTTCATTTTCATTCATGTAAAAACTTGTATGTAATATTCTTTTATTCGGGGCACTTCCAGGATGCGGGAGCTGTCACCCTTTGTATATTATTTACTTTTCTGCACTAGGATAGACCCAAGGAGGGGAGCACAAGTAACCGGGTTCTGGGGTCCAGTGGGAGACCAACTCGAGGAGTCGAGTCCGGGTCTCCTAACCCTAGAATTGGCAGGGTTGCTTGCCGCTTTCGTAGGGGTCTGGGGGTGTGGGATTGGCTATTCATCACGACCGTGGAATCCGTGTTTTATACTGGCTCGTATTGAAAACACGGACGTCCTAGTATATCCAATATTTCATATGTTTATTCTGCTGCGATATCTGTGTTGTGATTCTGAGATGGATATAGTATATAGTATATATGATATATTATATAGACGTTACTTATGTTTTACACCCGCGCTAGCCCTGCCCTGCTCTGTCGTTAGTTACCTAACCTAACGGTGCACGAGGGGACATCGAGGCGAATGCGGATGGCATAAGTGTACGTCATATCTATCTGTGATGTTTAGGTATTTAAATGATGGGACTTCATTAATGTGATTAATGAAAGATAAGAAACCTAAGATGTTGTAGAATCGAATTTTAAAATAAAAAAAAAAAAAAGGTAGCTACAGTTCTTGCTTTGCATAGCGGTATATATGATATACCCCGCACCTCATTCGACGAGGAAAGGACCGAGATCCCTTCACCGGGAATGACTCCTTTAGCAATAACTGGCAGATGCTGCACACTCGGTTTGGCTTTGATTGCTTTTAAGAGTTTTTGCTTTGCACAGTGATATATATGATATATCCCGCACCTCATTCGACGAGGAAAGGACCGAGATCCCTTCGCCGGGAGTGACTCCTTTAGCAAAACTAGAAAAGCCTCAAAATCACTCCATTTCAAAACATCATTTGATTCTACAACGATATCAAGTTCATTACGCTCATGGTTTTTATGAAAAACCTGCGTAGCCCTCCGTCATTTCAGATAAATTACATATAGTATTCGTGCTACATTTGTTGGCTTTCGTCAAGGTGTAGTGTGCGGTAGCTATGTGCTGTTTATCTGCTGCATATGATGCGACTGGATTAGGGTAGTCGTACGGCTTTGTTGGCTTTCGTCAAGGGTCGTGCGGGTGGGTTTAATTCAGTCAAGAAATGTACGGGTTGAACTTGACTAGCGGGCTGTGGTTTGTTGGCTTTCGTCAAGGTCATAGCACGCTAGGGGCAAAATATTATCGGGAATTTCAAGTGTTGAAATTTGCAATGAGATTGCATACCTTCTATGAGATAGTTGGATCCCGATACCCGCTGCGAGTAAGAGTTACTCCTGGGAGAGTTTTACACATTACAATTAGCCGATCAAGTAGGTGTCGAGAAAGGTGTTAACGAGGTTATGCCTCTGGGAAAACGAGGTTTACAGTAATTAGGTTCGTGCGAAAGCACGGGGGACCTCCCTCAAAGTACCGACACTGGCCTGGCTGAGAGATTGGCGAACTTGTAGTGTGTAATTAATCCCGGCTAGTCTTTCCTTTTAGGGTTTGGAGGAAGATTTGATAAAAAGCAGTGGGAGCCATCCTGATTAGATAAGATAATAACCAATCTGATCTTGCACGAGCATACGCTAAAGTGTTTTCTTCTCTCTCTCTCCAGGTAGCGACCATTTCATGCCTTAATAAAGATAATAAAATGGATGTATTGACCGAACCCGCATGTTATACTGTGCTGGGGAACGTTGGTTCCGTTCTTTCCTATAAGAGTTATAGGACTGAACAGGATATAGGGGAATACCAGGATTCCCATGCCACCCGAATGAAGAAAGTACATATTGATGCATTTTCTTCGGGTATGTTCGTTACTGAGAACTGTTTCTCCATTTGCTCTACGTCCTGGGTATTGGATACCGGGTCAGGATCCCATATATGTAATCAGTTACATGGGCTTAGGAAAGGTAGAGAACTTGGAGAAGGTGATAAAGACATTAGAGTTGGAAATGGTGCAATTGTTGCAGCCAAGACTGTCGGGGAATATCACCTTGTATTACCAACTGGTAATACATTGGTTCTGAACGAATGCTATTACATGCCGAACCTGATATGCAACATTATATCGGTTTCTTTATTAAGTAAAGAGGGATATAATTTTGTATTACAGGACAATGTTATGAACATTTTCCATAACCAAAAGTTGGTTGGATCAGGCACGTTGTGCAATGGCATTTATGTTCTAAACCAATCAACAGTCCTGAGCATAACAAACACACACAAGAGGAAGAGTTCTGAACTCAACGAATCCTTCTTGTGGCATTGTAGACTGGGTCACATTAATGCGACACGACTAGCTAAGTTGCATAAAGATGGATATTTAAATCCATTTGAATTTTCATCTTATGACACTTGCCAGTCATGTCTCAAAGGCAAGATGACCAAGACTCCGTTTACGGGACACGGAGAAAGAGTTACCGAACTCTTAGGACTGATACATAGTGATGTATGCGGTCCCATGTCTACACATGCCAGGGATGGTTCCTCGTACTTCATTACATTCACTGACGATCTCTCTAGATTCGGATATGTGTTCCTGATGAAACACAAATCTGAAGCTTTTGAGAAATTTAGAGAATATAAACAAGAAGTCGAGAACCAAACCGGAAAAAGTATTAAAATCCTTCGATCAGATCGGGGAGGTGAATACTTGAGCAATGAATTCCTGGACTTCCTAAAAGAGAATGGGATTCTCTCTCAGCTGACTCCTCCTTATACACCACAGCACAACGGTGTATCGGAGCGGAGGAATCGCACCCTATTAGATATGGTGCGCTCTATGATGAGTACAGCTGAGTTACCTATTTCCTTCTGGGGATATGCGCTGGAAACAGCAACATACCTATTGAATCGAGTTCCAACTAAATCTGTGCTTACCACTCCATATGAGATATGGAATGGAAAGAGACCATCTCTTAAAAGAGTTAAGATATGGGGTTGTCCGGCTTATGTTAAAAAGCAAAACCCGGACAAACTCGAGGCACGATCAGTTTTATGTAAGTTTGTAGGATATCCAAGCAATTCGTATGGATATCTATTCTACCACAGTGAACAACAAAAGGTGTTTGTTGCTCAACATGCCACCTTTTTAGAAAAGGAATTTCTTGCAAAAGAGATTAGTGGCTCTGAGGTAGAACTGGAAGAAGTTCCAGAAACACAAACTGTAACTGAAGATTTAGTGGAACCAGAAGATTCGGTAGTACCCGACCAACCCCAGCCTCTCCGCCGATCTAGTAGGGTTTCTCGTCCACCAGAGAGATACTATGGTTTTCTCATTGATGGTGGTAGCGAGGATTGCATCATGGAGGATGATGACCCAACTAGCTTCGAGCAGGCCATCACTAGTGGGGACTCAGTGAAATGGCTGGATGCTATGCGGTCCGAGATGGATTCCATGTACACCAACAAAGTATGGACTTTGGAAGTTGCTCCTGAAGGGGTAAAACCCATTGGGAGCAAGTGGATCTTTAAGAAGAAACTTGGTGTAGATGGGAAAGTGGAGACTTTCAAAGCTAGACTTGTAGCAAAGGGTTTTCGTCAAAGACCAGGTGTGGACTATGACGAGACCTTTTCTCCAGTGGCTATGCTTAAATCCATCCGAATCATGCTTGCCATTGCTGCCTTTCATGACTACGAAATCTGGCAAATGGATGTTAAGACCGCCTTTCTAAATGGTGATTTAGAAGAGTGCGTGTACATGACTCAGCCAGAGGGCTTCGTAGACAGTAGGAGCAGCGGGAAGGTGTGCAAGCTGCTTAAATCCATTTATGGATTAAAGCAAGCATCGCGGAGTTGGAACATCTGCTTTGACATCGTTATCAAAGAGTTTGATTTCGTCAAAAATCCAGATGAACCTTGTATCTACAAGAAGGTGGCAGAGAGTAAGGTTGTCTTCCTCGTATTGTACGTGGACGACATACTCTTGATAGGAAATGATATTCCTATGCTGCAATCGGTCAAGCTCTTCTTATCACAAAGATTCTCAATGAAAGATCTTGGTGATGCCTCCTGCATATTGGGAATCAGGATCTATAGAGATAGATCCAAACGGATTTTGGGATTATCCCAATCCAGGTACATTGACACCGTACTAAAGAGGTTTAGTATGGAAGAGTCCAAGCGTGGGAACTTACCCACGATCTCTGGAGTCACTCTCTCCAAAGAGATGTCTCCCAAGACTGATTTGGAGAGAGCTCGCATGCAAGGGATACCCTATGCTTCGGCGGTAGGCTCTATCATGTATGCGATGCTATGTACTAGACCCGATGTAGCATACTCACTAAGTATAGTGAGCAGGTATCAAGCTGATCCTGGAGAGAGTCACTGGACAGCTGTGAAGAGCATTCTCAAGTACTTGCGAAGGACTAGAGATATGTTCTTGGTGTATGGTAACGGAGAACTCCAAGTGGAGTCCTTTACCGATTCCAGCTTCCAGAGTGATAAGGACGACTCTAAGTCGCAGTCGGGTTTTGTCTTTACCCTTTACGGAGGGGCGGTTAGCTGGAAGAGTTCCAAGCAGGAAACCGTGGCAGACTCGACAATGGAGGCTGAATACATCGCTGCCAACGATGCTGCTAAAGAAGCTGTCTGGATCAAGAAGTTCATTTCTGAACTTGGTGTGGTTCCATCCATTGAGCATCCAATACCTTTGTATTGCGATAACAATGGAGCGGTGGCTTTGGCCAAGGAACCCAGGTCCCATCAACGGTCCAGGCATATTCTGAGGCGGTATCACCTGATCCGGGAGATAGTTGATCGCCGAGAGATCGAGGTCAGGAGAGTTGACACGAAGAACAACACGGCGGATCCACTCACGAAGGCCATTCCCCAGATACAGTTTGAGAGACTCTTCGGGATGCTCGGTATGAGATACTACAGCAGCTGGCCCTAGTGCAAGTGGGAGATTGTTAGTTGTATGTATGCCCTAGAGGCCAGTATTGTACTGATGATGTGTATTATATTGGATGCTTGGACATATATAGAGATGACTTTCTTGCTCGACATGATAGTATGCTATCTGGTTGCCATTTATCTTAACATGTACACTAGTCTCTTTATACTGTCTTATAGTTACATGTTGGTAAAGCCCTTAGGATTTGTACTTGACTACCTAGACTATGATGCAGATCATACTAGTGGGAACATGGTAGTCCATAAGTACATCCTTCAAGGTCCCTAGTCGTGGGTATCTCGAGACGGGGCATCGACATACCAGAGTAGACTAGCGTATACGCTTCTCGACCCATGTGATGGGCGATGGATGATCCCATATCTATTGGTGTTTGACATCAGAGATGGTATACGGGTGCTCAGTGGAAACTGGGTACACTGGACGGACTCGCCGAGAACTCCCAGATGGTATTATACCTCACGTCAGATGGCAGTTCTCAGGTGACACTTGTACAGGTTAGTCTGTAGACCCGAGATCGTCATAGAGTCTTGTGTGATTCCCACTGTGCTTTGATCTCCACCTTACCACGTCCATGAGGGCGTGCAAAACGGTGGTCTTTGGGTACAGTCCCGAGTCACATGGAGGCAATGAGCGATAGGAGGGGTTTCGTCTCTCCCGGTATTGGGAGTTGATGTTGTGCTGTGCTCGATTGGCCGTAACAGGGAAGTCCCTGGCCAGGGCTGATCAGAGATTTGCTGGTAAGTGTTACCAGTAGTTTCTCGACCCGTTACGAGCCTCACATCGGCATGACTTATCGGGTTATTGGGGTCTGACGTATACCACCCCTAGACTTGATGTGCGACGTTTCAGACGAAGAGACTTGACTGTATGGTAAGTGTTACTGGTCGGATTCGCAGGAGTGTGAGCGGGCTAGCTCGTCGATCTTCTGATCGCTCAATACCCGGGTGGCCGTTACGTTTAGCAGACCGCTTGCGGCTTGTGGGTGCTTGATATGATCATCATCTGCTACCGGCGTATTGACGAGTCTTTAGAGTCCTACACAGAGGTTTCCTGGCTCAAGCGAAACGAAATAGGAGCGCATATGAGATATGTGCAGGACCGAGAATGATGCGTGTATGTGATACTGCATTTCATTCTCGCGACATATGTTTCCAATGGTTATATTCGATATGACCTAGTTATCGAATCATTGATTCGATAAATCGATGCATTGAATACTAGTCGGTTATGTGCGACATGACCGGATCATTGAATCAAGTGTTGATTTAATGATTTAATGTATAATTATATATTTGATATGTTACTTTACATTAACTAGTATTGGTTCACTTTAAACGGATTTTTCTCACTTGGATTGCACATTGTATATGTGATATACTTTCGTGCACTTTTCTGTATCATGTTTGATGATACTTGATCATTTAGTTAAGTGTATAAAATTAATCCATGGTTAAAATGATAATTAGGGTTTTGCATTTTCATTTATTTATTTATTTATTTATTTATTTATTTGGAAAAGTATAAGATGAGAATGGTGGCTTTCTTTGTCATGTTGTTGAAGCTTCATGAAGCTTTTGACTTTAGCAACCATGCTTATCTTCATGCTTAACCCTAACCCATCCTAGTGACCATGGTTAATTCTCTACACTTAACCCAAGTTCAAGAAATGATAAGTATTCATATTGGTTTTATTTTTAAAATAGAACACTTATCATATTTTTCTTGAGCTCATCTTCTTCTTCTTCTTCAAGCTTGCTACTCCAATGGCAACTTGAGCTTTAGTGAGTTAAATCCAAATCCAAAGTGAACCCACCTCCTATTTCTTCACCCTCTACCTCTTGCCAAGTTGTTTTGGGTGTTTACTTCACAAGTTTCACAAGTTTGTGAAGTCGGAGCTTGAGTTTGTGCAACCTCGACGTAGATCGTCTTTGACACAAAGCCGACGAGCTATTCCGCTCACTTTCCCGATGAAGCCGATGATCGAGTCAAGGATTCATGATGGACAGCGAGGACATGACCACGTGGAGCTAAGGAGGTGGAAATCCGGATCTACAAAGGTTGTATATCCGTATCATAGTAGTTAACTGTTAACTAGCTTTCTATTTCGCCTAAACATCTAGTTAAAGATCCGTAGTCTAGGGTTTCTCGGCACTAAAAATTTTAATTTGGCATGCACGATGCCTTGTGAGAACCCACTAGGGTGCCTAGGAACCTTTCAATACCCACCCGCACGACCCTTGACGAATGCCAAACAACGCCGTACGAATACCCTAATCCAATCTACATCATATGCATAAGCAGATAAATAATAGTTAGCTACCGTATACTACGCCTTGACGAATGCCAAACTACCGCAGCACGAATACTAAGTAGTACTTATCTGAAATGATGGAGGGCTACGACAGGTTTTTAAGAAAATCTATTGCGTAATGAACTTGATATCGTTGTAGAATCGAATGAATTTTGAAATGGAGTGTTTTTGAGGCTTTTCTAGTTTTGCTAAAGGGGTCACACCCGGTGAAAGGATCGTCGGCCCTTTCCTCATCGAATAAGGTGCAGGATATATCATATATACCGTTGTGCAAAGCAAAAACTATAGAAGCAATCAAAAGACAAACCGAGGGTTGTAGCATCTGCCAGTTATTGCTAAAGGGGTCAATCCCGGTGAAGGGATCTCGGCCCTTTCCTTATCGAATAAGGTGCAGGATGTTCTACAAGGAACACCGCGATGCAAAGCAAGAACTGTAGCTACCTGTTTTTATTTTTGAAATTCGATTCCACAACATCTTAGGTTTCTTTTCTTTCATTAATCATATTAATGAAGTCCTATCATTTAAATCACCTAAACATCACAGATAAATACGACGTACACTTATGCCATCCGCATTCGCCTCGATGTCCCCTCATGCACCGTTAGGTTAGGTAACTAACGACAGAGCGGGGCAGGGCTAGCGCGAGTGCAAAACATAAGTAACGTCTATATAATATATCATATAAAGTATCCATCACAGCAGATCAAATGATCACATCACAGATATCGCAGCAGAAGAAACATATGAAACATTAGATATACTAGGACGTCCGTGTTTTCAATACGAGCCAGTATAAAACACGGATTCCACGGTCGCGATGAATAGCCAAACCCAGACCCCTAGACCCCTATGAGAGCGGCAAGCAACCCTACCAATTCTAGAGTTAGGAGACCCGGACTCGACTCCTCGAGTTGGTCTCCCACTGGACTCCAGAACCCGGTTACTTGTGCCCTCCTCCTTGGGTCTATCCTAGTGCGGAAAAGTAAATAATATACAAATGGTGACATCATCCGCAACCTGGAAGTGCCCCAATAAAAGAATATTACATACAAGTTTTTACATGAATGAAAATGAAAAACACTCATCTCACATAAAAAAAACCCCGGCTATTCAAACACAACGATCCAATATAACATATCCAGCAACACATAACATCACATGTCATCAACGTATGTAAACATGCGTATCCCAATTGTCGTTGACATATAGAAACGAAACCGGCGATATCACATATTACACTCACGGTCGCAGAAAAGAAAGTGTAAAACTACAACAGTTGGAATCCGCAACCTCTTTAGACATCGCATGCCTGACCAAATGAATTCCTTAGACATCACATGCCTAACAATTATAAACCCCGCATTTTAGTCTCTATATCGAAAACACTTTTCAATATCTAGTCGGCAATTCAACAAGATTCCCGAAAAACTGATCGAATTCTCGTCGCAAACTTTAGTAGGCGGCCGCACCCCCGATATCGTCGACGAAGTGCACCAAGGCGGAACACCACTACCGCGAGCATCCGAACGGATGCTTTCAGCGACGGGATTCTCCTACAGTCACTTGGTCGGGGCTATGGGGTGTAGCTGTCTATTAAGTTTATCCGGCGAGTATCCACGTACGCTACGCGATTGCGACGGACTTTTGATCGCATCAAAATTCCGTGGCAACCGATCAAGTGAGACCGAACCGCTAGATTTATAACATTCATTCAGTTATCTCATAACTACTTGTGAATTCCAATTATTGTACCACATTCCAGATAAATAGAAAATGTTAAACTTTCCGATCGAACAATCAAACACCCAAGTTTTCCCGACATCCTCAACACATGAAATAAGTTCAAAAACATTCACTTCATGCCTCAGTACCAACGGTCCAGCCGTAGAAGGGTCAAGCCAACGCCTCAAATGTGGCACGCCATACTGCCCCAAACCCAAAGGTTCAAAGGGCAGTTCAAGACGGTCACATAATCGAGTTAAGGTTTGTTGTCTTCTTGAGGGACCGTCGCGTTACTTGCACTACTTAGAACGTCATTAAACTACGGAAAAATCCAACAATTGGAAATTTCCCAGCAGGGGAAAAAGTGGGTATTTACATCCGGTTGAACTTTTTAACATATTCTAAAATTACCCGGAAAAACACACAGACAAAGTTTGATAATCTGATCGAATCTACGAACTCCCAATACAACCCAGAAAACTCAACTCTTGAGTGCAAATTAAAAATTCCCAGAAAATACAGGAATAATAGTTAGGAATTACTGTGCAAATAGTTCTGAAGGAAGCGACCGTACGGCCGCGGAGCCGCCGCACGAGCCATGCTCGTGCCACGGTTCCGCGGCGCTTTAATTGATTTAGGGGCACGTTTTGAACAGTAACTCCTAGAAAAACCTGCTTAATTTTCTGGATATTTTTGATTCACAAAAATCCACGATTTCAAAAATTGTACAGAGAGGCGTATGAATTAGGGTTTCGTGTTTCGATTGGACTTCTAACATCGTCTACACATCGCCTAAGGCTCTAGCTAGGCTCTGATACCACTGTAGGGTTCATAGACACTCAACTGAGGTCCCATAAGGCATCAACCATGCCAAAATCAAATTTTTCTTATGCCGAGAAACCCTAATGCTAGATCGTTAACTAGAGGCAAAGGCGAAACATGCAAATAAACAACTTTATTGCTAAGTGAATGGAAATACAACCTTTGTAGATCCAGTCCTCCACTTCCTTGGCTCCGTGATGACGTCCTTCCGCTGCAACCATTGGAATCCTGGACTCTCGCGGTGGTTTCATCGGAGAAAAGATCGGGCTAGGTCGTTGACTTCGATGACGAAGATGATCTACGTCGAGGCAACTCAAACTCAAGCTCCACCTTCACCAAGTCATGAAACTTGTGAAGAAAACACCCTATACTACATAGCAAGTGGTAGAGGATGAAGAAATAGGAAGTGGGTTCACTTTGGATTTGGATTTCTCACTTGGATTCATCACTTCATTATTTCTAGCAAGGGTTTTCTTTCTTCTTCAAGAAGAAGAAGAAGAAAGAAATGGAAAAAATTAATTAATTAAAATAGAAAATCAAGTGACCCTTATCATATTGCAACCATGGGTGAGGCTAACTCATGTAGAGAATAAACTAGGGTTTAAGTAAATGGTTAGGGTTAAGGAAAGAAACAAAATGGTCAAAGCTTTTCAAAGCTTCATGAAGCTTCAAGAATAAAACAAAAGAGACACCATTTTATTTTCTTTTGCCAAAAAGAATAAAGTAAATAAATGAGTAAATGAAACCCTAACCATTAACCTAATCATAGTTTAAAGCATACACACACCTAAGTTTGCATGTATCATCAAACATGATACAAACTAGTGCACAAAACTATATCATATATACAATGTGCACATTCAAGTGAGATAATCAATCTTAAGTGAACCAATACTAGTTAATGTAAAGTAATATATCAAATAGATAATTATACATTAAATCATTAAATCAACACTTGATTTAACGATCTGGTCATATCGCATATGACCGACTAATATCCAATGTATCGACTTATCGAATCAATCCTCGATTCGATAACTAGGTTGTATCTCATACAACCAATCGATACATTCATCGCGAGAATAGAATACGGTATCACATACACGCATTATTCTCGGTCCTGCACATATCTCATATGCGCTCCTATTTCGTTTCTCTTGAGCCAGGAAACCTCTGTGTAGTACTCTAAAGGCTCGTCAATACGCCGACAGCAGGTGATGATCATATCAAACACCCACAAGCCACAAGCGTTATGCTAAACGTAACGGCCACCCGGGTATTGAGCGATTAGAAGATCAACGAGCAAGCCCGCTCACACTCCTGTGAATCCAACCAGCAACACTTACCGTACAGTCCGGTCTGATCGTCTGATATGTCGCATATCTCGCCTAGGGGTGGTAAACGTCAGACCCTAGTAGCTCGATAAGTCGTGTCGATATGAGGTCTATAACAGTTCGAGAAACTACTGGTAACACTTACCAGTAAATCTCAGCAACCCTGCCAGGGATTTCCGGTTATAGCCAATCGAACACAGCGCAACATCAACTCCCTATACCGGGAGAGACGAATCCCCTCCTATCGCTCATTGCCTCCACGTGATTCGGGACTGTACCCAAAAACCACCGTTTTGCACGCCCTCTTGGACGTGGTAAGGTGGAAATCAAAGCACAGTGGGAATCACACAAGACTTTATGACGATCTCGGGTCTACAGACTACTCTGTACCAGTGTCACCAGAGAACTGCCATCTGACGTAAGGTATAATACCATCTGGGTGTTCTCGGCGAGTCCGTCCAGTGTACCCAGTCTCCACTGAGCACCCGTATATCATCTCTGATGTCAAACACCAATGGATATAGGATCATCCATCGCCCATCTGTATGGGTCGAGAAGGTATATGCTAGTCTATTCTGGTATATCGATGCCCCGTCGCGATACACCCACGACTAGGGACCTTGAAGGATGTACTTATGGACTACCATGTCCTCACTAGTATGATCCGCATCATAGTCCAGGTAGTCAAGTACACATCCTAAGGGCTTTACCAACATGTAACAGAGAGACAATCAGTATACACGTTAAGGTAAAGAGCAACCAGATAGCATAATATCATGTCGAGCAAGAAAGTCCTCCCTATATATGTCCCAGCATCCACTACAATATATATCCTATGTATAGTAATGGCCTCTAGGGCATACATATAACTAACATCAAATGGCGCCGTTGCCGGGGAGACCGTAGTTTATCTCTTTGTGTAATTTCGGGTTAATTTGTGAATATTAAGCTAACCGAAAAACCAAAACAAAAAAATATACATTGTAAAAAAATCATCTTGTTATTTTTGATTAGTTTTTGTGTAAGTGTGCAGGATAATACGAAGTTTGAGTTCAGTGCCAAAGACATGGGATGTTAGACCCATATCTCGCGGTTACACCGCGACGGATCAAGACAAGAGCCAACGGTCTACTGTAAAAATCTGGAGTAGCTACAGTGAGCAAATCAAGATTCAGGAAATCCAGACAAGCAGAGGACTCCCAGACCAGCACACCCAAAAATTTTGGAAGCCCAATCTCTCTTTTCTGCCGTGGAACCGCGGCCTGAGCACGTGTTTGGCCGCGGAACCGCGGCCATTTGGAGCCTTCAGGGTTCCAAAACTTCTGTGAGTGTTTCTTTCTCTCTCCCCACTACTCTGAACTTCACTGAACTGTGCTTTCTGCAGCATTCTTTGCGCAAATTCTCTTCCCCCTTCCAATAAATTGTTTTTGTGCAGGATTATTTGCGCCTCTCTAAAAAATAAAAATTGATTGCAGTTGATTTGTTACTGCTTTGCATTTATTAATACGGACTTTAAGGGGCTTGAAACCAATTCAGATTGGGTGGGGATTTCATCACCCTTCCCAGGACCCCAGAAATCACAAAAAGCATATGCATTGACCACTGTTAATTAAAAAATGCATTGACCACTGTTAATTAAAAAATACTAGACTCAGCCCTAAGGACTTCGCGCTCAATAGGACAGAGGACTAGTTATAGGCATCGGCCGTTTATCCTATCCTGACTTTGCGGTGTCTAGGAAAGTGTGTCGAAGGCAAGTGGTTACTTAATTAGGACCATTACTTACGTAGTGGGGAGCCTCCCACTTACCTGGCACTTACCTGGCCGCAATTGTTAGAGAAGAGGCGGTTTGAGGTCCTGTTTCTAGCCCTTTGGAACAGTTAGGAGCTGTCTAGCTGACCTAGGTGACCCTAGATCTAGGTATGATTGTGCATATCTTGTTTGTGATTGCTTGAAGCCGTAAGTCCGTACATATTTCTGTAAAGCTCTTTCTAAAAAAAGAGGAAAAAATCAAAAACTTTTATAAAAACTTGCCCTTTGTCGCCAGAATCCATTTTTCACCCACCACCCATCGTATTTCTCCATTGACGTTTTCTTACCCTCACCTTCTCCGCTTTGACTATACTAAACTCGTTTAGTGTATGTCCGCTTGGACTCGGGACACTAGCGCCCGCCTAGTCCGCGTTACGTTAGTCGCTACCGACTACACGATCGACTCAGACGTCGAAACTCCGTCCACGCCTCTTTCACCCTTACCTTTGCCGGCCAACTCCGACGTTGACCGAACATCTGTTCATACATCTTCACCTTCACCATCACCAACCTCTTCTTCCGCGATGTCAGGATTTAATCCAAACATCTCTTTGACTCCCCCGGGATTGACTCCAACTCCTATGGAGATGAATAACCCACCACCACCGCCTGTTGTACAGCCGCAGCGAATCGCGCTCTAGGATCGTTTCTATCCCACCCGTTCTGCACTTCCCACCTGTCTTTCTCTTCCACCGGCCAATGGGGATAATTTTGAAATTAAGCCCCACTTCATTAACATGCTCCCGAAATTTCATGGGCTTGAATCTGAAGATGCCTATATCTTCATCAAAAAATTTTAAAACGTTTGTGCCATGATGAAAACCACCCAGCTGTCGGACGATGCTATACGGCTACGGGTCATTCCGTTCACTTTGTGCGATCTTGCCGAAAAATGGCTGTATAGCATCGCTTCCCACTCCATAACCAGTTGGGACGAGTTTTTGAAAGCGTTTCTCAAGAAGTTCTTTCCGAATCATAAAACCGCGAGGATCCGTAACGAAATCAACAAATTCTCCCAGCTTCCTACTGAACCCTTCTGGAAGTGCTTTGACCGGTATAAAGACCTTCTTGTTCAGTGTCCTCACCACGGTATAGAGAAATGGCAACTTTGCCAAACCTTATACGAGGGCCAGAACCCAGCAACCAAGCAGTTGTTGGAAACCATCTGTCAGGGCCACTTCCTATCGAAATCTGACGAAGAAGCGTGGCAATTCTTCGGCGACCTTGCGGAACAAACGCTACAATGGGAGAGCACCAGACCGACTTCTTCTTCTACCTCCACTTCTACCGGTCAGTCTAGGGTAGGAATTCACCAACTCGATGTCTCTATTGCGATGAAAGCTGAAATGGCTGCAATAACGAGAAAACTTGAAGCGATAGAGAGCAAATTTCCATCTCCTGCTCCTGCCCTGTTCTTCCCCTTCGTAGCATTTGTGCTTGTTGTTCCGATCCTTCTCACTTGACCGAAGAGTGTCCTTACAATCCACCATCTCAAGGATAGGATCAGGTTAATGCTGCATTTCAGCAAAGACCAAGAAATGATCCATACTCTTCCACCTACAATCCCGGTTGGAGGAACCACCCCAATTTCGTCTGGAATCAGAATCAGCATCAATTCCAACGCAACAATTTCCAGAGCCCCCTCCTCCGTAACAACAAGCGCAACAACAAACGCAACATCAGTTTCAGCAGCCCTTCCAGCCCCAACCTTTTCAAAATCAGACGAACAACTTTGCAACGAACAATTCTTTTCCCCAAAACAACTTTGTTCCGTAAAACAACGATAAGGTTTCCTCGCTCGAACGAAGTCTGGAGGCGTTCGTAAAACAATCGACACAATCCACTGCCAACATCCAGTCTTCCATTCAGTCCTTAGTGCAACACACTGCCGCTCACGGGCAAAGCATCAAGACCATCGAGGCCCAAATTGCACAGCTGAATGCGGCGTTAAGCGAGCGAGAGAAGGGGAAGATCCCGTCCCAGCCACTCCCTAATCCCGGTCAGCCACATAATATGCATGTTGCTCTTGAACAACAGAACCATAATGTGAGTGCCGTGACCATATTGAGATCGGGAAGGATGCTGCAAAACAACATTGGCACACGAATCGACGATGACACCCCGGCCGCTTCTTCTTCTTCTTCTCCTTCCTCGTCATTTGAGCCTATTCTTCATTCTTCAAAAGGCTCTTCTTCTTCTTCTTCTGCTCTGAACGGACCCACTTCTCACTCCACGAAAACACCAGCTCTGGGATCCGTTCCAACTCCACAATCTCCTCCACAAGCATTGGACTCAACAAATTTTAAAAACGTTCCATTTCCAAACCGGTTGAGGTCTAATAAACAAAATCCACAAATGGAGAAGATTCTGGAGTTATTTAAGCAGGTTAACATAAACATTCCTCTTTTAGATGCTGTCCAACAATCCCGTCCTACGCGAAAATCTTAAAGGACTTGTGCACGAAAAAGAGGAAGTCTCAGGTACCCAAGAAAGTTTTCTTGGCTAGTGCTGTGAGTGATGATCTTACCCAATCTTTACCACAAAAACGGAAGGACCCTTGCTGTCTTACGATTTCTATTACCATTGGGGATAAGAACATCAACCGCGTACTATTAGATCTTGGTGCCAGTGTTAACCTGCTTCCGTACTCAGTATATGAGCAACTGGGTATAGGAGAGCTGAAACCCACACACTGCACTCTCCAAATGGCCGACCGATCGATCACCCATCCTAGGGGTGAGCTAGAGGAAGTGTTAATCAAGGTTGGGGAGTTCATATTCCCCGTTGACTTCATTGTATTAGACACACAGCTTGTAGCTAACCCCCGGAATCAAATTCCCGTGATACTCGGTCGCCCCTTCCTTGCAACCTCAAATGCTGTGATCAATTGTCGCAATGGTTTGATGAACCTATCTTTTGGAAATATGACGATTGAACTCAACATTTTTAGGTTGGAGAATCAGCCTTCCGAACCTAATGCTCATATACTAGACGTTTTCTCGATCCAAGAGATCACCCCAGAAGAGTGTGAATTCGAGGAGTTTTTGTTCGATCACGATAACCTTAACGCCACTAGTGCGTTCCACTTCGAACCTGCTGCTGTTTCTGCGCCCGACAATGACTACGAGTATTTCATTTTCTCGAACGATCTTAGCCCCTCACCACCCGAGTTTGAATCCTTCGAATTTCCGGATGAGTTACCTGAACCATCCAACTCGGTCGCTTACACTCGTTTCGAACCTTTGCTGGAATCCTTTGAGTTCGAGAACTTCTCACCAATCTTGCCTTCAATCGTTTCACCTCCAACGCTCGAACTCAAGCCCTTGCCGTCTCACCTTAAGTACGCTTACTTGGGTGAGAACGAGACCCTCCCTGTTATCATCTCGGTTTCTCTAGCTCCAGAGCAAGAGAAAGCCCTTCTTGCGGTCTTGCACAGCAATAGGCAAGTTTTTGGCTGGTCCATGGCGGACATCAAGGGGATTAATCCCTTGATCGTTGAACATCACATTCATTAGATGGATGATGCCAAACCAGCCAGGGATCCACAAAGGCGACTCAATCCAGTCATGAAGGAGGCTGTGAAGAAGGAGATCGTAAAATGTCTGGATAGTGGTATCATTTACCCTATCTCTGATAGCCAGTGGGTTAGCCCCATTCACGTTGTCCCTAAGAAATCAGGTGTAACAGTCATCACTAACGAGGCGAATGAGTTAATCCCTACTCGCACCCAAACTGGGTGGCGAGTATGCATCGATTACAGAAAACTCAACGCCGCAACGCGGAAAGACCACTTTCCGCTACCTTTCATTGACCAAATGCTTGAACGATTGGCCGGACACGAGTACTACTGCTTTCTTGATGGCTACTCCGGCTATAATCAGATTCCCATCGCCGAAAAAGACCAGGACAAGACCACATTCACTTGTCCTTTCGGCACGTTTGCATATCGTCGCATGCCCTTTGGGTTATGCAATGCGCCCGCTACCTTCCAGCGGTGTATGATGGGAATCTTCTCAGACATGGTGGAAAAATTTCTGGAGATCTTCATGGACGATTTCTCCATCTTCGGCGATTCCTTCAATGAGTGTTTGCTGCATCTTGACGCTGTCCTTACCCGATGTAAGGACAAGAACCTCACATTGAATTGGGAGAAATGCCACTTCATGGTGCGTGAAGGTATTGTCTTAGGACATATCATTTCGCAAAATGGCATAGAGGTTGACAAAGCGAAGATTGAGGTCATTTCCAATCTCCCTCCTCCCAGATGCGTCAGAGATATCCGCGCCTTCCTTGGCCATGCCGGATTCTATAGACGGTTCATCAAGGACTTTAGCAAGATTGCTAGGCCCTTGACTCTTCTACTGGCCAAGGACACGCCATTCAACTTCAACTCGAGCTGTGTGACTGCGTTCGAGTCATTGAAAAGCTCACACACTTCTGCTCCCGTTCTTTCTTCACCTGACTGGACGCACCCATTTGAGATTATGTGCGATGCATCCGACTTTGCCATTGGTGCTGTCCTTGGACAACACATCAACAAGATACCGCACGTAATCTATTATGCGAGCCGAACCCTGAACGACGCCCAACTCAATTATACAACAACTGAGAAGGAATTCTTGGCTGTAGTATTTGCTTTAGAAAAGTTCAGGCCCTACCTCATCGGCTCTCCAGTCATTGTCTATACAGACCATTCTGCTCTACGCCATTTTTTTGCGAAGAAAGATGCAAAATCTCGGCTAATACGTTGGATCCTCTTGCTTCAAGAGTTTTACCTTGTCAATAAGGACAAACGTGGATGTGAAAACGTAGTTGCTTACCATCTCTCACGACTTCCTTCTTCGCCTTCGCTTCAAATTCCGATCAACGACGTTTTTCCGGATGAACAACTCTTGACAGTATCTTGCGAACCCTGATTCGCAGATATTATGAACTATTTGGCCACAGGATTACTACCGACTGAATGGTCAAGTCAGGACAGACTTCGCTTCTTATCCCAAGTAAAACACTTTTACTGGGACAAACCCTATCTGTTCAAGTACTGTCCCGACCAGATTAATCGTCGGTGTGTCCCTGATGAGGAATTCAAGAGTGTGCTGTCATTTTGTCACGATCAAGCATGTGGCGGGCATTTTGGCCCCAGAAAGACAGCTGAGAAGATCTTGCAATGTGGTTTCTACTGGCCACAACTCTTCAAAGAAGCTCATGACTATTGCAAGACTTGCTCCCGGTGCCAACACTTGGGCCGGATATCCCGGAGGAACGAGATGCCGCTCCAACCAATCTTGGTTGTGGAGATTTTCGACGTTTGGGGGATAGATTTCATGGGGCCGTTTCCCAGCTCTTTCGGGAACTTGTACATCCTTCTCGCTGTTGATTACGTCTCTAAGTGGGTCGAGGCTGTGCCCAGCCGGACTAACGACAACAAGGTTGTCGTTAGGTTTCTTAAAGAAAACATTTTCTCCCGGTTTGGGCACCCCCGAGCGATCATTAGCGACAATGGAACTCATTTCTGCAATAAGACTTTCGAGGCCTTGATGCGGAAATATTCTATTAATCATAAGCTATCTACGCCATACCAACCCCAAACCTGTGGTCAAGCCGAAGTTTCAAATCGGCAAATCAAGCAGATACTGGAGAAGACAGTTTCCAAGAACCGAAAATATTGGTCGTTGAAACTCACTGATGCCCTTTGGGCATTTCGAAACGCTTATAAGACCGATCTTGGCATGTCTCCCTATCGGCTTGTGTACGGAAAGGCTTGCCACCTACCTGTCGAAATAGAGCATCGCGCATTTTGGGCGATAAAAGAACTGAATCTATCTCCGGAAGATGCGGGCAGCCATCGGAAGCTGCAGTTGAACGAATTGAGCGAGCTTAGGGATGAGGCTTACGATAACACGGTTGTCGTTAAAAACCGAACGAAGGTGTTTCACGATAAACACCTTTTACGCAAAACCTTCATACCTGGTCAGCAGGTACTTCTTTACGACACCCGGCTACACTTCCATCCAGGAAAGCTCCGATCTCGCTGGAAAGGGCCGTATTTTGTGAGGAACGTGTATCCGCAGGGCGCTGTAGATTTGGAGAATCCAAAGGACGGTTCATTTTTCAAAGTGAACGGACACCGACTAAAACCGTACCTTAGCGCGGAACCAACAGAGGAGCTCCAAATCTTACAGGAGCCGGTTTACCCTGCATAATCTTCCTCTGCCTACCACCAAACTTCGGTTATCCAGCCAAGAACAGTGGAAACTGTTCCAAATAAGTTTGGGGGTATGTATATACAATTTTGTATTTATTTGTGGATATTCTTTTCCATTTTTATTCTTTAAAAACAAAAAAAAATTTGGTGTATATCTAACCGACAATTTTAACCCTTCAAATGATCTCCTCATGCAATGACAGTGAGGACACTGTCCAGTTTAAGTTTGGGGGTACGCTCTGTACGCATTTCTAACCTTCGCATTCATATGTATATCTTGCATCTGCATATTAGAATCCATAAAATCCATAAAAATCAGAAAATTTTCTAAAAACATAAAAACTTTTCTGTCAAGTTAGCTAGTGGGAGAACTCTGATTCAACATTTCGACGGTTTTGTTTCATAAGATAAGAATAACTAAATCTTATTTTTAGATTTTGAAAACCTGAAAGATAACTCTCTTTTGAAGTTAACTATAGCTGATATACGTCTTTACATCACACTACACGTGTCATGAGTTTTGGAAATTAGATGACAAGTCTTTTATGTCTAAAAACTTTTAAATGGATAAATGATTTTCTGAGGATCAAATAGGTTTATTCTGAAATAAGTAATATCAAGATTAGTTTATGAAGTGAAGTGAATATGAAGGAATGTTATTGATGCCTTAATTGGAACTAAGTTTGAAAAATAACCTATCTGGAACTTGATTGGAATGATTACACACCGAACCCACTAAACACGTCTTTTATGCAAAAAAATAATTGAACTGCCGATTATATCTCCGATCGCATTGAATCATCATGATTTTCACGCTAAATTGTCTTTTATTTTTGGGCCTAGGTAACTTGAGTAATTAAGTCCGCTGGGGTGTCTCTACACCTAATGCCCTAAAGCCAACTGGTTTGGGTACATTGGCCCAAAGCTCGCTAAGAAGCCTAGAAAGTCCAGATTAAAACAAAGTCAAACAAGTGTTCTCTCCGAGTTAAAATTCCTAACGGTTCTTTGTGTGAGAATAATCTTGACAGAAGACAGGTTTTTATAAAAAAATATTTCTAGCGGAGATATGAAGGTTTTATTCCATGATAAAGACTATTGCACGTTCACAGAGGTGTGTATGAAATGAAAACAAAAAAAAGGTGGAGTGGAAAATAAGACCTAGTTTCCTGTTAAGGAAGATAGAAATTCTGAAGTTGAAACTTTACTGGAAAACGAAACTTGAAAAATGCTTAACTCTTTATAAAACTTATGTGATCCTTTCAAAATTCTTATCTAGGCTTTATTGTGTGACATGATGACTTTATTCGACCCTTCTGGAACTTAATGACACTATTTTCACTGCACGTAAAGACATATAAAATCTTAAGTTAAATAAGAAGCGAGATGTGAAAAATAAAGGTTCGATAGTCTAGACTTAGGATTATAGAATTGTTATTTTCTGAAACAAAACTTTTGGGTTTGAATCATAGTTATTTTGCAAAACTAGCTTGACCGGATTTTGTGGGTAGTATCCGCTGAAAACCCTCAGGAGACAACACTCCTCCTATTAGGGACACCTAAAGGTTTAACAGCTTGTTGCACATGCTCAGTGCAATCGCGTTCCCTGCGAAAGTGAGGTTAGGATTTTTTGTGAATAAATTGGCTTTGCTCGGGACGAGCAAATGATAAGTTTTGGGGTATTTGTTCATATCAGATTTTTGCATTTTTATACCGCTCAATTTTTATCATATTGCTTATCGGTAGGTACTCTTGAGCCGTGTTTGCTAGTCAATTGCAGGATACAGGTTCTCGGCTCTAAACGGTAAAATTCATGGAAAAGCACGACAAAATCCGGGTTCCTGCCAACTACAGATAAAACACGGGTCTCCGCTCTCTATCCGTATGTTGCCACACACCAGTTTAAGAGACAAAATGGCAAATCAATGTCATTTTCATGCACAAGGCTCAATGGCAACACAAGATCCAAGAAATCTACGCGGAGCTCGAGGAAATCATGACAAAAAGATCCACATTCATCACCTTTTTGTTCAACAGAAATTCTGAAAAAATCGTGAAGAAAATATGAGAAAAAATATATACCGGAATCATGGGCACAACAGACAAGGGAAGTACAAAAGAGACCATGCCCCAACTCCACCGTAGGGCCGCATATCCATGGCCAATAGGGGGTCTAGGCCACGGATCCGCGGCCGTACTGGCCCTTCAGTGTATCGTATTTCAGGGGTAGTTTGGACTTTTTGTATAAAGGCAGAATTTTGCCCTAGGTTTCCAGTTTCCTGTCTATAAATAGTCCAGAACTTGCCAAAGCCAAGTGTGCATAATCTTGTATTTAGATTTTAGGTTATATGTTGTTCTTCTTCTTCCTCCTGTCATCTCTTCTCCATTAAAAAACATGTAGTGAGCTTTTGTGAGTGAAGAATTAATAAAGGAGTTCTTGTTCTTACCATGCTTGTCTTCTTATTTTGTTAACTATTATTGCCTGAAATTTTCATTTGCTAATTTAGTTCTTGTTATTTGTGTTTGTTTCTTTCTTGTTCTTTTTTCCTTTATTCTTAAACAACAATGATGTTTACGCTTGATCCTTGCCAAGGTGAGGTCACAAATAGCTAGTTGTAATCTTCTAACCTCCTTCTTTCTATCTTTCTCTTTTGTTTTATTTTCATTTTTCTTGTAATGGGTGAGTAGTTTCCATACTTCTTAGGGTAGGATAAGGAAAGTTTGAGGGAAGGAAATCTCTCTCACTCTTTCCTTGCCCAACATCTTAAATCGAACTCCCGTTAATTGAACCACAATCCGCTCCCTACGGCACCCTATCCTACATGATAGCGGTGATTCCGTAGTGAGACCGATTGTGGTTGAATTAACCGGAGGTTAAGGGTAAGAGCCAAGAACGGACGGACAAGCACCAAAAGGAAGAACTTAAGCGTTGGAAAGCCTAGCTTATACTCGCAAGTTCCTTCCTAGTCGTGCTAATCCCCGTTGTTGCCGATTACCGTAACACCGATATTAAGAGTGGCAACGAAAGAAGTGAGCGACTCCTAACTCAAACTAACCTAATCGTAACCCTAACAAGCTCTCTTTACATATCATTTTAGCACATAAGTAATCTAAAAACAAACCTGGACATTTGGACTTAACTCGTTAAAGCACATGGAAAAAGATTCCCATCTCCCTGTGGACAGCCCGTACTCAACCGGCTAGCTATAAGCGAAACCGTCTTGATTGCAGTAATAAACTTAGCACACAAAAACTCTACCAATTAGTCACACTAATGCTGCACTTCAGCAAAGACCTGGAAACTATACCTCTTCTTCCTCATACAATCAAGATTGGAGGAATCACCCGAACTTTGCATGGAACCAATCACAATCTCAAAACAAGGTTCCAACCCAAAACAATTTCCAACGGGTCCCTCCACCACAACAGCAACCACTTCAATTGAGTCAGCACCCCTTCCAACCGCAAAATTTTCAAAATCCTGCCAACACTTTTGCACCACATGAAAACTCTTTGCAATTGGCCGGTACTGATAACACCTCTGCACTGGTGCAAACCTTGGTTACATTCATGGAACAATCCATCCAAGAGTCGCCAAGTTTTCAATCTTCCATCGATAATATGATAAAGATCATTCTCACTGTTGGAGATAGTGCCCTCAGAGTCAATTATTGGATAGCAGGTACGTGATTGCAATGATTACGGAGGACCTATACCGGTAGGACAGTCTTACTCGAGATGATAGTATGCTATCTGGTTTGCCTTTATCAATCGTGTACAGTTTTAGATGACTGATCACTGTTACACTTTGATAGAGCCCTTAGGATCTTGCTTTACTACCAACAGTATGATGGCGATCATATACGTGAGAGTTGGGTGGTTTATATGCATATCCTTAATTTTAGTCCCTAGTCGTGGGAGTTTCGAGACAGGGCATCGATACTCTGGAGTAGACTAGTGTATACAGTCGAGACCCCGACGAGGGGCGGTGGCCGGTCTCACAAGCCACTGGTGTCAGTTGGATCACCTAAGATGTATACAGGTGCTCATTGGGTTATGAGTACACCGGACAGGACTCGCCGGGAACCTGCTAGTTGGTATTATACATATCGTCAGATAGCAGTTCCCTTGTGACATGTGTACAGGTTAGTTCATCGACCTGAGGTCGTCATTTGTCTCGTGTAAGTTCCCACTGTGCTTTCATTTCAACCCTACCACAGCTCAAAGGAGTCGTGCAAACAGGTAGTTTTTGGGTACAGTCTCGAGCCTCATGGAGGCACGTGAGCGGATCGGCAGGGGATTCGTCTCTCCCGGTATTGGGGGCGAGATCGTGCTGTGTCTAGGAGAGCTATTACACAAAGCCCACGGCCGTGGCAGGAGATTTACTGGTAGGTACTCCAGTAGTATCTCAGGGTGTTATTGGGCTACACTCCGACGCGACTTATACTGCTATTGGGGGTCTGGCGTTACTAGCCCCCTAGGCAGATATGCGATACTCATAGACGAACGGACCGGACTGTATATACATTGTCACTGTTAGGCTCAGTAGGGTTTGCGGATGAGTTCGCTCATCGGCCTCCCTTGAGGTCAGTCCATGGGCAACCGTTACGCATAGTGTAAGTCCATGCTACCTCTCCCGGTACTTTCGGGCATGCGGAATTTGGTGAAAAACAATTTTCTTAGAGGTGGTAACATGGACTCAAAACCGGATCTTTGTTAAACATCTAACTAACAACCTAACTACGAGATGCTAACTACTCGGTTAGGGGGTTATACCTTTCTTTTTCTCGAACTCCTTCGTCTTCAAGCTTCGATGGTCATCCGAATCGGCTTCTCCCCGTCGTCTCCTTGCGCCGAAGATAGATCCACCTGAAAGCTTCAACCTTTGGCTCCTTCTTCGAACTTTGAAGAAACTAGTTCACTCGGTTTGCTAAACCTTGTGAACTAGAGTGAGTAGAGAAGAGTTTGTATGGGATTTTATCTATGGTTCTTGGTTCTCAACTCATGAGACAAGTGAACCATAGAGTCAAGAGAGGGAGAGCAAGAGGAGGAAGATGAGAGCTCAAGAACAAGAGAGAGAATGAGCAAGAAAGAATGAGAGAAGACTTTTCTCATTTGGCTCTCATAATCCAAAACAATCATAACACCTCATATCAATCAAGTATTATGTGATGGTTTAAGCAACCATAGCCATATCATTTCATGCACTCATTTTGCACAAAAGAGCAAGCAAGCAAAAGTCTTTGCCATGAAATGATAGCTATAGTTATCATGATGGTCAACTAGTCAAGCCTAGTCAACTGGTCAACAAAGTCAACAAAAGTCAACAAGTCAACAAAGTCAATCCCTCAACAACCATGTCACCATAATACTTAATTAATATAATTGTTAATCACATATCATATTCTCATTAGGGTTGAACAAAAAGTCAATAGTCAACTGTCAACGGTCAACAACCCTAATGAGAATCCTCTGCCTCTGTCTCTCCGTCAACTGTGCATACACACCCGCATCCGCGTTCCGAGGAACACGAATGCATACTGGATAAATCCAATCCCAAAAGGTACACTAGGATCTGGCTTAAACCAAAGCCCGCTAGTATAAACTGTCCGGACACTGTACGTGCACAAGTGCATGGATGTGATCGAACCCTGTCGCAAAACCATGCGACCTGTCGCCATACCATGCGACCTCTACTCTTTTGCCTAAAGGCGAATAGCTTTTTGTGTGGGACTCTAAAGACTCGACACTACGCTGGCAGTGGGTTTAACCACAGACCGCAAGCGGCACTAGCTGTGCGTAACGGTCCCCAGGTAGATGCCGACAAGAAGACTGATGAGGCGAAACCCATCTGAACTCCTACTGAGCCTGAATGTGACATTCTCCGTACAGTCCGGTCTGTTCGTCTAATACATCGCATGGCAGGCCTACGGGGCGGTAAACGTCAGTCCCCTAATAACGGTACAAGTCGTATCGGAGTGAAGCCCAAAACACCCTGAGATAACACTGGAAGCCTACCAGTATATCTCGTTTGCCCTGGCCAGAGACTACTCGTGTAATGGCTCTCCTAGACACAGCGCGATGTCAACCCCCAATACCGGGAGAGACGAATCCTGTCTAACCGTCACTGCCTCCAAGTGCTTCGGGACTGCACCCAACTACCACCTGTTTGCACGACTCCTTTGAGCCGTGGTAGGGTAGTAATCAAAGTACAGTGGGAACACACTCGAGGCGAAGTGACAGTGTCAAGTCAGCGGACTAAGCTGTACTCATGTCACCTGGGAACTGATAACTGACGATAGGCATAATACCAACTAGTCAGTTCCCGACGAGTCCTGTCCAGTGTACTCGTAACCCAACGAGCACCCGCATACTCTCTCAAGTACGACATACCGACGGCTGTGGGACAGACCGTCTCCCACACTGGGATGAGAAGCGCATGCGCTAGTCTACTCCGGAGTATCGATGCCCTGTCTCGATAGTCCTGCGACCAGGGACCTGCATAAGGATGTGCTTATAGATTACCCAGCCCCACTAGTGTGACTGCCATCACAACGCTGGTAATCAAGAAAAGATCCTAAGGGCTCCACTAATGTGTATAGGCGATATACTAAAATAAACGCATGTACACATTGAAGTAGAAACAAACCAAGTAGCATACTACGACCAAGATTGTATATACAAGGTGAATATCCCAAGCTTCCATTAAGTAATATACAAACTAGTATGATACAGTAATGGCCTCTAGGGCATATACACTAACAATCTCCCACTTGCACTAAGGCCAGGTACTGGCGTATCGAAGACCTATCATCTCGATCAGCCGCTCGAACTGAGTCTGGGGCAAGGCCTTGGTGAATGGATCTGCAGTGTTATCTTCTGAAGCGACTCTCCGAACCTCGATCTCCTGGCGATCCACGATCTCCCTGATCAGGTGATACCGCCTCAAGATGTGTCTGGATCTCTGATGGGACCTGGGTTCCTTCGCTAAAGCTATAGCCCCGTTGTTGTCGCAATACAGAGGTATTGGATCAACAATGGACGGAACCACCTGAAGCTCTTTCAAGAACTTCCTCATCCAGACAGCTTCTTTTGCGGCATCAGATGCAGCGATGTATTCCGCTTCCATCGTCGAGTCTGCAACGGTTTCCTGTTTGGAACTCTTCCAACACACCGCCCCTCCATTGAGGGTAAAGACAAAACCCGACATGGACTTGGAATCATCCTTGTCACTCTGGAAGCTGGAGTCAGCAAAGGCCTCGATCTGGAGGTCTTTTCCGCGATACACCAAGAACATCTCCTTAGTCCTTCTCAGGTACTTGAGAATGTTCTTCACCGCTATCCAGTGTTTCTCCCCAGGGTTTGACTGATACCGGCTTACCACACTCAGTGCATAAGCTACATCCAGTCTGGTACACAACATCGCATACATTATAGAGCCTACCGCAGAAGCGTAGGGTATAATAGACATGCGATCCCTCTCCAAATCAGTCTTGGGAGACATCTCTTTAGAGAGGGTGATCCCGTGACAAGCCGGTAGGTTACCGCGCTTGGAATCTTCCATACTGAATCTTTTCAGTATGGTGTCGATGTACCTGGACTGTGAAAGTCCTAATATTCTCTTGGATCTATCACGATGGATCCGAATCCCCAGGATGTATGAGGCATCACCCAGGTCTTTCATGGAGAACCTGTGTGACAAGAACACCTTGACAGATTGTAGCATAGGAATGTTATTTCCTATTAAGAGAATGTCATCCACGTACAAAACGAGGAATACTACAGTTCTCGCTACAAATCTACAATAGATGCATGGTTCATCTGGATTTTTGATAAAGCCAAATTCCTTGACCGTCTCATCAAAACAGATGTTCCAACTCCGCGATGCCTGCTTTAGTCCATAGATGGACTTAAGCAACTTGCACACCTTTCCGCTGCTCCCACTCTGAATGAAACCCTCTGGTTGGTCCATATAGACACACTCCTCTAAATTTCCATTTAGAAAAGCGGTCTTTACGTCCATTTGCCAGATCTCATAATCGTGGAAGGCAGCAATGGCAAGAAGGATCCGAATGGATTTCAGCATAGCTACTGGAGAAAAGGTTTCGTCATAGTCCAAGCCAGGTCGTTGACGGAAACCCTTTGCCTCAAGTCTAGCTTTATAGGTCTCAACCTGTCCATCTACACCAATCTTCCTTTTGAAGATCCACTTGCATCCTACGGGTTTTACCCCGTCTGGAGCAATGTCCAACGTCCATACTTTGTTGGTGTACATGGACTCCATTTCGGTCCGCATTGCATCCAGCCATTTTACTGAGTCAACGCTCTGAACGGCCTGCTGGAAGCTAGTAGGCTCATCATAATCTATGATGCAATCCTCTCTATCCCCGTCTATAAGAAAACCGTAGTATCTCTCGGGCGGATGAGACTGCCTACTACTCCTGCGGAGCGGCGTAGGAATGTCCTGTTCTTTTGAACCCTCTGGTTCCACTAAACTTTCAGTAATAGCTCGTGGTTCTGGAATCTCTTCCAGTTCTACTGTGTTCCCACTAATTTCCTTTTCTAAGAACTGGTGTTCTAGAAAGTGGGCATGACGAGAAACAATAATCTTTTGTTCTTCTTCGCAGTAGAAGAAATATCCCTTGGAGTTCTTTGGATATCCCACGAACTTGCATTGTACTGAGCGTGCCTCGAGCTTGTCCGCATGCTGCTTTTTGACAAAAGCTGGACTTCCCCATGTCTTAATGTGATTAAGATGGGGCCTCTTCCCACACCACATCTCATATGGTGTGGTAGGCACAGTCTTAGTGGGAACTCGGTTCAAAAGGTATGCAGCTGATTCTAGCGCATACCCCCAGAATGATCGCGGTAACTCAGCGTTACTCATCATGGACCGTACCATATCCAATAGGGTTCGGTTCCGTCTCTCCGATACACCGTTATGTTACGGAGTGTATGGAGGAGTAAGCTGAGAAAGAATTCCGTTCTCTTTTAAATAGTCCAGGAACTCAGCACTTAAGTATTCTCCACCTCGATCCGATCTTAGAATCTTGATACTTTTGCCGGTTTGTTTTTCTACTTCATTCTTATATTCTTGGAATTTTCCAAAGGCTTCGGACTTATGTTTCATTAAGAAGACATAACCGTACCTTGAAAAGTCATCCGTAAAAGTAATGAAGTAAGAATAACCGCTTCGCGCATGTGTAGACATTGGACCGCACACGTCGCTGTGTACGAGTCCCAAGAGCTCGCTCGCTCTTACTCCGTGTCCAGTGAACGGAGTCTTTGTCATCTTTCCTTTGAGACAGGATTGACAAGTGGCATACGATTGATATTCGAACGCATTCAAATATCCTTCTGTATGTAACTTCGTCAACCTTCTCTCATTGATGTGACCCAGTCTACAATGCCACAAGAAAGTCTGATTTATTTCCGGAGACTTTCTTTTGTGTGTATTCTGGACATTGAAAATCTGTGGTTGGTTTAATATGTATATACCATTGCTTAATGTACCTGACCGAATCAAAACTTGATTAAGGTGAATGTTTATAACATTACTTACAAACGCAAATTCATAACCTTCTTTAGAAACTAAAGATACAGAAATGATATTACAAGTTGCGTTGGGTACAAAAAAGCAATTACACAAAACCAAAAACATGTCCATCTGACATTCCCAGGTGATAGTCCCCCACGGCTTTAGCATCCATGCTAGCTCCATTCGCAACTCTGAGGGTCATGTCACCTGCTTTCAAAACACTACGGTTTCTCAACGCCTGCAAAGAATTACAGATATGAGATCCTGATCCGGTATCCAATACCCAGGAAGTAGAGTTTATTGAAAGACAGTTTTCAATAACATACACACCTGAAGCTGAAGCTGCAACCTGCTTCAATTCCTGTGTTTTGGCCTTCCAGGCCCTGCAATCATTCTTCCAGTGTCCTTTCTTATGACAATAGAAGCATTCTTCCTTATCCACAAGCTTCCCCGCTTTCTTTGTTGCTTTAGCTTTTCCCTTCGTATCCACTTTACTAACACCGCCTCTTGGTTTGGCGGGGGCTTTCTTCTTCTTTCCCTTGGCTTTCGCCTTGGACCTAGAAGAAGATGATCCTCCTACAAATAAAGTGGATGTTTCCCTACCTTTCTGTAGGGTGCCCTCTGCACTCCTCAGCATGTTGAGGAGCTCTGAAAGTTCAACTTCTTTTTCTTGTAAGTTGAAGTTCAGTATGAACTGGGCGTAAGTGGAAGGAAGGGACTGGAGAATCAAGTCCGTATAGAGCTCATTCTCCAACGTGGTCCCAAGGTCCGCGAGCTCCTCAATGTAGCCAATCATCTTAAGCACGTGTTACGCTACCGATGATCCGACGGCCAATCTTGCCGAAAATAACTTCTTCGACACTTCGTATCTTGCGATACGAGATTGCTCTCCATACAGTTCTTTTGTATGAAGAAATATGGATTCCAGGTCCATATTCTCATGCCTCCTCTGATGTTCATTGTCCATAGAGGCAAGCACGAGGCACTTGGCCTTCGCGCAGTCTAGTTCCCAGGTCTTACGGATTTCCTTATCCGCGACGCTGGTTTTGGGACCTGGGACAGGGGGAGCTTTGGTGGTAAGAAGATACCCCAGCTTGTCGTAAGTGATTGCCATCTTGACATTCCTGAGCCAATCTTTGTAGTTTGGCCCTGTCAGTATGTTTTTATCTAGGAGTAACTTAAATCCAGTCATGTCGATTGGTCGCTGCAATTAGGAGTGAGAAGAAACACTCAGCTTGATGCTCTTGCAAGTTTAGAGTGGTTTTTAGTTTGTCTAAACAGGATGGCTCCCATTGTTTCTCGAATCCCTCCTCAAACCAAAAAGGAAGAATTAGTCGGGATCAATCCCACCGCACAATACTTGCTTAACCGTTCAGCCAGGCCAGTGTCGGTACTTCGAGGGAGGTTTTCCAACGCTTTCGCGAAGTTCTTTAATTAAATAACCTCTTTTCCCTGGGGGCGTAGCCCCGCTAACACCTTTCTAGACACCTACTAGGTTTATAGCATTGATCGTTAAGTGAGAAATTTCCCGAGGAGTAGCATATACTCACAGTAGGATCGGGATCCAAATATCATTGCGTGACGAAACTGAAGGAATCCTACCAGAATCATCACACTCCAAGTGTTATGCAAATCTAGCAAGTTTCAGTACTTATGAAACTCCCGATGTGGATTTTTGCCCCATGCTCTTATGACCTTGACTTTGGCCAAAATATCATAAGTCACATGTCAAGTTCTACCCGTTATTCTCCAAGTTAATTTGGATCCATCCGTACCTGTTGGAGATAGTGCCCTCATAGTTAATTATTGGATCGCAGGTACGTGATTGCAATGATTACGGAAGACCTATACCGGTAGGACAGCCTTACTCGAGATGATAGTATGCTATCTGGTTTGTCTTTATCAGTCGTGTACATGTTCAGGTGACTGATTACATGTTACACTTTGATAGAGCCCTTAGGATCTTGCTTTACTACCAACAGTATGATGGCGATCATATACGTGAGAGTTGGGTAGTTTATATGCATATCCTTAATTGTGGTCCCTAGTCGTGGGAGTTTCGAGACAGGGCATCGATACTCCGGAGTAGACTAGTGTATACAGTCGAGACCCCGACGAGGGGCGGTGGCCGGTCTCACAAGCCACTGGTGTCAGTTGGATCACCTAAGATGTATACAGGTGCTCATTGGGTTATGAGTACACCGGACAGGACTCGCCGGGAATCTGCTAGTTAGTACTATACCTATCGTCAGATAGCAGTTCCCTGGTGACATGTGTACAGGTTAGTTCATCGACCGGAGGTCGTCATTTGTCTCGTGTGAGTTCCCACTGTGCTTTGATTTCTACCCTACCACGGCTTAAAGGAGTCGTTCAAACAGGTAGCTTTTGGGTACAGTCCCGAGCCATATGGAGGCACGTGAGCGGATCGGCAGGGGATTCGTCTCTCCCGGTATTGGGGGCGAGGTCGTGCTGTGTCTAGGAGAGCCATTACACATAGTCCATGGCCATGGCAGGAGATTTACTGGTAGGTACTCCCGTAGTATCTCAGGGTGTTATTGGGCTACACTCCGACACGACTTATACTGCTATTGGGGGTCTGACGTTACTAGCCCCCTAGGCGGATATGCGATACTCATTGACGAACGGACCGGACTGTATATACATTGTCTCTGTTAGGCTCAGTAGGGTTTCTGGATGAGTTCGCTCATCAGCCTCCCTTGAGGTCAGTCCATAGGCAGCCGTTACGCATAGCTAGTGCCGCTGACGGTTTGTGGTTAAACCCACTGCCAGGGTACTGACGAGTCATTAGAGTCCCCCACAGACAGTTTCCCAAGTTCGGGCGAAACGTTGTAGAGGCCGTATGGTTTTATGGCAGGGTTCGGAAAATGCACGTGCGTTTACGCACGTGTCAGTTTTCAGGCAGATGATACTGGTCGGCTTTCGTTTAAGCCGGATCCGAGTATTATATTGAGTAGGTATAATATCTTTGTCTCAGTTGCATTTTTATTCGGTCGTAATACAAATGCGGGTATATTTATACAGTTGCGGGGTTATCCTGAAAGTCGTTTCAGGATCACTTTTGGAAGTTGCCAGTTTCCAGTTTTCTATCAGCCGTCTTGTAACTTTTGGTTAAAGACGAATTTATCTTTTCTTGGATGAGAGTGAGTCATGCTTCTAGAAGGTTCTAGAAGGTTCTAGAAAATGGTGACAAGGATTGTGACTCATGCTTTGATTTCAACCATTTCTTGTTTTCCTTAAGATCTTTATGCTTGATATTTTCATGTGTTCACACATGATATTTTCCTTGTGGTCACCCTCTTTACTCCTACGATCACCTCCCACTTTGCTATAAGAGGCCGGCCCCCTCTCTCTCCTCACACACTCTCTCACTTGATGTTTCATTTGGTAGAAAAGGATTATGATAGATTTTGGGGTGTATGGAATTTAACAGCTCATTTCATTCCATCACCCGATTCCCTCGGCAACTTCATTTACCGATCGTCCACGGACTTGGACGAAGAGAGACAAAGTCATCTACTCATTCTCTACATCATTCTTGGTCGTCTCTTTTAGCAAACTTGACGACTGAGTTGCCTCGAGTCAGAGGCGGGAGCCCGTTTAAAGAATCAGTGATGTGGTGCCACCTGGACGAGCAGATCGGAGATCGACGAGATCGGAGCAGCCGCAACGGAGCGTGGGATGATGGTTAAAGAACGAAGGACTCGGATCGTTCGGTATAACCTTTCTACACTCTTTACAGTTTGTTAGTTTAGCAATAATGGAAGATCCGAGTTAAAGTATACGATAGCGCCAGTTAAAAGTTTTTGTTCCGCATTTGGCGTCTGTAGACGGCCGGGGCGCTAGCGTAGACTTACAGTGGTATCAGAGCCTCACCATTTTGCTATACTAACTTGTGCTAATGTGTTTAAAACATCGATCGAACCGGAAATCAAAAATCGCAAATTTTCAGCTTGACAGTTTCTGTTGATTTTAAATGGTGTCCTAAAAATATTTCACACATCTCAGAAAACTGTGCAGGGTCCCACTCTAGAATTGGCAGACTATTCGCCGTACTCGTAGGGGGTACAGGTTGACCCAAGGAGGGGTGCCCAAGATTACCGGATTCCGTGAATCCATTCACTATGCTGTAGGGGGCTACCTCGCTTCAGGTTTTGGCGGGTAACTTGCCGCACCCGTAGGGGTCTAGGTTTCATTGCACAGGCTATCCACACGACAGGGGAACGTCGGGTTTCAGCAGTGGCTCTGTGAAACTCGGGGATCCCAGATTATCTGTATTGTTCTGTGATGCTTATTACTTTTCTGTAATGTTGCATATTATCACGCCTTGAGCGATTATGTATATTGGTTTATATACTATTAGATGTTGTATATGTTTTACACCCGCGCTAGTCCAGTCCCCGCTCTGTCGTTAGTTAAGTAACCTAACGGGTGATGACGGGACCCAGTGACGAATGCGGATGGCATATACGTACATTTTATTTTCGTTCTTTTCTGGTGTGATTGATTGATGGGACTGCGTTGATTCTGATCAATGCAAAGTTAAACAAACCTGTTTTCAGTTGTTGGAACAAATTTAAAAAGTGTTATTGCAAAGACGTTTTCTTTTGTTATGCATAGCGGTATTCAGTGGAATATCCTGCACCTCATTCGACGGGGCAAGGGCCGATATCCCTTCACCGAGACTGACCCTTTGGGCAGAAGTTTGCGTCAGGGTAATAACTTCACTATAGTCGATTACATGTTGCTTTGCATAGCGGTATTCAGTGGAATATCCTGCACCTCATTCCACGAGGAAAGAGCCGAGATCCCTTCATCGGGAGTGACCTCTTTAGCAAAAGGTTTTCGCCACTATATTTTAAAAAAGCTATCAGGTTCCTTCAGCGATATCAAGTTAACTACGTTAAAGGTTTTTCGCCAAAAACCAGCCGTAGCCCTCCGTCACTTCTTTTGAGTATTCAGTAGTATTCAAGCTATGTATTTTAGCCAAAGTTAAGGCATAGTGTTTGGTAGCTGCTGGGTATTCAATTGTTGCATAGATAGATGATTTAGTTTGGGACAGTCGTTCTGCCGATTGGCCAAAGTCAGGGGCATGTGCGGGTGGGTTCAAATTGACAAGATAGTGATGGGTAGAACTTGGCATGTGACTTATGACATTTTGACCAAAGCCAAGGTTATAAGAGCATGGGGCAAAAATCAGATCGGGAGTTTCTAAAGAAACTGAAACTTACCAAGTATGCGCATACCTTCTGGAGTATGAGTAACGTGGATGCATTCCATCACGTTATCATGCGATGAGAGTTGGATCCCGATTCCCACTGATGAGTTGGTTTACTCTTCGGGTGATCCCGATTGATTCTTCTTTCAGGTTTGGAGGAGAATTTGACAGGACAGTGGGAGGTTTCCGGATTAGATAAAGTGATAACCATTCTGATCTAGGTTAGAGTGCACGCAGAGTGTTTCTTTTCTCTCTCTCTTTGGCAGCGACCTTTGACCGACCCTAGACTATGACTCAGTGACCATGTTGACCGAACCTTCTTAAAATACTGGCTTTTGGATTGTCTGAGTTGCATAAGTCATTGCCACTTCTTCTTTTACCCTTTGTATTTCTCAGAACACCCGTATTACTACGGACATCCAATTCCAATGGATAGATCCATCGTATGGTTATATACGAACTCGAAGGGCTTCTTCGAGGATGGATCCAGGTTCAGGAGAAATAGAATTGGTTTATTCAGTTGTCTTTTATTATCACCTTCTCTCAGGTTGCGAGGGCTCCTTGGTTTAGGAGAGTACACCTATTACGCTTATTGGATAGTCTTATTCCAAACCATAGGCAGGTGCCGAAAGGTAGGGAATGAAGAAAACCAATTAGCCTAAGCAGGGTGTGCAGAAGGTAATATGTAAAGACAAAAAAAGGGATTAGAAAGAGGGCAAAGTAAATTACGACTGATATCATTCACGACCAAAACCGCGTACTTCATCGCCACTCCTATTTCACTTTTAAAAGAATAAGGTATTATTCAGTTGTTTTTTATCATCACCTTCTCTCAAGATACGAGTACTCCTTGGTTTAGGAGGGTACACCTATTATGCTTACTGGATAGTCTTCTTCCAAACCATAGGCTGGTGCCGAACGGTAGGGAAGGAAGAAAACCATTTACCCTAACGATGGTGTACAGAAGGTAACGACTAAAGAAAAATAAAGGGATTTGGAGAGATGGCAATAAAATATACGGTTGAAGTCATGAATTGGATTATGGAAAAGGCATTGCTATGAATACCAGGATACCCCTACGAAACATTTTCATGTTTCAGTGCATTGTTAATGGAAAACTGTTTTCCCGATTAGATACTTACTCCAGGGTGTGTATTCACCAGGTTTCATTCTCATATCTGTATGGTTTTTACAGATGATGAGTGGGAGGAAGTTATTGGGAATTAGGTGATCATCCTCATTATATCGGAATTCGTTGTAATTGGTGATATTTGAGGAAATCGCCAGGGTACAGTTTTCAACCTACGACGCACAGGTTTTGAGTTGTTTAACTCAGCGGACTTATACAGAGTATTGTATGTTGTCCAAGTGTCCATCAGGACAAAGGGGTAGGTCCTCGTGCTATGTTCTGTTTACTTATAACTTCTCTAGTATTTAGACAAGTGTTTCGTAGAAATACAAGGTCTAAGTTTTGAGAAGTTGTGGGTATAAGAATAAAGTAGAGATCCAGGTATCACAAGTATCGGGATTCTTCAAAGAGATCGAAGATGTAGATTTTTGTGATTGGTATTCAGATGATAGTGATGGTTTTGAGAAACGTGTTTCTCTTTCAGGTTACTCATAATTGGATGGATTCCTAAGTTGAGTAATGCTGATTAGCCTCTTTCCATTAAAGTGATATGCACTGGAGACAGCTGCATGATTTGAATATGGTTCCAATTAAATAAGTGCCAAAGTTTCTATATTGGATATAGAATGGATCGTACCTTAAAAGATATTAAGGTATGGGGAGTTGTCCAGCTTATGCTTAAAAACCAGACTCTGGATAACTCAGGGCACGTTTCTGTAATTGCTGTTTGTGGGTTGACCCTGGCTATGACGAGGGTTGATATTCTACCATTTGGAAGATCAATAGTGATATTGTCCTTGACTCGCCACAGTTTTAGTAAAATGGATCTTTTTCAGAAAAAGTAGTGGGAGTATGCTAGAACTGGAAGTGATTCCAGAACCGTAAACGATTACGGAAAATTTAATAGGACCTATATATTCAATAAGGTTTGACATTCTAATAGCCACTCCGCAGATATGGTGGGTAACCTCAGACACCCGAGAGTTACTTCGGTAGGCTCAAGGACGGTGACAGGGAGGTTCTTATCTACCCAGACTTGACACTACTGTTATTCCAGGCTATGAGACCCGGTAGGAGGGTTGTCGTAGTCAGTGGGAGCAGCGGAAGCATAGTGGGCAAGATGCTTATATCTATTTATAGACTTGAGCAGTTATAGCGGAGATAGATCATCTAGTTTTGATGTGACAGTCATGGGTTTGACTTCAATCAGAATAGGGGATGGATCTGTTAAGAAGGTAGTAGGGTGTGATGTCATGGTATTTGGATGACATACACAGAGTAGGAAGTGAAATTCCTATACTACGATCGGTTGTACTGTGGTCGTCACATATTTGTTTCTCCAGACAGGATATGGATATAATATTTGACATTCTGATTTCTAGATCTATGGTTTTAGATCTAGATTTGGATAGTTTCCCAATGTGGATACTTTGACAGATATTCTAATGGTTTTTAGAATAGTTGACTCCTAGCATGGTGGTGTACCTGCAGGTGATGGAGTCACCCTCTCTAAAGGTGTCGTATAGACTAAAGGGGAGAGGGCTGTGCATGATTGACAGATCACTTTCTTAGGCAATTGAGTCAATCGTGAGGTGTCATGTACCACACCAGATGTTGTTTTTGCACTAGATGCGATAAGTTTGTATTAATCCAATCCTGGAGAAACATAAGGAAGCAGTTTTAGAACATAAGTACATGTTCTACGGATTTGATGACGGCAGCCTCCTTCGGGAGACGATTATCATTCCAGGCTTCAAAGGTGACATGGATGACAGAGTGATTGTCAGAGTTATAGTTTTCCCTCTGACGAAGAGGGACAGTATTATGGACAGGTGGTCCAAGAGGATACTGTGGGTGGCATGGTGCCCGATACTGATTAGGTTCAGTGATCGATACAGTCTAAGAAGTTTGGATTTGGAGTTCATTTATGAACTAGGTCCCATCAAATATCCAAACATATTCTAAGACAGGTATTACTCAATTCGGGAGATGGCTTTCTCCGCGAACTTGAGATTAAGAGAGATATAGAAAGAAACATCTAGGCGGATCCACTCTCTGAGGCTATTTCTCGAACACAATAGTTTTACAAACGGGCTTTGTGAAACTGATTAGTAGAGGAGTTGGATGTTCGGTTTGACACGGGCTGTGAGTAGTCGACATCGCAATAATTAGCCTTGAGTGCAAGTGGGAGATTGTTGGAGATAGTGCCCTCATAGTCAATTATTGGATCGCAGGTATGTGATTGCAATGATTGCGGAGGACCTATACCGGTAGGACAGTCTTACTCGAGATGATAGTATGCTATCTGGTTTGTCTTTATCAGTCGTGTACATGTTCAGGTGACTGATTACATGTTATACTTTGATAGAGCCCTTAGGATCTTGCTTTACTACCAACAGTATGATGGCGATCTATACGTGAGAGTTGGGTAGTTTATATGCATATCCTTAATTGTGGTCCCTAGTCGTGGAGTTTCGAGACAGGGCATCGATACTCCGGAGTAGACTAGTGTATACAGTCGAGACCCCGACGAGGGGCGGTGGCCGGTCTCACAAGCCACTGGTGTCAGTTGGATCACCTAAGATGTATACAGGTGCTCATTGGGTTATGAGTACACCGGACAGGACTCGCCGGGAATCTGCTAGGTAGTACTATACCTATCGTCAGATAGCAGTTCCCTGGTGACATGTGTACAGGTTAGTTCATCGACCTGAAGTCGTCATTTGTCTCGTGTGAGTTCCCACTGTGCTTTGATTTCTACCCTACCACGGCTTAAAGGAGTCGTGCAAACAGGTAGCTTTTGGGTACAGTCCCGAGCCATATGGAGGCACGTGAGCGGATCGGTAGGGGATTCGTCTCTCCCGGTATTGGGGGCGAGGTCGTGCTGTGTCTAGGAGAGCCATTACACATAGTCCATGGCCATGGCAGGAGATTTACTAGTAGGTACTCCAGTAGTATCTCAGGGTGTTATTGGGCTACACTCCGACACGACTTATACTACTATTGGGGGTCTGACGTTATTAGCCCCCTAGGCGGATATGCGATACTCATTGACGAACGGACCGGACTGTATATACATTGTCACTGTTAGGCTCAGTAGGGTTTCTGGATGAGTTCGCTCATCAGCCTCCCTTGAGGTCAGTCCATGGGCAGCCGTTACGCATAGCTATTGCCGCTGACGGTTTGTGGTTAAACCCACTACCAGGGTACTGACGAGTCATTAGAGTCCCCCACAGAAAGTTTCCCAAGTTCGGGCGAAACGTTGTAGAGGCCGTATGGTTTTATGGCAGGGTTTGGAAAATGCACGTGCGTTTACGCACGTGTCAGTTTTCGGGCAGATGATATTGGTCGGCTTTGGTTTAAGCCGGATCCGAGGATTATATTGAGTAGGTATAATATCTTTGTCTCAGTTGCATTTGTATTCGGTCGTAATACAAATGCGGGTATATTTATACAGTTACGGGGTTATCCTGAAAGTCGTTTCAGGATCACTTTTGGAAGTTGCCAGTTTCCAGTTTTCTATCAGCCGTCATTTAACATTTGGCTAAAGACGGATTTATCTTTTCTTTGATGAGAGTGAGTCATGCTTCTAGAAGGTTCTAGAAGGTTCTAGAAAATGGTGACAAGGACTGTGACTCATGCTTTGATTTCAACCATTTCTTGTTTTCCTTAAGATCTTTATGCTTGATATTTTCATGTGTTCACACATGATATTTTCCTTGTGGTCACCCTCTTTACTCCTACGATCACCTCCCTCTTTGCTATAAGAGGCCGGCCCCCTCTCTCTCCTCACACACTCTCTCACTTGATGTTTCATTTGGTAGAAAAGGATTATGATAGATTTTGGGGTGTATAGAATTTCACAGCTCATTTCATTCCATCACCCGATTCCCTCGGCAACTTCGTTTACCGATCGTCCACGGACTTGGACGAAGAGAGACAAAGTCATCTACTCATTCTCTACATCATTCTTGGTCGTCTCTTTTAGCAAACTTGACGACCGAGTTGCCTCGAGTCAGAGGCGGGAGCCCGTTTAAAGAATCAGTGATGTGGTGCCACCTGGACGAGCAGATCGGAGATCGACGAGATCGGAGCAACCGCAACGGAGCATGGGATGATGGTTAAAGAACGAAGGACTCGGATCGTTCGGTATAACCTTTCTACACTCTTTACAGTTTGTTAGTTTAGCAATAATGGAAGATCCGGGTTAAAGTATACGATAGCGCCAGTTAAAAGTTTTTGTTCCGCATTTGGCGTCTGTAGACGGCCGGGGCGCTAGCGTAGACTTACTGTACCTACCCTTGACTTTGGCCAAAATGGCAGTACGACTGTCCCAAACCAACGAATCTATCTATGCTTACACATGAATACCCAATAGCTACAAATCACTATGCCTTGACTTTGGCCAACATACACAGCTTGAATACTATTGACTATTCATGTGAAACGACGGAGGGCTACGAATGGTTTTGGCAAAACCGTGAACGTAGTGAACTTGATATAATCGATGGAACGAGATAGCTTTTAAAAGGAGTGGCTCAAGCTCCGCATTTAAAAGTTAGTTTTTAAAAGAACCGAGTGGTTTTCCGAAAGTGTTCCAATGATTTTAACTTGGTTTATTTTCTTGCATTAGTTCTTTCAATGTGTGATATTCTTGCATTAGTTCTTTTAATGCGTCCCATCATTTAATCTTACCATTGCAGAAAACAACCAAAATATGACGTACGCTTATGCCATTCGCATTCGCCACGGGGCCCCGTCATTACCCGTTAGGTTACTTAACTAACGACAGAGCGGGGGCTGGGCTAGCGCGGCTGTAAAACATAAGCAATACCTAAATAATATCATATATATATATACTGCAATGATAGCCATTTCAGATCACAAATGAATACATTGGATATACTAGGAAGCTGCAATTCGTACGAGCCTGTAACGAAAAGCAGATTACACGGTCGCGGTGAATAGCCAATACCCCACCCAAGACCCCTACGGGTCGGCAAACTACCCGCCAAGTATCCGAAGCAAAGCAACGTCCCTCATCCCCGTGAGTAGGCCACTCGGCACTTCGGCATACCCGGTAGTTTGTGCACCCCCTCCATGGGTCTATCCTAGGAGCAAAAACAGTAAAAAGAAATTATACAATGACGGCTACAACCCCGACCCGGTTGTGCGGCCATACAAATAATTATTACATCAATTTACAAATTTACATGAATTGAAAGAAAAGAAAACTCTCGTCTCACAACCCCCGGCTATTCACCCGCGACAATCCAATGAATTCATATACACATTCCAATAACATTACAGATCACAGATTTGTATAACCCCCACTAATCGACATATAGCGATTAGCAGACGTTCAATACAAATATCACATTACAGAAGAAAAAAACCCGTCAGCTAAAGTCTTTTAGAAGTTCGATCAAAAATACGGATTTTCAGGACCCCAAAAATAAAATTTTCGTTCTGGAAAATCTGGGCAGAAAATATATATACCAAAAATCCCAAAACAACCCCAGAAAAACACTGCACCAAACTTGGACCTCGGCCGAGTCAACTCGGCCGCGGATCCGCGGCGGGAGCGTGCCCCCGCCGCGTTTCCGCGGCGCTTTGACTCGATCGTTGGACCAAATTTGGTGGGTGATCACACAAAAGCCTAAGCCGATTTTTAAGATAAAATTTATCAATTTTTGAACAGAAAAAAAATCGGCAGAAACTTATCATATCGGGTTCGTTTTGCGACTTTTTCTTTTGATCGATCTTCTAGCTACTTTGCTAACATGTTAGATAAAGTTTAACTAGGCTCTGAAACCACTGTAAGTCCATGCTACCTCTCCCGATACTTTCGGGCATGCGGAATTTGGTGAAAAACAATTTTCTTAGAGGTGGTAACATGGACTCAAAACCGGATCTTTGTTAAACATCTAACTAACAACCTAACTATGAGATGCTAACTACTCGGTTAGGGGGTTATACCTTTCTTTTTCTCGAACTCCTTCGTCTTCAAGCTTCGATGGTCGTCCGAATCGGCTTCTCCCCGTCGTCTCCTTGCGCCGAAGATAGATCCACCTGAAAGCTTCAGCCTTTGGCTCCTTCTTCGAACTTTGAAGAAACTAGTTCACTCGGTTTGCTAAACCTTGTGAACTAGAGTGAGTAGAGTAGAGTTTGTATGGGATTTTATCTATGGTTCTTGGTTCTCAACTCATGAGACCAGTGAAACATAGAGTCAAGAGAGGGAGAGCAAGAGGAGGAAGATGAGAGCTCAAGAACAAGAGAGAGAATGAGCAAGAAAGAATGAGAGAAGACTTTTCTCATTTGGCTCTCATAATCCAAAACAATCATAACACCTCATATCAATCAAGTATTATGTGATGGTTTAAGCAACCATAGCCATATCATTTCATGCACTCATTTTGCACAAAAGAGCAAGCAAGCAAAAGTCTTTGCCATGAAATGATAGCTATAGTTATCATGATGGTCAACTAGTCAAGCCTAGTCAACTGGTCCACAAAGTCAACAAGTCAACAAAAGTCAACAAGTCAACAAAGTCAATCCCTCAACAACCATGTCACCATAATACTTAATTAATATAATTGTTAATCACATATCATATTCTCATTAGGGTTGAACAAAAAGTCAATAGTCAACTGTCAACGGTCAACAACCCTAATGAGAATCCTCTGCCTCTGTCTCTCCGTCAACTGTGCATACACACCCGCATCCGCGTTCCGAGGAACACGAATGCACACTGGATAAATCCAATCCCAAAAGGTACACTAGGATCTGGCTTAAACCAAAACCCGCTAGTGTAAACTGTCCGGATACTGTACGTGCACAAGTGCACGGATGTGACCGAACCCTATCGCAAAACCATTCGACCTGTCGCAAAACCATGCGGCCTCTACTCTTTTGCCTAAAGGCGAATAGCTTTCTATGTGGGACTCTAAAGACTCGACACTACGCTGGCAGTGGGTTTAACCACAGACTGCAAGCGGCACTAGCTGTGCGTAACGTCCCCAGGTAGATGCCGACAAGAAGACTGACGAGGCGAAACCCATCTGAACTCCTATTGAGCCTGAATGTGACATTCTCCGTACAGTCCGGTCTGTTCGTCTGATACATCGCATGGCGGGCCTATGGGGCGGTAAACGTCAGTCCCCCAATAGCGGTACAAGTCGTGTCGGAGTGAAGCCCAAAACACCCTGAGATAACACTGGAAGCCTACCAGTATATCTCGTTTGCCCTAGCCAGGGACTACTCGTGTAATGGCTCTCCTAGACACAGCGCGATGTCAACCCCTAATACTGGGAGAGACGAATCCTGTCTAACCGTCACTGCCTCCAAGTGCTTCGGGACTGCACCCAACTACTACCTGTTTGCATGACTCCTTTGAGCCGTGGTAGGGTAGTAATCAAAGTACAGTGGGAACACACTCGAGGCGAAGTGATAGTGTCAAGTCAGCGGACTAAGCTGTACTCATGTCACCTGGGAACTGATAACTGACGATAGGCATAATACCAACTAGTCAGTTCCCAACGAGTCCTGTCCAGTGTACTGTTCATATCAGATTTTTGCATTTTCATACCGCCCAATTTTTATCACATTGCATATCCGTAGATACTCTTGAGCCGTGTTTGCTAGTCAATTACAGGATACAGGTTCTCGGTTCTAAAACGGTGAAATTCATGGAAAACACGACAAAATCCGGGTTCCTGCCAACCACAGATAAAACACGGTCTCCGCTCTTCATCCGTATGTTGCCAGATACCAGTTTAGGAGACAAAAGGACAAATCAATTGTCACCTTCATGCACAAAGCACTATGGCAACACCAAGACCAAGAGATCTACGCGGAGCTCGAGGCAATCATGACAAAAACACTCACAAAAAGTCCACCTTTCCTCAACTGAAATTCGGAAAGAAATGTGAAATTATTTTCAGAAAATATATATACCAGACAAGAGGGGACAGAAGACCAGGGATGTACACAGAAGACGACGCCCTGAACCCACCATTGCGCGGCGGATCCGCGGCCAATAGGGGGTCTAGGCCACGGATCCGCGGCAGTACAGTCCCTTCAGCCGACCACTTTTCAGGGGTATTTTGGTCTTTGTACAGGTGTTCTGGTGGTTGCCCTAGGTTTTCATTTTTTGGCCTATAAATAGCCCAGAACTTTGTGAAGGAAAGGGGCCATTCTTGTATTTTCTTTTTCTAGGTTTTAGTTCACATGTTCTTCTTCTTCTCACCTCTTCTCCATTAAACTTGTAGTGAGCTTTTGAGTGAAGAGTGATGAATAAAGAAGACCATTTTATTATCATGCTTGTCTCCTTATCTTTATGCTTGTTGTAATTTTAATTCGTTAAGTAGTTGTTGTTATTTTCTTGTTGTTTCTTTCTTCTCTCTTTTTCTTTATCATTCATACGACAATGATACTTACGCTCGATCCTCGCCAAGGTGAGGTCGCAAATAGTAGTCGTATTCTTCTAATCTCCTTCTTTCTATCTTCCTCTTTTGTTTTGTTTTGTTTTTCCTTATCATGAAGTGTGAGTAGTTTTATACTTGTTAGGGTAGGATAAGGGAAGTTTGAGAGAAGGAAATCTCTCTCACTCTTTCCTTGCCCAACAACTTAAATCGACTCCCGTTAATTGAACCACAATCCGCTCCTTACGGCACCCTATCCTACATGATAGCGGTGATTCCGTAGTGAGACCGGTTGTGGTTGAATTAACCGGAGGTTATGGATAAGAGCCAAGAACGGATGGACAAGCACCAAAAGGAATGACTATGCATTGGAAAGCCTAGCTTATACTCGCAAGTTCCTTCCTAGTCGTGCTAATACCCGTTGTTGCCGATTACCGTAACACCGATATTAAGAGGGGCAACGAAAGATGTGGAGACTCCTAACTCAAACTAACCTAATCCTAACCCTAACAAGCTCTCTTTAAATATCAACTCAACACTTAGATAACCACAACAAAATCTGAAAACAGGACTTAACTCGTTAAAACACTTTGAAAAAGACTCCCATCTCCCTGCGGACGACCCGTACTCAACAGGCTAGCTACAAGCGAAACCGTCTTGATTGCGGTATTTAAACTAGAACTTGAACACGCACGTATCCTAACAATCAAATGGCGCCGTTGCCGGGGAGACGGTAGTTTATTTCCTTGTGTAATTTCGGGTTAATTTGTAAGTATAAAAAAAAAAAAATAAATATACATTGTAAAAAAAAACATCTTGTTATTTTTGATTAGCTTTTGTGCAAGTGTGCAGGAAAATACAAGGTTCGAGTTCCGTGGCCAAGACGTTGAAAATACGGAGTTCAAGTACAGTGCCAAAGACGTGGGAAGATAGACCCACATTTCGCGGCTACACCGCGACGGAAAAAACGAAGTTAACGGTCTACTGTCAAGATCTGGAGCAGGTACAGTGAGCAAGTAAACATTCAGTACATCCATACAAGCAGAGGACACCCAAAGCAGCAAGCTCAAGAAACATGGTGTCCCAATCTTCCCTTCTTGCCGCGGATCCGCGGCAATAGTGGGTCTAGGCCGCGGATCCGCGGCCACTTGGTGCCCTTGGGCTGCCAAAATCTCTCTGTAAGTCCCTCTGCTTCTCCCCTCTCCTCTGAACTCCACTGAACTGTGTTTTCTGCAGCCTTCTTTGCGCAAATTCTCCTCCCCCTTCCAGTAAACTGTTCTTGTGCAGGATTCTTTGCGCCGCAAATAAAAATTGTTTGCAGTTGATTTGTTACTGTTTTGCATTCTTTAATACGGACTTAAGGGGCTTGAAACCAATCCAGATTGGGTGGGGATTTCATCACCCTTCCCAGGACCCCGGAAATCACTAAAGCATATGCATTGTCCATTGTAAATTAAAAAATACTAGACTTCAGCCCTAAGGACTTCGCGCTCATTAGGAGAAGATAAACCTTGTTTAGAACCTCGCTTAACCGTATATTGTTTACGGGGTGTCTAGGAAAGTGTTAAAGGCGCAACCGCCGAAAGAGAAAGGGTTATTTAATTAAGGAACTTCGCGAAAGCGTTGGACAACCTCCCCTTATCTCTGCACTTACCTGGCCTCGTGATCAGTGTATTTTTAAGCCCGTTTCTCGACACTGTTTAACTTCGACAATCAAGTTCAGGAGCAGGTCTAGTAGACCTAGGTTACCCTAGATCTAGGAGTGATTGTGCATATCTTGTTTGTGATTGCTTAAGCCGTATTTCCGTACATATTTCTGTAAATCTCTTTTTAAAAAGAAAAAATAAGAAAAAATCAAAAACTTTTATAAAAACTTGCCCTTTTGTCGCCAAATCCATTTTCACCCACCACCCATCGCCTTTCTCCATTGACGTTTTCTTACCCTCACCTTCTCCGCTTTGACTATACTAAACTCGTTTAGTGTATGTCCGCTTGGACTCGGGACACTAGCGCCCGTCTAGTCCGCGTTACGTTAGTCGCAACCGACTACGCGATCGACTCCGAAGTCGATACTCCGTCCACTCCTCTTTCACCCCTTCCTTTGCCGGCCAACTCCGACGTTGACCGGAATTCTGTTCATACATCTTCACCTTCACCTTCACCAACCTCTTCTTCCGCGATGTCGGGATTTAATCCGAACATCTCTTTGACCACCGCTGGATTGGCTCCACCTCCTACGGAGACCAATCTCCCACCACCTCCGCCTGTTGTAGCGCCGCAGCGAATTGCGCTCCAGGATCGTTTCTACCCCACCCGTTCTGCACTTCCGACCTGCCTTTCTCTTCCTCCGGCCAATGGGGACAACTTTGAAATTAAGCCCCATTTCATCAACATGCTTCCACGTTATCATGGGCTTGAATCTGAAGATGCCTATATCTTCATCAATAAATTTCAAAACGTCTGTGCCATGATGAAAACAACCCAGCTGTCGGACGATGCTATACGTCTACGGGTCATTCCGTTCACTTTATGCGATCTCGCTGAAAAATGGCTGTATAGCACCGCTTCCCACTCAATCACCAGCTGGGACGAGTTTGTAAAAGCGTTTCTGAAAAAATTCTATCCAAATCATAAGACCGCAAGAATTCGAAATGAAATCAACCAATTCTCCCAGCTTCCTTCTGAACCCTTCTGGAAGTGCTTTGACCGATACAAAGACCTTCTTGTTCAGTGTCCTCACCACGGTATAGAGAAATGGCAACTCTGCCAAACCTTATACGAGGAACTGAACCCAGCAACGAAGCAGTTGCTGGAAACCATCTGTCAGGGCCACTTCCTATCGAAATCTGACGAGAAAGCGTGGCAGTTCTTTGACGATCTTGCGGAGCAAACGCTACAGTGGGAGAGCACCAGACCGACTTCTTCTTCTTCTACCTCCACTTCTACCGGTCAGTCTAGGGTAGGAATCTACCAACTTGACATCTCTATTGCGATGAAAGCTGAAATGGCTGCTATAACACGAAAGCTTGAAGCGATAGAGAGCAAATTTTCTGCTCCTGCTCCTGCCCCTGTTCTCCCCCTTCGTACCATCTGCGCTTGTTGTTCCGATCCTTCCCACTTGACCGAAGAATGTCCTTACAATCCACCCTCGCAAGGACAGGATCAGGTTAATACTGCCTTCCAGCAAAGACCGAGGAATGATCCATACTCTTCCACCTACAATCCCGGTTGGAGGAACCACCCCAATTTCGCCTGGAATCAGAATCAGAATCAATTCCAAGGCAACAATTTCCAAAGGGCCCCTCCGCCGCAACAACAAGCGCAGCAACAAACTCAACACCAATATCAGCAGCCCTTCCAACCCCAGCCTTTCCAAAACCAGACGAACAACTTTGCACCCAGCAATTCTTTTCCACCAAACAACTTTGTTCCGTCAAACAACGATAAGGTTTCCTCGCTCGAGCGAAGTCTGGAGGCATTTGTTAAACAATCAACTCAATCCACCGCCAACATCCAGTCTTCGATTCAATCCTTAGTGCAACACACTGCCGCACACGGGCAAAGCATCAAGACCATCGAGGCCCAGATTGCACAGCTGAACGCGGCCTTGAGCGAGCGAGAGAAGGGGAAGCTCCCGTCCCAGCCACTTCCAAATCCCGGTCACCCACATAATGCACATGTTGCTCTTGAACAACAAAACCATAATGTGAATGCCGTGACTACACTGAGATCGGGAAGGATGCTGCAAAACAACATTGGCAAGCGAATCAACGATGACACCCCGGCCGCTGCTTCTTCTTCTTCTTCTTCTTCTTCTTCGTCTTCTGAGCCTATTCTCCGTTCTTCACAAGGCTCCCCTCCCTCTTCTTCTGCTCTGAACGGACCCACTTCTCACTCCACGAAGACACCTATTCTGGGATCCGTTCCAACTCCATAATCTCCTCCTCCAGCTTTAGACTCAACCAATTTTCAAAATGTTCCATTTCCAAACCGGTTGAGGTCTAATAAACAAAATTCTCAAATGGAGAAGATTCTGGAGTTATTTAAGCAAGTTAACATTAACATTCCTCTTTTAGATGCTGTCCAACAAGTCCCGTCTTACGCGAAAATCTTAAAGGACTTGTGCACGAAAAAGAGGAAGTCTCAGGTACCCAAGAAAGTTTTCTTGGCTAGTGCTGTGAGTGGTGCCCTTACCCAATCTTTACCACAAAAACGGAAGGACCCTGGCTGTCTTACGATTTCAATTACTATTGGGGATAAGAACATCAACCGCGCACTATTCGATCTTGGTGCCAGTGTTAACTTGCTTCCGTATTCAGTATAGGAGCAATTAGGCGTCGGAGAGCTGAAACCCACGCACTGCACTCTCCAAATGGCCGACCGATCGATCACCCATCCTAGGGGTGAGCTAGAGGATGTGTTGATAAGAGTCGGGGACTTCATATTCCCCGTTGACTTCATTGTATTAGATACACAGCCTGTAGCTAACCCCCGGAATCAAATTCCGGTGATACTCGGTCGACCATTTCTCGCAACCTCAAATGCTGTGATCAATTGTCGCAATGGTTCGATGAACCTCTCTTTTGGAAATATGACGATTGAACTCAACATTTTTAGGTTGGGGAATCAGCCCGCCGAACCTAATGCTCATATACTGGACGTCTGCTCGATCCAGGAGATCACACCAGAAGAGTGTGAATTCGAGGAGTTTCTGTTTGATCACGATAATCTTGACGCCACTAGTGCGTTTCTCTTCGAACCTGCTGCTGTTTCTGCGCCCGACAACGAATACGAGTGTTTCACGTTCTCGAACGATCTTAGCCGCGCACAACCCGAGTTTGAATCCTTCGACTTTCCGGATGAGTTACCTGAACCATCCGACTCGGTTGCCTACACTCGTTTTGAACCTTTGCTGGAGTCCTTTGAGTTCGACACCTTTGCACCAGTCTTGCCTTCCATCATTTCACCTCCAACGCTCGAACTCAAGCCGTTGCCGTCTCACCTTAAGTATGCTTACTTAGGTGAGAACGAGACCCTCCCTGTCATCATTTCGGCTTCTCTAGCTCCAGAGCAAGAGAAAGCCCTTCTCGCGGTCTTGCACAGCAACAGGCAAGCTTTTGGCTGGTCCATGGCGGACATAAAGGGGATTAGTCCCCTGATCGTTGAGCATCACATTCATCTGATGGATGATGCCAAACCAGCCCGGGATCCACAAAGACGTCTTAATCCAGTCATGAAGGAGGCTGTGAAGAAGGAGATCGTCAAATGTCTAGATAGTGGTATCATTTACCCTATCTCTGATAGCCAGTGGGTTAGCCCCATTCATGTTGTCCCCAAGAAGTCGGGCATCACGGTCATCACTAACGAGGCGAACGAGTTAATCCCTACTCGCACCCAAACTGGGTGGCGAGTTTGCATTGATTACAGAAAACTCAACGCCGCAACGCGGAAAGACCACTTTCCGCTACCTTTCATTGACCAGATGCTTGAACGATTGGCCGGACACGAGTACTACTGCTTTCTTGATGGCTACTCCGGCTATAATCAAATTCCCATCGCCGAAAAAGACCAGGACAAGACCACATTCACTTGTCCTTTCGGCACGTTTGTATATCGTCGCATGCCCTTGGGTTATGCAATGCGCCCGCTACCTTCCAGCGGTGTATGATGGGAATTTTCTCAGACATGGTGGAAAAATTTCTGGAGATTTTCATGAATGACTTCTCCATCTTCGGCGACTCCTTTGACGAGTGTTTGCTGCATCTTGACGCTGTCCTTACCCGATGTAAGGACAAGAATCTCACTTTGAACTGGGAGAAATGCCACTTCATGGTGCGCGAAGGTATTGTCTTAGGACATATCATCTCGCAAAATGGCATAGAGGTTGACAAAGCAAAGATTGAGGTCATTTCCAATCTGCCTCCTCCCCGATGCGTCAGAGATATCCGAGCCTTCCTTGGCCATGCCGGTTTCTATAGACGGTTTATCAAGGACTTTAGCAAGATTGCTAGGCCCTTGACTCTTTTGCTGGCCAAGGATACGCCTTTCGACTTCAACTCGAGCTGTGTGACTGCCTTCGAGTCACTGAAACGCTCACTCACTTCTGCTCCCGTTCTTTCTTCTCCTGACTGGACGCACCCATTCGAGATTATGTGCGATGCATCCGACTTTGCCATCGGTGCTGTCCTTGGACAGCACATCAACAAGATGCCACACGTAATCTATTATGCGAGCCGAACCCTGAACGACGCCCAACTCAACTATACAACAACTGAGAAGGAATTCCTAGCTGTTGTATTTGCTTTAGAAAAGTTCAGGCCCTACCTCATCGCTCCCCAGTCATTGTCTACACAGACCATTCAGCTCTGCGCCATCTTTTTGCGAAGAAAGATGCAAAATCTCGGTTAATACGTTGGATCCTCTTGCTTCAAGAGTTTGACCTTGTCATTAAGGACAAACGAGGATGTGAAAACGTAGTTGCCGACCATCTCTCACGACTTCCTTCTTCGCCTTCGCTTCCAATTCCGATTAACGACGTTTTCCCGGATGAACAACTCTTGACAGTATCATGCGAACCCTGGTTCGCAGATATTGTGAACTATTTGGCCACGGGATTACTACCGACCGAATGGTCAGGTCAGGACAGACTTCGCTTCTTATCCCAAGTAAAACACTTTTACTGGGACGAACCCTACTTGTTCAAGTACTGTCCCGACCAGATTATTCGTCGGTGTGTCCCTGATGAAGAACTCAAGAGTGTGCTGTCATTTTGCCACGATCAAGCGTGTGGCGGGCATTTTGGGCCCAGAAAGACAGCTGAGAAGATCTTGCAATGTGGTTTCTACTGGCCACAACTCTTCAAAGACGCTCATGACTATTGCAAGACTTGCTCCCGGTGCCAACACATGGGCCGGATATCCCGGAGGAACGAGATGCCGCTCCAACCGATCTTGGTTGTGGAGATTTTCGATGTTTAGGGGATAGACTTCATGGGGCCGTTTCCCAGCTCTTTTGGGAACTTGTACATCCTTCTAGCTGTTGATTACGTCTCTAAATGGGTCGAGGCTGTGCCCAGCCGGACTAACGACAACAAGGTTGTCGTTAGGTTCCTTAAAGAAAACATTTTCTCCCGGTTTGGGCACCCCCGAGCGATCATTAGCGACAATGGAAGTCATTTCTGCAATAAAACTTTCGAAGCCTTGATGCGGAAATACTCCATTAATCATAAGCTTTCTACGCCCTACCACCCCCAAACCTGCGGGCAGGCCGAAGTTTCAAATCGGCAAATCAAGCAGATACTGGAGAAGACGGTTTCCAAGAACCGTAAGGATTGGTCTCTGAAACTCACTGATGCCCTTTGGGCATTTAGAACCGCTTATAAGACCGACCTTGGCATGTCTCCCTATCGGCTTGTGTACGGAAAAGCCTGCCACCTTCCTGTCGAAATAGAGCATCGCGCATTTTGGGCGATAAAGGAGCTGAATCTGTCTCTTGAGGATGCGGGCAGCCATCGGAAGCTGCAGCTGAACGAACTAAACGAGCTTAGGGATGAAGCTTACGACAACGCGGTTGTCGTCAAGAATCGAACGAAAGTGTTTCACGATAAACACCTTTTGCGCAAAACCTTCGTACCTGGTCAGCAGGTACTGCTTTACGACACCCGACTTCACTTCCATCCTGGAAAGCTCAGATCTCGCTGGAAAGGGCCGTATTTTGTGCGGAATGTGTATCCGCAGGGCGCTGTGGATTTGGAAAATCCAAATGACGGTTCACTCTTCAAGGTAAATGGACACCGATGCAAACCGTACCTTAGCGCCGAACCAACAGAGGAGCTCCTGTTCTTGCAGGAGCCGGTTTACCCTGAATGATCTTCCTCTGCCTACCTCCAAACTTCGGTTATCCTGCCTAGAACAGCGGACACTGTTCCAAATAAGTTTGGGGGTATGTATAAACCATTTTGTATATATTTGTGTATATTCTTATTCTTTTTCTTTTCTTTAAAAACAAAAACAAAAAAAATTTGTGTATCGCTAACCGACAATTTTGACCCTTCAAATGATCTCTTCATGCAATGACAGTGAGGACACTGTCCAGTTTAAGTTTGGGGGTACGCTTGGTACGCATTTCTTACCTTCGCATTCATATGTATATTTTGCATCTGCATATTAAAATCCATAAAATCCATAAAAATATGAAAATTTTCTAAAAATATAAAAACTTTTCTGTCAAGTTAGCTTGTGGAAGAACTCTGATTCAACATTCGACGGTTTTTGTTTGAAAAAATAGGAATAACTAAATCTTATGTTTGGATTTTGAAAACCTGAAAGATAACTCTCCTTTGAAGTTAACTATAGCTGATATACGTCTTTACATTACACTACACGTGTCGTGAATTTTGGGAATTAGATGACAAGTCTTTCATGTTTAAACTTTTAAACAGATAAATGATTTTCTGAGGATCAAATAGGTTTGTTCTGAAATAAGTAATGTCAAGAATAGTTTATGAAGTTAAGCGAATATGAAGGAATGTTATTGATGCCGTAATTGGAGCTAAGTCTGAAAAATAACCCATCTAAAACTTGATTGGAATGATTACACACCAAACCCACTAAACACGTCTTTTATCCAAAAAAAATATTTGAACTGCCGGTTATATCTCCGTTCGTATTAAATCATCTGATTTTCACGACAAACTGTCTTTTGTTTTTGGACCTAGGTAACTTGAGTAATTAAGTCCGCTGGGGTGTTTCTACACCTAATGCCCTATGTTGGGGTAAAAATTTACACCCCGGTTGACCGAGTCAAAGTCAAGGTCAACCCCCAAGCTAGGTGAGCCCAAGCCCAGGTCAAGCGGGCCCACGCCCAAATCGAGCCCGCAGCCAGCGTCCCCATGCCAACAACAAAATCATGTAATAAATAATTTTTATGTAATTGTTTATGCATGAATGTGGGCATAAAGCCAATATTTTGTAAGCCCATGGCTTATATGCAAAAATGAAATGGCACATGTGCCATGGGATGGCTAAAATGCCATTTTTGTAAAGCCCAAGGGGCTATATGTAAATATGTAAGCCTATATAAGGCAAAATGATGATGAATAAAATAACACCTTTCATTCTCTCCACAAAAATTAGAGCTGAGCTCTTTCTTCCTTCTTCAAGGTTCTAAAACCTTCTTCTTTCTCTTGAATTAAATCAAGAGTTTTACTCTTCCTTTTTCAAAACTAAATAGTTTTACACCACAAAACCCACAAAGGGGAACTTGGATCTGCCATTAGATCTCAGAAAGGAGAGATTTTGAGATCTCACATCTCTTGATCATCAAGATCCAGCAAGCAACAGGAGGAAGAAGAAGAACCCTTCCATTAACCCAACAAAAAAAAAACACTCAGGAGTCTAACTCCTCTTTGATTTCTCTTCAGAGAAATCTTTTTAGGCTAAAAGCCTGTTGTGTGCGCAAGTCGCCCGCGTGCCGACATGTGGCGCGCGCGCTTGCGCAACTGCGCAAGTGCGCAAGTCGCCCGCGTGCCGACACGTGGCGCGCGCGCTTGCGCAACTGCGCAAGTGCGCAAGTCGCCCGCGTGCCGACACGTGGCGCGCGCGCTTGCGCACCTGCGCATCCCTTGGATGTCTTTTCCCCCTCTTTTGTGTACATATATACACATATACATATGTATACAAATTTATACATACACGTACTCCACGACACTGTCCCTGTTAGAAAAAAATTTCTAACGGGGCGCTGCCCCGCACCCCGCAAGGGGGCTGCTAGCCCCCTTGACCCCCAGCCCGCTATCCGGGTAGCGGGACCCCCGTAAAAACTCTGCGGGCTCCCGATATATCCAAACCCCCCTTTCAGAACTGAACACACGCACACTGCACATTGAGTTCGCATGACCAGTTTAACCCGTTAATCGGAGGTTCCCTCGCCCCAAAGGCGATGGGTAATTAACGGCAGCTTAGTCCGCGGCTGCCGGAGATTCGGATCCCCACAATCATTAAACCCCGGCCTACCCTAGGCAGGGGGAATCTGTAGTACGCCTGACAAGCGCGCGCGTATTCCCATCTCACTGGGGTGACGAAAAACACCCTACAGACTCTGGCACGCCCGGTGAGACGTTCTCTCCTCCCATATTTCGGGTTAAGCGTTCATGCGAACTCAATCAATGTACATACCTGTATTCATGCTAAAAATAATGCTTCTTCATGCAGATTTTCAAGCAATCACCTTCCGACGATATCTTCGATGATGAACTCAGCTCCCGTCTCCTACACAATGAAGATAGACTCCAGGACGGTCCTTCCGGCCAGTCTCGGGCGACAATGGGAGGAGCCGCTGCTACCTTTCGGCTCTATCATGTTCATACCAATTGGCGCCATCCCAGCTCCTCAAGCTCCAGTGGCAGACAAACCGGTCTCGAAAGGCAGAAGACCAAATGTGGTGATCTCAAGGGCGCCCCAACCCAAACGCAAGTCGGTGTCTGAACGAATTTCCTTGGCCCCAGCTGGGGGCAAGGCCATCAACACCAATAAAGCTACAACGCATCCCGAGCAAGCTCCAGCGGTGCCCTTGACCACTGCTCGATCGGGTGTCTTCTCTAAGCTCCCCTCTGATCAACTCACAATGGCTTCCCGGGTAGCAGATGCCCGCCAAGCCTTCAAAATCGAGAAGCTGAGGGAGAAAAGGCTCAGATATAGAGCCAACAAAAGGGCTAGGGCTACTGCCAGGCTAAACCTCATGAGGTTCGAAGAACAGGGTTACCCCGCCAAAGATGAGGGGATGGCTGAATGTGTTATCCACACTGTCTACGTGGTGGGCACGCGCAGCAAGAGCAAGGACGGGGCTACCACATCTCAAATCCAATCTGGCTTTAATGTGGTTGCCACTTCCCAAGAACAGCCGCCTCCGCTGGATGATGAAAACCCTCTCGATGAGGCTGATAGGCAGAGAGAGCCCTCAATTCATGAGGAGTCAGGCTCGGAAAGCGAAGATGAGCCAACTTTCCGTCCTAAGACCACAGAGCAGCAACTTCTCCAAGAGCTCCGAAAACAGCTCAGAAGCAAAGATAAGGAGATGGCCAAGCTCTACTCAAAGATCGACGACTTGACAAATGTCGTCTTACGGCTTACGGCCCAACTTGCCTATCAGCCGCCCAATCAAGCACAGGGCTCAGCTCATGAACCGGGAAACGGTGTCCCAAAGCAACCAACGCCTATTCCCTCAAATCCAAAAGTGGGCGGACCTCATGAAAGTCAATCGCATCCTATCTCAGGAAATGTCTTGGCTACCGATGACAGTAGCCCGCTAACTCAAGATCAAATCATGGATTTGGTTGCCACCAAAGTCAAAACATTGGTGGCCGAAGCCGAAGCGCAAAAAGATATCAGCAGTAGTGGGAGACCATATCCTGCTCAGTATGATCTGGTTGAATTTCCTAGCGGCTATGTCATCCCTAAATTCGGAAGATTCGATGGGACGGGAAATGCGAATCAACACATCGCCCACTTCAAAGCCTCTTGCGGGAATACTGGGGGCAATGATGCGCTTCTCCTCCGCCAGTTCGTTAATAGCCTGACCGATGTTGCTTTCGACTGGTACGCGAGCATACCAGATGGCTCCGTTACTACTTTCGTCCAAATGGAATCTTTGTTTCGACAAAGGTTCATGAGCGTCAGCGATAAGATCACCATTGCCGAGCTCGTAAGGACCAAGCCCAAGAACAACGAAAGCAACACGGATTTTATAACCCGATGGCGCAATCTCTCCGTCAAATGCGAACCGCCGATAGAGCAAGACCAATCTGTCAGTCTCCTTGTCGGAAATCTCAACAATTGGATGGCCCCGTTTCTATGCACAGCGGGTCTCAAAACATTCCAAGAGCTGACCAAAAAGGTCCAAACGTTGGAACGCTCAAAGCCCGAGTCCGCTCAGGATCTTCAGTTCACAAATAGACCGAAACCTTGGAGGGACGACAACCGAAAAGGCGGAAGTTCTAACATCACCGATTCTCCAAATAAGCAGAGAACGGGCGGACCAAAAACTGACCAGTCTCGAGGGCCAACTTTGGAGGAAAGGAGAAATAAGGTCTACTCATTCCGAAGGGACAAGGTCCACAAAATTTTTAAAGACGCTCTGAAGAATGGCCTGCGGCTACCAGAACCGAGAAGGCTAAGTGAAGCAAACAAGACTGATCATCCCAACTTTTGCCCATACCACCGAGTGTTGGGGCACACTATTGAAGACTGTTGCATCTTCAAGGATTGGGTCGAGAAACAATACAAGGCGGGAGAAATATCATTGTCCCCTGGCGTGTTAACAAACAATCAAGCTGCGACCGCCAATTTCATACAAACGGGGACCGAAGTCCTCCAGGGACCTGATTCTCTCAAACATCCGCCTTTCTCTGGAAACAACAGACCACCAAGTCTTTAAACTGGGAATAACAGACCACCAAGTCTTTAAACTGGGAATAATTGACCACCACGTCATTAAACTGGGAACAATCGACCACCACGTCATTAAACTGGGAATAATCGACCTCTAAGTCGTTAAACTGGGAATGTAAATAAAAAAAATGTGTAAATAAAAGAAAAATAAAGAAAAGCCGAAATGATGGGGCAACTCGCAATAAAAATCAGCGAGTAAAAATAAAAATGAAAATAAAGCCGAAATGATGGGGCAACCGCGAATAAATAGCCGAAATGATAGGGCAATCGCGACCTTCGCGATAAGAAAAGCTGAAATGATAGAGCAATCGCGGTAAAATAAAAAAAAAAAAACAAAAAAAACAACAAAAAAAAAACAAGGGCGGATGATGAGTTGCTCCTGGCATTATTCCAGTGTAGCAATGCAGACGCCAAACAAAAATCCAATTTCCCAAAATTCTTTCAGCCCTACGGCCAGTCCCCAAATTGACTACCGTATACAATCCACGGGCTCAAATAATTCTCAGCATACCCATGCCCCACCGCAATCACCAGTTGCACGGCTGGTCTCCGCCTTTGGAATTATGCTCCATTGGAAAGACCCACTCATGTGTCCTCACGATGCATGAGGAGAACAAACCTTCGTGAGATCCTTACGACTCACCAAGGAAAAACACACTTAGGAGTCCTCACGACTCTTAAGGAGAAAATACACCTGCGGGATCCTTATGACTCGTAGGGAGAAAATGCTTTTATGGGACCCTCATGGCCCATAAAATTGAAAAGTCTTAGGTGATAGGGATCCAAACCTGTCTCCTAAGCCATCGCTCCCCAATCCCCAAGTGGCGAATGATGAGTCGCTCCTGGTACCATATTCTAGTGCAGCGATGCAGACGCCAACCAAATTCCAAATCCCATACCCCAACGGCGAATGATGAGTCCCTCCTGGTACCATATTCCAGTGCAGCGATGCAGACGCCAACAAAGTCCTGAAATGTTTCTGGCCCTACGGTCTGGATCATACATCCTGCAAAACCGTATACAATCCACGGGCGTAAAACAATCCCGATCTCTCCAAAAAAAAAAAAAAAAGAAGAAAAAAAAAAGAAGAACGGTATGTCCACAAGCAAAACGGGCACGGATGAAAACCCGAAAGGGCTCCGTGAGTAAAAACAGCAGGACTGCCGGCGAGTTTGTGAAAACCCGAAAGGGCGCAAACTCGTAAAAAAAAAAAGAAAAAAAAAGAAATGAAATGCGCTCGCAAAGTCCTCTCGACTTTGTGAGGAGAAAATTCCCACGTGAGATCCCTACGACTCACAAAGGAGCAACACACTTAGGAGTCCCCACGACTCCAAAGGAGAAAATACACCTGCGGGATCCTTACGACCCGTAGGGAGAAAATGCTTTGTGGGACCCTTGCGGCCCATAAAATGGAAAAGCCTTAGGTGACAGGGATCTAAACCTGTCTCCTAAGCCACCAATTCCCAAATTCTCTCGGGGCACATGATGAGTTGCTCCTGGCATTATTCCAGTGCAGCAATGCAGATGCCAAACAAACCAAATCCAAATCCTCTCGGGGCACATGATGAGTTGCTCCTGGCATTATTCCAGTGCAGCAATGCAGATGCCAAACAAAACAAAAACAAATCCAAATCCTCCCGGGGCACATGATGAGTTGCTCCTGGCATTATTCCAGTGCAGTAATGCAGATGCCGACAAAAAACCGATTCCCAAATCCTCTCAAAGACAGATGATGATTCGCTCCTGGTACCATATTCCAGTATAGCGATGCTGATGTCAACTCAAAACAAACAAATCAAACCAACCAATTCCAACATCGACCTCTGCGTCAAACCACAGGCACTCCGTCTCGGGGATACGTCCTACCACAGACACTCCGTCTCGGGGATACGTCCTACAACAGGCACTCCGTCCCGGGGATACGTCCTACCACAGGCACTCCGTCTCGGGGAAACGTCCTACCACAGGCACTCCGTCTCGGGGATACGTCCTACGACAGGCACTCCGTCTCGGGGAAACGTCCTACCACAGGCACTCCGTCTCGGGGAAACGTCCTACCACAGGCACTCCGTCTCGGGGAAACGTCCTACCACAGGCACTCCGTCCCGGGGATACGTCCTACCACAGGCACTCCGTCCCGGGGAAACGTCCTACCACAGGCACTCCGTCTCGGGGATACGTCCTACCACAGACACTCCGTCTCGGGGATACGTCCTACAACAGGCACTCCATCCCGGGGATACGTCCTACCACAGGCACTCCGTCTCGGGGAAACGTCCTACCACAGGCACTCCGTCTCGGGGAAACGTCCTACCACAGACACTCCGTGTCGGGGATACGTCCTACAACAGGCACTCCGTCCCGGGGATACGTCCTACCACAGGCACTCCGTCTCGGGGATACGTCCTACGACAGGCACTCCGTCTCGGGGAAACGTCCTACCACAGGCACTCCGTCTCGGGGAAACGTCCTACCACAGACACTCCGTGTCGGGGATACGTCCTACAACAGGCACTCCGTCTCGGGGAAACGTCCTACCACAGGCACTCCGTCTCGGGGAAACGTCCTACCACAGGCACTCCATCTCGGGGAAACGTCCTACCACAGGCACTCCGTCTCGGGGATACGTCCTACCACAGGCACTCCGTCTCGGGGAAACGTCCTACCACAGACACTCCGTGTCGGGGATACGTCCTACAACAGGCACTCCGTCTCGGGGAAACGTCCTACAACAGGCACTCCGTCTCGGGGAAACGTCCTACCACAGGCACTCCGTCTCGGGGAAATGTCCTACCACAGGCACTCCGTCTCGGGGAAACGTCCTACCACAGGCACTCCGTCTCGGGGAAACGTCCTACCACAGGCACTCCGTCCCGGGGATACGTCCTACAACAGGCACTCCGTCCCGGGGATACGTCCTACCACAGGCACTCCGTCTCGGGGATACGTCCTACGACAGGCACTCCGTCTCGGGGAAACGTCCTACCACAGGCACTCCGTCTCGGGGATACGTCCTACCACAGGCACTCCGTCTCGGGGATACGTCCTACGACAGGCACTCCGTCTCGGGGAAACGTCCTACCACAGACACTCCATGTCGGGGATACGTCAACCAGCGACACTCTGCATCGGGGAAACGTCCAGCACAGACACTCCGCATCAGGGAAACGTCAACCAGCGACACTCTGCATCGGGGACACGTCTACTAAATCGCTTCGGATCAGAGCACCGACCGTCCATGTCGTAAAAAGGGCAGTGCACCCCAAAAAGTGGGAACCAAAGCAAGTCGCCTCCACGCGAAAGAAGATCCATCAATTTCATGCACACGACCTACATATGCTGTGTGCATTTATTGATGGGGGGCAATTTGTTGGGGTAAAAATTTACACCCCGGTTGACCAAGTCAAAGTCAAGGTCAACCCCCAAGCTAGGTGAGCCCAAGCCCAGGTCAAGCGGGCCCACGCCCAAATCGAGCCCGCAGCCAGCGTCCCCATGCCAACAACAAAATCATGTAATAAATAATTTTTATGTAATTGTTTATGCATGAATGTGGGCATAAAGCCAATATTTTGTAAGCCCATGGCTTATGTGCAAAAATGAAATGGCACATGTGCCATAGGATGGCTAAAATGCCATTTTTGTAAAGCCCAAGGGGCTATATGTAAATATGTAAGCCTATATAAGGCAAAATGATGATGAATAAAATAACACCTTTCATTCTCTCCACAAAAATTAGAGCTGAGCTCTTTCTTCCTTCTTCAAGGTTCTAAAACCTTCTTCTTTCTCTTGAATTAAATCAAGAGTTTTACTCTTCCTTTTTCAAAACTAAATAGTTTTACACCACAAAACCCACAAAGGGGAACTTGGATCTGCCATTAGATCTCAGAAAGGAGAGATTTTGAGATCTCACATCTCTTGATCATCAAGATCCAGCAAGCAACAGGAGGAAGAAGAAGAACCCTTCCATTAACCCAACAAAAAAAAAACACTCAGGAGTCTAACTCCTCTTTGATTTCTCTTCAGAGAAATCTTTTTAGGCTAAAAGCCTGTTGTGTGCGCAAGTCGCCCGCGTGCCGACACGTGGCGCGCGCGCTTGCGCAACTGCGCAAGTGCGCAAGTCGCCCGCGTGCCGACACGTGGCGCGCGCGCTTGCGCAACTGCGCAAGTGCGCAAGTCGCCCGCGTGCCGACACGTGGCGCGCGCGCTTGCGCACCTGCGCATCCCTTGGATGTCTTTTCCCCCTCTTTTGTGTACATATATACACATATACATATGTATACAAATTTATACATACACGTACTCCACGACACTGTCCCTGTTAGAAAAAAATTTCTAACGGGGCGCTGCCCCGCACCCCGCAAGGGGGCTGCTAGCCCCCTTGACCCCCAGCCCGCTATCCGGGTAGCGGGACCCCCGTAAAAACTCTGCGTGGCTCCCGATATATCCAAACCCCCCTTTCAGAACTGAACACACGCACACTGCACATTGAGTTCGCATGACCAGTTTAACCCGTTAATCGGAGGTTCCCTCGCCCCAAAGGCGATGGGTAATTAACGGCAGCTTAGTCCGCGGCTGCCGGAGATTCGGATTCCCACAATCATTAAACCCCGGCCTACCCTAGGCAGGGGGAATCTGTAGTACGCCTGACAAGCGCGCGCGTATTCCCATCTCACTGGGGTGACGAAAAACACCCTACACCCTAAAACCAAATGGTTTGGGTGCATTGGCCCAAAGCTCGCTAAGAAGCCTAGAAAGTCCAGTTTAAAACAAAGTCAAGCAAGTGTTCTCTCCGAGTTAAAATTCCTAACGGTTCTTTGTGTGAGAATAATCTTGATAAAAGACAGGCTTTTAAAAAAATTTTTAACGGAGATATGAAGGTTTTATTCTATGATAAAGACTATTGCACGTTCACAGAGGTGTGTATGAAATGAAAACAAGTTAAAGGTGGAGTGAAAAATACGACTTAGTTTCCTGTTAAGGAAGATAGAAATTCTGAAGTTGAAACCTTACTGGAAAACGAAACTTGAAAATTGCTTAACTCTTTATAAAACTTATGTGATCCTTTTAAAATTGTTATCTGGGCTTTATTGTGCGACAAGATGACTTTAATCGATCCTTCTGGAACTTAACGACACTATTTGCACTACACGTAAAGACATATAAAATCTGTAGTTAAATAAGAAGCGAGGTGTGAAAAATAAAGGTTCGATAGTCTAGACTTAGGATTATAGAATTGTTATTTTCTAAAACAAAACTTTAGGGTTTGAAACTTAGTCATTTTTACAAACCAACTTGACCGAATTTTGTGGGTAGTATCCGCTGAAAAACCTCAGGAGACAACACTCCTCCTACTAGGGACACCTAGAGGTTTAACGGCTTGTTGCACATGCTCAGTGCAATCGCGTTCCCTGCGAAAGTGAGGTTAGGAAATTTTTTGTGAATAAATGGGCTTTGCTCGGGACAAGCAAATGATAAGTTTGGGGGTATTTGTTCATATCAGATTTTTGCATTTTCATACCGCCCAATTTTTATCACATTGCATATCCGTAGATACTCTTGAGCCGTGTTTGCTAGTCAATTACAGGATACAGGTTCTCGGTTCTAAAACGGTGAAATTCATGGAAAACACGACAAAATCCGGGTTCCTGCCAACCACAGATAAAACACGGTCTCCGCTCTTCATCCGTATGTTGCCAGATACCAGTTTAGGAGACAAAAGGACAAATCAATTGTCACCTTCATGCACAAAGCACTATGGCAACACCAAGACCAAGAGATCTACGCGGAGCTCGAGGCAATCATGACAAAAACACTCACAAAACGTCCACCTTTCCTCAACTGAAATTCTGGAAGAAATGTGAAATTATTTTCAGAAAATATATATACCAGACAAGAGGGGACAGAAGACCAGGGATGTACACAGAAGACGACGCCCTGAACCCACCATTGCGCGGCGGATCCGCGGCCAATAGGGGGTCTAGGCCGCGGATCCGCGGCAGTACAGTCCCTTCAGCCGACCACTTTTCAGGGGTATTTTGGTCTTTGTACAGGTGTTCTGGTGGTTGCCCTAGGTTTTCATTTTTTGGCCTATAAATAGCCCAGAACTTTGTGAAGGAAAGGGGCCATTCTTGTATTTTCTTTTTCTAGGTTTTAGTTCACATGTTCTTCTTCTTCTCACCTCTTCTCCATTAAACTTGTAGTGAGCTTTTGAGTGAAGAGTGATGAATAAGGAAGACCATTTTATTATCATGCTTGTCTCCTTATCTTTATGCTTGTTGTAATTTTAATTAGTTAAGTAGTTGTTATTTTCTTGTTGTTTCTTTCTTCTCTCTTTTTCTTTATCATTCATACGACAATGATACTTACGCTCGATCCTCGCCAAGGTGAGGTCTCAAATAGTTAGTCGTATTCTTCTAATCTCCTTCTTTCTATCTTCCTCTTTTGATTTGTTTTGTTTTTCCTTATCATGAAGTGTGAGTAGTTTTATACTTGTTAGGGTAGGATAAGGGAAGTTTGAGAGAAGGAAATCTCTCTCACTCTTTCCTTGCCCAACAACTTAAATCGACTCCCGTTAATTGAACCACAATCCGCTCCTTACGGCACCCTATCCTACATGATAGCGGTGATTCCGTAGTGAGACCGGTTGTGGTTGAATTAACCGGAGGTTATGGATAAGAGCCAAGAACGGACGGACAAGCACCAAAAGGAATGACTATGCGTTGGAAAGCCTAGCTTATACTTGCAAGTTCCTTCCTAGTCGTGCTAATCCCCGTTGTTGCCTATTATCGTAACACCGATATTAAGAGGGGCAACGAAAGATGTGGAGACTCCTAACTCAAACTAACCTAATCCTAACCCTAACAAGCTCTCTTTAAATATCAACTCAACACTTAGATAACCACAACAAAATCTGAAAACATGACTTAACTCGTTAAAACACTTTGAAAAAGACTCCCATCTCCCTGCGGACGACCCGTACTCAACCGGCTAGCTACAAGCGAAACCGTCTTGATTGCGGTATTTAAACTAGAACTTGAACACGCACGTATCCTAACAATCATGTACTCGTAACCCAACGAGCACCCGCATACTCTCTCAAGTACGACGTACCGACGGCTGTGGGACAGATCGTCTCCCACACTGGGATGAGAACCGCATGCGCTAGTCTACTCCGGAGTATCGATGCCCTGTCTCGATAGTCCTGCGACCAGGGACCTGCATAAGGATGTGCTTATAGATTACCCAACCCCACTAGTGTGACTGCCATCACAACGCTGGTAATCAAGCAAAGATCCTAAGGGCTCCACTAATGTGTATAGGCGATATACTAAAATAAACGCATGTACACATTGAAGTAGAAACAAACCAAGTAGCATACTTCTATTTTGAGCAAGATTGTATATACAAGGTGAATATCCCAACTTCCATTAAGTAATATACAAACTAGTATGATACAGTAATGGCCTCTAGGGCATATACACTAACACATAGCTAGTGCCGCTGACGGTTTGTGGTTAAACCCACTGCCAGGGTACTGACGAGTCATTAGAGTCCCCCACAGACAGTTTCCCAAGTTCGGAAGAAACGTTGTAGAGGCCGTATGGTTTTATGGCAGGGTTCGGAAAATGCACGTGCGTTTACGCACGTGTCATTTTTCGGGCAGATAATACTGGTGGGCTTTGGTTTAAACCGGATCCGAGTATTATATTGAGTAGATATAATATCTTTGTCTCAGTTGCATTTGTATTCGGTCGTAATAAAAATGCAGGTATATTTATACAGTTACGGGGTTATCCTGAAATTCGTTTCAGGATCACTTTTGTAAGTTGCCAGTTTTCAGTTTTCTATCAGCCGTCTTTTAACATTCGGTTAAAGACGGATTTATCTTTTCTTGGATGAGGGTGAGTCATGCTTCTAGAAGGTTCTAGAAGAGGTGAGTAGGTTAGAATGGTGTTGATGTTTCATTGGTTGCATTTATTGTGTTCACACTTTGTGTTCACAATAGATATTTTCTTGTGTTCACACTAGATATTTTTCTCTTATGGTCACTCTCCTCTCTCCTACACTCACCCCCTACCTCCTATAAGATGGCCGGCCCTTCCTCCCTCTCACGCTCACTTGATGGTTGTAAAAAGATTATGATAGTTTTGGGGTGTATGGAAATTTCATTGCTCATTTCATTCCATCACCAGAATCAATTGGCAACTTCATTAACCGTTCGTCCATGGCTTTGGACGAAATGGGACAAAGTCTTCTACTCATTCTCTACATCAATCTTGGTCATCTCTTTTAGCAAACTTGACGACCGAGTTGCCTCGAGTCAGAGGCGGGAGCCCGTTTAAAGAATCGTTGACGTGGTGCTACCTGGACGAGTAGATCGGAGATCGATGAGATCGGAGCAGCCGCAACGGAGCGTGGGATGATGGATAAAGAACGAAGGACTCGGATCGTTCGGTATAACCTTTCTACTCTCTTTACAGTTTGTTAGTTTAGCAATAATGGGAGATCCGGGTTATAGTATACGATAGCGCCAGTTAAAAGTTTTTTGTTCCGCATTTGGCATCTGTAGACGGCCGGGACGCTACCGTAGACTTACAGTGGTATCAGAGCCTCACCATTTTGCTTTACTAACTTTTGCTAACGCGTTTAAAACATCGACCGGACCGAATATCAAAAACTGCAAAATTTCCATTCTGAGTTTCTGTCGATTTTAAAAGGGTTCCAAAATTAATTTTACACATCACAGAAAATTCAGCAGGCTTTTCTAAGCACACCGTACAAATTTGAGCACGTGACTCAACAAGACCGCCGTGGAATCGTGGTCAAACCTATGGTTTGACCGTGCATCCACGGCCATCATGTGGGATCATGGCTCCAAATTTGCACAGTGGGTTCTTCTCTGGAAATTGGGGTTTTTGGTATATATCTTTTGGGCCCAGATTTTGTTACTGTTCAACAGATGTTCGAGGGGCCCACTTCGTGATATTTAGTCGATCAAACTTTAAACATGTTAGTTTACAGTGCTTATATTATATCTCCGACCGAGATGTCATTTAATCGGTAAACCGCGTCTGATTGCTATAGTTCTTTTAGACGGGTTTGCGAACGTGACATTCGCGTTGATGTTCTGTGTTGTGCTGTGATGTTGCGGATTTGTCGTGGTGGATAGCAGTGTGCAATGGTAGTGCAGTTTGGATTTATTTGTACATTTGATATTGCGGGGCGAGCGTCCAACAAGTGGACAGCCGTCACTGCCTGTTGTATAATATTCTTTTGGGGCACGACCAGGTTGAGGTCGATATACCCGTTGTACATATTTTTCATCTCTGTACTAGTTTTACCCCGCGACGGAGTGCACGGATAGCCGGGTTCTGGAGGGCAACGGGTCCGCATCTCATTGCTTTGAGAGGCAGAGGGGCCTCACTCTAGTATTGGCAGACTATTCGCCGCACTCGTAGGGGGTACAGGTTGACCCAAGGAGGGGTGCTCAAGCTACCGGATTCCGTGAAGTGCAGGGTGGTCCATTCACTTTGCTGTAGGGGGATGCCTCGCTTCAGGTTTTGGCGGGTAACTTTCCGCATCCATAGGGGTCTAGGTTTCATTGCACAGGCTATCCACACGACCAGGGAAACGTCGGGTTTCAGCAGTAGCTCTGTGAAACTCGGGGATCCCAGATTATCTGTATTGTTCTGTGATGCTTATTACTTTTCTGTAATGTTGCATATTATCACGCCTTGAGCGATTATTGTATATTGGTATATATACTATTAGATGTTCTATATGTTTTACACCCGCGCTGGTCCAGTCCCCGCTCTGTCGTTAGTTAAGTAACCTGACGGGTGATGACGGGACCCGGTGACGAATGCAGATGGCATATACGTACATTTTATTTTCGTTCTTTTCTGGTGTGATTGATTGATGGGACTGCATTGATTCTGATCAATGCAAAGGAAAACAAACCTGTTTGGAGTTGTTGGAACAAATTTAAAAAGTGTTATTACAAAGACGTTTCCTTTTGTTTTGCATAGCGGTATTCAATGGAATATCCTGCACCTCATTCGACGGGGCAAGGGCCGATATCCCTTCACCGGGACTGACCCCTTGGGCAGAAGTTTGCGTCAGGGTAATAACTTCACTATAGTCGATTACATGTTGCTTTGCATAGCGGTATTTAGTGGAATATCCTGCACCTCATTCCACGAGGAAAGAGCCGAGATCCCTTCACCGGGAGTGACCTCTTTAGCAAAGGTTTTCGCCACTATATTTTTCTAAAAAGCTATCAGGTTCCTTCAGCGATATCAAGTTCACTACGTTAAAGGTTTTTCGCCAAAAACCAGCCGTAGCCCTCCGTCATTTCTTTTGGGTATTCAGTAGTATTCAAGCTATGTATTTTGACCAACGCCAAGGCATAGTGTTTGGTAGCTGCTGGGTATTTAATTGTTGCATAGATAGATGAGTTAGTTTGGGACAGTCGTTCTGCCATTTTGGCCAACGTCAAGGGCATGTGCGGGTAGGTTCAAATTGACAAGATAGTGACGGGTAGAACTTGGCATGTGACTTATGACATTTTGACCAACGCCAAGGTTATAAGAGCATGGGGCAAAAATCATATCGGGAGTTTCTAAAGAAACTGAAACTTGCCAAGTATGCGCATACCTTCTGGAGTATGAGTAACGTGGATGCATTCCATCACGTTATCATGCGATAAGGGTTGGATCCCGATTCCCACTGATGAGTTGGTTTACTCTTCGGGTGATCCTGATTGATTCTTCTTTCAGGTTTGGAGGAGAATTTGACAGGACAGTGGGAGCTTTCCGGATTAGATAAAGTGATAACCATTCTGATCTAGGTTAGAGTGCACGCAGAGTGTTTCTTTTTTCTTTCTCTTTGGCAGCGACCTTTGACCGACCCTAGACTATGACTCAGTGACCAAGTTGACCGAACCTTCTTAAAATACTGGCTTTTGGATTGTCTATGTTGCATAAGTCATTGCCACTCCTTCTTTTACCCTTTGCATTTCTCAGAACACCCATTTTACTACGGACATCCACTTCCATTGGATAGATCCATCGTATTGTTATATACGAACTCGAAGGGACTTCTTCGAGGATGGATCCAGGTTCAGGAGAAATAGAATTGGTTTATTCAGTTGTCTTTTATTATCACCTTCTCTCAGGTTGCGAGGGCTCTTTGGTTTAGGAGAGTACACCTATTACGCTTATTGGATAGTCTTATTCCAAACCATAGGCAGGTGCCGAAAGGTAGGGAATGAAGAAAACCAATTAGCCTAAGTAGGGTGTGCAGAAGGTAATATGTAAAGACAAAATAAAGGGATTAGAAAGAGGGCAAAGTAAATTGCGACTGATATCATTCACGACCAAAACCGCGTACTTCATCGCCACTCCTATTTCACCTTTAAAGGAATAAGGTATTATTCAGTTGTCTTTTATCATCACCTTCTCTCAAGATATGAGTACTCCTTGGTTTAGGAGGGTACACCTATTATGCTTACTAGATCTTCTTCTTCCAAACCGTAGGCTGGTGCCGAACGGTAGGGAAGGAAGAAAACCATTTAGCCTAACGATGGTGTACAGGAGGTAACGACTAAAGACAAATAAAGGGACTTAGAGAGATGGCAGTGAAATATACGGTTATAGTCATGAATTGGATTATGGAAGAGGCATTGCTAGGAATACCAGGATACCCCTACGAAACATTTTCATGTTTCAGTGCATTGTTAAAGCAAAACAGTTTTCCCGATTAGATGCTTACTCCAAGGGTATGTATTTACCAGGTTTCATTCTCATATTTGTATGGTTTTATAGATGATGAGTGGGAGTAAGTTATTTGGAATTAGGTGATTATCCTCATTATATCGGAATTCGTTGTAATTGGTGATATTTGAGGAAATAGCCAGGGTACAGTTTTCAACCTACGACGCACAGGTTTTGAGTTGTTTAACTCAGCGGACTTATACAGAGTATTGTATGTTGTCCAAGTGTCCATCAGGACAAAGGGGTAGGTCCTCGTACTATGTTCTGTTTACTTATGACTTCTCTAGATTTTAGACAAGTGTTTCGTAGAAATATAAGGTCTAAGTTTTGAGAAGTTGTGGGTATAAGAATAAAGTAGAGAACCAGGTGTCACAAGTATCGGGATTCTTCAAATAGATCGAAGATGTAGATTCTTGTGATTGGTATTCAGATAATTGTAATGGTTTTGAGAAACTTGTTTCTCTTTCAGGTTACTTATAATTGGATAGATTCCTAAGTTGAGTAATGCTGATTAGCCTCTCTCTATTAAGTTGATATGCACTAGAGACAGCTGCATGATTTGAATCTGGTTCCAATTAAATAAAGTGCCAAAGTTTCTATATTGGATATAGGATAGTTCGTACCTTAAAAGATGTTAAGGTACGGGGAGTTGTCCAGCTTATGCTTAAAACCAGACTCTGGATAACTCAGGGCACGTTTCTGTAACGGCTGTTTGTGGGTTGACCCTGGCTATGATTGTTAGTGTATATGCCCTAGAGGCCATTACTGTATCATACTAGTTTGTATATTACTTAATGGATGCTTGGGATATTCACCTTGTATATACAATCTTGCTCAAAATAGTAGTATGCTACTTGGTTTGTTTCTACTTCAATGTGTACATGTGTTTATTTTTGTATATCGCCTATACACATTAGTAGAGCCCTTAGGATCATTGCTTGATTACCAGCGATGTGATGGCCGTCACACTAGTGGGGCTGGGTAATCTATAAGCACATCCTTATGCAGGTCCCTGGTCGCAGGACTATCGAGACAGGGCATCGATACTCCGGAGTAGACCAGCGCATGCGCTTCTCATCCCAGTGTGGGAGACGGTCTGTCCCACAGCCGTCAGTACGTCATACTTGAGATAGTATGCGGGTGCTCGTTAGGTTACGGGTACACTGGACAGGACTCGTCGGGAACTGACTAGTTGGTATTATACCTATCGTCAGTTATCAGTTCCCAGGTGACATGAGTACAGCTTAGTCCGCTGACTTGACACTGTCACTCCGCCTCGAGTGTGTTCCCACTGTACTTTGATCACTACCCTACCACGGCTCAAAGGAGTCGTGCAAACAGGTAATGGTTGGGTGCAGTCCCGAAGCACTTGGAGGCAGTGACGGTTAGACAGGATTCGTCTCTCCCGGTATTGGGGGTTGACATCGCGCTGTGTCTAGGAGAGCCATTACACGAGTAGTCCCTGGCCAGGGCAAACGAGATATACTGGTAGGCTTCCAGTGTTATCTCAGGGTGTTTTGGGCTTCGCTCCGGCACGACTTGTACCGCTATTGGGGGACTGACGTTTACCGCCCCCTAGGCCCGCCATGCGATGTATCAGACGAATAGACCGGACTGTACGGAGAATGTCACACTCAGGCTCAGTAGGAGTTCAGATGGGTTTCGCCTCGTCGGTCTTCTTGTCGGCATTACCTGGGGACCGTTACGCACAGCTAGTGCCGCTTGCGGTCTGTGGTTAAACCCACTGCCAGCGTAGTGTCGAGTCTTTAGAGTCCCACACAGAAAGCTTTTCGCCTTTAGGCAAAAGAGTAGAGGTTGCATGGTATTGCGACAGGTCGCATGGTTTTGCGACAGGGTTCGGTCACATCCGTGCACTTGTGCACGTACAGTGTCCGGACAGTTTACACTAGCGGGCTTTGGTTTAAGCCAGATCCTAGTGTACCTTATGGGATTGGATTTATCCAGTTTGCATTCGTGTTCCTCGGAACGCGGATGCGGGTGTGTATGCACAGTTGACAGGGAGGCAGAGGCAGCGGATTCTCATTAGGGTTGTTGACAGTTGACCGTTGACTATTTGACTTTATGCTCAACCCTAATGAGAATATGATATGTGATTAACTATTATATTAATTAAGTATTATGGTGATATGGTTGTTGACTTGTTGACTTTTGTTGACTTGTTGACTTTTGTTGACTTGTTGACTTTTGTTGACTTGTTGACCGGTTGACTAGGCTTGACTAGTTGACCATCATGATAACCATAGCCATCATTTCATGGCAAAGTCTTTTGTTTACTTGCTCATTTGTGTAAAATGAGTGCATGAAATGATATGGTTGTGGTTGCTTCTAACCATCACATAAGACTTTTGTTAATATGATGAGTTATCATTGCTTTGGATTATGAGAGGGTGAGAGACAAAATACTTGCTCATTCTTTCTTGCTCATTTTCTCTCTTGTTCTTGAGCTCTCCTCTTGCTCTCACCCTCAACCTCTTGCTCCCTCTCTTGATCTATGGTTCTCTTGTCTCATGAGTTGAGAATCAAGAACCATAGATAAAATCCCATTCTATTTCCTCTCTACTCATTCTAGTTCACTAGGTTTAGCAAACCAAGTGAACTAGTTTCTTCAAAGAACGAAGAAGGAGCTAAAGGTTGGAGCTTTCAAGTGGATCTATCTTCGGCGTACGGAGACGACGAGAAGGAGCCATCGGACCACCATCGGAGCTTGAAGAGAAAGAGTTCAAGACAAGCTAGGTATAACCCCCATCCGAGTAGCTAACTCTCTTTAGCTAAGTTTGCTAGTTTTAGTTTAGTTAAAGATCCCGACTTTGCTTAGTCCATGTTGCCCCTTGCGCTAATAATTTGATTTTTATACCGTTTCCGCCTCCCCGTAAGAACCGGGGGTCGCAACGTGGACTTACAGTGGTATCAGAGCCTAACTAAACTTAAACTAGCTTGGTAGTAAAGTGTAACGAAGTTCGGAACCGAAAAAAATCCAAAAACCTAACTTTTACAAAACCTGAGTTTCTGTTGAAATTTTTTCTGGTCAAAATGAAAAACTTTATACTCCTAAATTCGGCTCAGGGTTTTGTGTGAACACCCATGAAAAACGGTCCACTGTTTCGTTCAAACCGCCGCGCTTCCGCCGCACGAGGTAGGCATGTGCCGCGGAAGCGCCGCGGTTTGTCGTCTTCTCTGCATCGTTTTTCATGCAGTGTGTGTCTGTGTTGGTTTTGGGATTTTTGAAATATATTATATGGGCCCAGATTTTCCAGAAAAGAAATTTCCTTTTGGGGTCCTATAATTCCGTATTTTTTCCGAACTTCACTGCACTTTGACTATGATGGTTATATCTGTGATGTTTGCATGTATTGAACGTCGGCTAATCGCTATAAGTCGATTGGTCGGGGTTATACATGATCTGTAATGTGCTGGAATGTGTATATAAATAAGTTGGATTGTCGCGGGTGAATAGCCGGGGGTTGTGAGACGAGAGTTTTCTTTTCTTGCTATTCATGTAAATTTGTAAATTGATGTAATAATTATTTGTATGGCCGCACAACCGGGTCGGGGTTGTAGCCGTCATTGTATAATTTCTTTTTACTGTTTTTGCTCCTAGGATAGACCCATGGAGGGGTGCACAAACTACCGGGTATGCCGAAGTGTCGAGTGGCCTACTCATGGAGATGAGGGAGGTTGCTACGCTTCGGGTACTTGGCGGGTAGTTTACCGCACCCGTAGGGGTCTTGGGTGGGGTTTTGGCTATTCACCGCGACCGTGTAATCTGTTTTTGTTACAGGCTCGTACAAATTACAGATTCCTAGTATATCCAATGTATTTATCTGTGATCTGAATTGTTTATCATTGCAGTATATCTATATATGATATTATTTAGGCGTTGCTTATGTTTTACAGACGCGCTAGCCCAGCCCCCGCTCTGTCGTTAGTTAAGTAACCTAACGGGTAATGACGGGGCCCCGTGGCGAATGCGAATGGCATAAGCGTACGTCATATTTTGGTTGTTTTCTGCAATGGTAGGATTAAATGATGGGACGCATTAAAAGAACTAATGCAAGAATATCACGCATTAAAAGAACTAATGCAAGATAATAAACCAAGTTAAAGTCGTTGGAACACTTTCGAAAAACCACTCGGTTCTTTTCAAAACAACTTTTAAATGCGGAGCTTGAGCCACTCCTTTTAAAAGCTATCTCGTTCCATCAACCAAATCAAGTTCACTACGTTCACGGTTTTGCCAAAACCATTCGTAGCCCTCCGTCGTTTCGTATGAATATTCAATAGTATTCAAGCTGTGTTTGTTGACCTTCGTCAAGGCATAGTGATTGGTAGCTATTGGGTATTCATATGTAGCATAGATAGATGCGTTGGTTTGTGACATTCGCATTACCTTGTTGACCTTCGTCAACGGTACATACGGGTGGATTCAAATTAACCTGGATAATGACGGGCAGAACTTGACATGTGACTTATGATTTGTTCACCTTCGTCAAGGTCATAAGAGCATGGGGCAAAAATCCACATCGGGAGTTTCATAAGTACTGAAACTTGCTAGATTTGCATACCATTTGGAGTGTGATGATTCTGGTAGGATTCCTTCAGTTTCGTCACGCGATGATATTTGGATCCCGATCCTACTGTGAGTATATGCTACTCCTCGGGAAATTTCTCACTTAACGATCAATGCTATAAACCTAGTAGGTGCCTAGAAAGGTGTTAGCGGGGCTACGCCCCCAGGGAAAAGAGGTTCTCTAATTAAGGAACTTCGCGAAAGCGTTGGAAAACCTCCCTCGAAGTACCGACACCGGCCTGGCTGAATGGTTAAGCAAGTATTGTACGGTGGGATTGATCCTGACTAATTCTTCCTTTATGGTTTGAGGAGGGATTCGAGAAACAGTGGGAGCCATCCTGTTTAGACAAACTAAAAACCACTCTAAACTTGCAAGAGCATCATGCTGAGTGTTTCTTCTTCTCTCTCCTAATTGCAGCGACCAATCAACATGACTGGACTTAAGTTACTCCTAGATAAAAACAAACTGACAGGGCCAAACTACAAAGATTGGCTCAGGAATGTCAAGATAGCAATCACTTATGACAAGCTGGGGTATCTTCTTACCACCAAAGCTCCCCTTGTCCCTGGTCCAACTTCCAGCGTCGCGGATAAGGAAATCCGCAAGACTTGGGAGATTGATAGCGCGAAGGCCAAATGCCTCCTGCTTGCCTCGATGGACAACGAACATCAGAGGAGGTATGAGAATATGGACATGGAATCCATATTGCTTCATACAAAAGAACTGTATGGAGAGCAATCTCGTATCGCAAGATACGAAGCGTCGAAAAAGTTATTTTCGACAAGAATGGCCGTCGGATCATCAGTAGCCGAGCACGTGCTAAAGATGATCGGCTTCATTGAGGAGCTCGCTGACCTAGGGATCACATTGGAGAGTGAGCTATATACGGATATAGTTCTCCAGTCCCTTCCTTCCACTTACGCCCAGTTTATACTGAACTTCAACTTACAAGAAAAAGAGGTTGAACTTTCAGAGCTCCTCAACATGCTGAGGAGCGCAGAGGGCACCCTACAGAAAGGTAGGGATACATCCACTTTGTTTGTAGGAGGATCATCTTCTTCTAGGTCCAAGGCGAAAGCCAAGGGAAAGAAGAAGAAGGCCCCCGCCAAACCAAGGGGCGGTGTTAGTAAAGTGGATACGAAGGGAAAAGCAAAAGCAACAAAGATAGCGGGGAAGCTTGTGGATAAGGAAGAATGCTTCTATTGTCATAAGAAAGGACACTGGAAGAATGATTGCAGGGCCTGGAAGGCCAGAACACAGGAATTGAAGCAGGATGCAGCTTCAGCTTCAGGTGTGTATGTTATTGAAAATTGTCTTTCAATAAACTCTACTTCCTGGGTATTGGATACCGGATCAGGATCTCATATCTGTAATTCTTTGCAGGCGTTGAGAAACCGTAGGTTTTTGAAGGCAGGTGACATGACCCTCAAAGTTGCAAACGGAGCTAGCATGGATGCTAAAGCCGTGGGGGACTATCACCTGGGAATGTCAGATGGACATGTTTTGGTTTTGCGTAATTGCTTTTTTGTACCCAACGCAACTTGTAATATCATTTCTGTATCTTTAGTTTCTAAAGAAGGTTATGAATTTGCGTTTGTAAGTAATGTTGTAAACATTCACCTTAATCAAGTTTTGATTGGGTCAGGTACATTGAGTAATGGTATATACGTGTTAAACCAACCACAGATTTTCAACGTCCAGAATACACACAAAAGAAAGTCTCCGGAAATGAATCAGACTTTCTTGTGGCATTGTAGATTGGGTCACATCAATGATAGAAGGTTGACTAAGTTACATACAGAAGGATATTTGAATGCGTTCGAATATCAATCGTATGCCACTTGTCAATCTTGTCTCAAAGGAAAGATGACAAAGACTCCGTTTACTGGACAAGGAGTAAGAGCAAGCGAGCTCTTGGGACTCGTACACAGTGACGTGTGCGGTCTAATGTCTACATATGCCCGAAGCGGACATTCTTACTTCATTACTTTTACGGATGACTTCTCAAGGTACGGTTATGTCTTCTTGATGAAACATAAGTCCGAGGCCTTTGGAAAATTCCAGGAGTATAAGAATGAAGAAGAGAAACAGACCGGCAAAAGTATTAAGATTCTAAGATCGGATCGAGGTGGAGAATACTTAAGTGCCGAATTCCTGAATTACTTAAAAGAGAATGGTATTCTCTCTCAGCTTACTCCTCCATACACTCCGCAACATAATGGTGTATCGGAGAGACGGAACCGAACCCTATTGGATATGGTTCGGTCCATGATGAGTAACGCTGAGTTACCGCGATCATTCTGGGGATATGCACTAGAAGCAGCTGCGTATCTCTTGAACAAGGCCCCCACCAAGACTGTGCCTACCACCCCATATGAGATGTGGACTGGGAAGAAACCCTGTCTAAAGTATCTTAAGGTATGGGGATGTCCAGCTTTTGTAAAGAAGCAGCATGCGGACAAGCTTGAGGCACGTTCAGTACAGTGTAAGTTTGTGGGATACCCAAGGAACTCCAGGGGGTATCTTTTCTATTCCGCTGAGGAGCAAAAGGTCTTTGTTTCTCAGCATGCCCGCTTCTTGGAAACTGAGTTTTTAGAAACCCAGATAAGTGGGAACACAATAGAACTGGAAGAAGTTCCAGAACCACAGACTGTTACTGAAAGCTTAGTGGAACCAGAGGGTTCAACAGAACAGGACATTCCTGCGCCACTCCGCAGGAGTAGTAGGCAGTCTCATCCGCCCGAGAGATACTACGGTTTTCTCATAGACGGGGATAGAGAGGATTGCATCATAGATTATGATGAGCCTACTAGCTTCCAGCAGGCCGTTCAGAGCGTTGACTCAGTGAAATGGCTGGATGCAATGCGGACCGAAATGGAGTCTATGTACACCAACAAGGTATGGACGTTGGACATTGCTCCAGACGGGGTAAAACCCGTAGGATACAAGTGGATCTTCAAAAGGAAGATTGGTGTAGATGGACAGGTTGAGACCTATAAAGCTAGGCTGGTAGCAAAGGGTTTTCGTCAAAGACCTGGCTTGGACTACGACGAAACCTTTTCTCCAGTAGCCATGCTGAAATCCATTCGGATCCTTCTTGCCATTGCTGCCTTCCACGATTATGAGATCTGGCAAATGGACGTAAAGACAGCTTTTCTAAATGGAAATTTAGAGGAGTGTGTCTATATGGACCAACCAGAGGGTTTCATTCAGAGTGGGAGCAGCGGAAAGGTGTGCAAGTTGCTTAAGTCCATCTATGGGCTAAAGCAGGCATCGCGGAGTTGGAACATCTGCTTTGATGAGACGGTCAAAGAATTTGGCTTTATCAAAAATCCAGATGAACCATGCATCTATAGTAGATTTGTAGCGAGAACTGTAGTGTTCCTCGTTTTATACGTGGATGACATTCTCTTAATAGGAAATGACATTCCTATGCTACAATCTGTCAAGGGGTTCTTGTCACACAGGTTCTCCATGAAAGACCTGGGTGATGCCTCCTACATTCTGGGTATCCGGATCTACCGTGACAGATCCAAGAGGATATTAGGACTTTCTCAGTCCAGGTACATCGACACCGTGCTGAAAAGATTCAGTATGGAAGATTCCAAGCGCGGTAACCTGCCGGCTTGTCACGGGATCACCCTCTCTAAAGAGATGTCTCCCAAGAATGATTTGGAGAGGGATCGCATGTCTATTATACCCTACGCTTCTGCGGTAGGCTCTATAATGTATGCGATGTTGTGTACCAGACCGGATGTAGCTTATGCACTGAGTGTGGTAAGCCGGTATCAGTCAAACCCTGGGGAGAAACACTGGATAGCGGTAAAGAACATATTCAAGTACCTGAGAAGGACTAAGGAGATGTTCTTGGTGTATGGCGGAAAAGACCTCCAGATCGAGGCCTTTGCTGACTCCAGCTTCCAGAGTGACAAGGATGATTCCAAGTCCATGTCGGGTTTTGTCTTTACCCTCAATGGAGGGGCGGTGTGGTGGAAGAGTTCCAAACAGGAAACCGTTGCAGACTCGACGATGGAAGCGGAATACATCGCTGCATCTGATGCCGCAAAAGAAGCTGTCTGGATGAGGAAGTTCTTGAAAGAACTTCAGATGGTTCCGTCCATTGTTGATCCAATACCTCTGTATTACGACAACAACGGGGCTATAGCTTTAGCGAAGGAACCCAGGTCCCATCAGAGATCCAGGCACATCTTGAGGCGGTATCACCTGATCAGGGAGATCGTGGATCGCCAGGAGATCGAGGTTCGGAGAGTCGCTTCAGAAGACAACACTGCAGATCCATTCACCAAGGCCTTGCCCCAGACTCAGTTCGAGCGGCTGATCGAGATGATAGGTCTTCGATACGCCAGTACATGGCCTTAGTGCAAGTGGGAAATTGTTAGTGTATATGCCCTAGAGGCCATTACTGTATCATACTAGTTTGTATATTACTTAATGGATGCTTGGGATATTCACCTTGTATATACAATCTTGCTCAAAATAGTAGTATGCTACTTGGTTTGTTTCTACTTCAATATGTACATGTGTTTATTTTTGTATATCGCCTATACACATTAGTAGAGCCCTTAGGATCTTTGCTTGATTACCAGCGATGTGATGGCCGTCACACTAGTGGGGCTGGGTAATCTATAAGCACATCCTTATGCAGGTCCCTGGTCGCAGGACTATCGAGACAGGGCATCGATACTCCGGAGTAGACCAGCGCATGCGCTTCTCATCCCAGTGTGGGAGACGGTCTGTCCCACAGCCGTCAGTACGTCGTACTTGAGATAGTATGCGGGTGCTCGTTAGGTTACGGGTACACTGGACAGGACTCGTCGGGAACTGACTAGTTGGTATTATACCTATCGTCAGTTATCAGTTCCCAGGTGACATGAGTACAGCTTAGTCCGCTGACTTGACACTGTCACTCCGCCTCGAGTGTGTTCCCACTGTACTTTGATCACTACCCTACCACGGCTCAAAGGAGTCGTGCAAACAGGTAATGGTTGGGTGTAGTCCCGAAGCACTTGGAGGCAGTGACGGTTAGACAGGATTCGTCTCTCTCGGTATTGGGGGTTGACATCGCGCTGTGTCTAGGAGAGCCATTACACGAGTAGTCCCTGGCCAGGGCAAACGAGATATACTGGTAGGTTTCCAGTGTTATCTCAGGGTGTTTTGGGCTTCGCTCCGGCACGACTTGTACCGCTATTGGGGGACTGACGTTTACCGCCCCCTAGGCCCGCCATGCGATGTATCATACGAACAGACCGGACTGTACGGAGAATGTCACACTCAGGCTCAGTAGGAGTTCAGATGGGTTTCGCCTCGTCGGTCTTCTTGTCGGCATTACCTGGGGACCGTTACGCACAGCTAGTGCCGCTTGCGGTCTGTGGTTAAACCCACTGCCAGCGTAGTGTCGAGTCTTTAGAGTCCCACACAGAAAGCTTTTCGCCTTTAGGCAAAAGAGTAGAGGTTGCATGGTATTGCGACAGGTCGCATGGTTTTGCGACAGGGTTCGGTCACATCCGTGCACTTGTGCACGTACAGTGTCCGGACAGTTTACACTAGCGGGCTTTGGTTTAAGCCAGATCCTAGTGTACCTTATGGGATTGGATTTATCCAGTTTGCATTCGTGTTCCTCGGAACGCGGATGCGGGTGTGTATGCACAGTTGACAGGGAGGCAGAGGCAGCGGATTCTCATTAGGGTTGTTGACAGTTGACCGTTGACTATTTGACTTTATGCTCAACCCTAATGAGAATATGATATGTGATTAACTATTATATTAATTAAGTATTATGGTGATATGGTTGTTGACTTGTTGACTTTTGTTGACTTGTTGACTTTGTTGACTTGTTGACTTTTGTTGACTTGTTGACCGGTTGACTAGGCTTGACTAGTTGACCATCATGATAACCATATCCATCATTTCATGGCAAAGACTTTTGTTTACTTGCTCATTTGTGTAAAATGAGTGCATGAAATGATTGTAAGTCCACGTTGCGACCCCCGGTTCTTACGGGGAGGCGGAAACGGTATAAAATCAAAATTTTAACGCAAGAGGCAACATGGACTAAGCTAGGTCGGGATCTTTACCTAAACTAAAACTAGCATACTAAGCTAAAGATATTTAGCTACTCGGATGAAGATGGTTATACCTAAACTTGAACTCCTTCTCTTCAAGCTCCGATGGTGGTTCGATGGCTCCTTCTCGTTGTCTCCGTACGCCGAAGATAGATCCACTTGAAAGCTCCAACCTTTAGCTCCTTCTTCGTTCTTTGAAGAAACTAGTTCACTTGGTTTGCTAAACCTAGTGAACTAGAATGAGTAGAGATGATTTAGAATGGGATTTTATCTATGGTTCTTGATTCTCAACTCATGAGACAAGAGAACCATAGATCAAGAGAGGGAGCAAGAGGTTGAGGGTGAGAGCAAGAGGAGAGCTCAAGAACAAGAGAGAGAATGAGCAAGTATTTTGTCTCTCACCCTCTCATAATCCAAAGCAATGATAACTCATCATATTAACAAAAGTCTTATGTGATGGTTAGAAGCAACCACAACCATATCATTTCATGCACTCATTTTACACAAATGAGCAAGTAAACAAAAGTCTTTGCCATGAAATGATGGTTATGGTTATCATGATGGTCAACTAGTCAAGCCTAGTCAACCGGTCAACAAGTCAACAAAAGTCAACAAGTCAACAAAGTCAACAAGTCAACAAAAGTCAACAAGTCAACAACTATATCACCATAATACTTAATTAATATAATAGTTAATCACATATCATATTCTCATTAGGGTTGAGCATAAAGTCAAATAGTCAACGGTCAACAGTCAACAACCCTAATGAGAATCCGCCGCCTCTGCCTCCCTGTCAACTGTGCATACACACCTGCATCCGCGTTCCGAGGAACACGAATGCAAACTGGATAAATCCAATCCCATAAGGTACACTAGGATCTGGCTTAAACCAAAGCCCGCTAGTGTAAACTGTCCGGACACTGTACGTGCACAAGTGCACGGATGTGACCGAACCCTGTCGCAAAACCATGCGACCTGTCGCAATACCATGCGACCTCTACTCTTTTGCCTAAAGGAGAAAAGCTTTCTGTGTGGGACTCTAAAGACTCGACACTACGCTGGCAGTGGGTTTAACCACAGACCGCAAGCGGCACTAGCTGTGCGTAACGGTCCCCAGGTAATGCCGACAAGAAGACCGACGAGGCGAAACCCATCTGAACTCCTACTGAGCCTGAGTGTGACATTCTCCGTACAGTCCGGTCTGTTCGTCTGATACATCGCATGGCGGGCCTAGGGGGCGGTAAACGTCAGTCCCCCAATAGCGGTACAAGTCGTGCCGGAGTGAAGCCCAATACACCCTGAGATAACACTGGAAACCTACCAGTATATCTCGTTTGCCCTGGCCAGGGACTACTCGTGTAATGGCTCTCCTAGACACAGCGCGATGTCAACCCCCAATACCGGGAGAGACGAATCCTGTCTAACCGTCACTGCCTCCAAGTGCTTCGGGACTGCACCCAACCACCACCTGTTTGCACGACTCCTTTGAGCCGTGGTAGGGTAGTGATCAAAGTACAGTGGGAACACACCCGAGGCGAAGTGACAGTGTCAAGTCAGCGGACTAAGCTGTACTCATGTCACCTGGGAACTGATAACTGACGATAGGTATAATACCAACTAGTCAGTTCCCGACGAGTCCTGTCCAGTGTACCCGTAACCTAACGAGCACCCGCATACTATCTCAAGTACGACGTACTGACGGCTGTGGGACAGACCGTCTCCCACACTGGGATGAGAAGCGCATGCGCTGGTCTACTCCGGAGTATCGATGCCCTGTCTCGATAGTCCTGCGACCAGGGACCTGAATAAGGATGTGCTTATAGATTACCCAGCCCCCACTAGTGTGACTGCCATCACAACGCTGGTAATCAAGCAAAGATCCTAAGGGCTCCACTAATGCGTATAAGTGATATACTGAAATAAACACAAGTACACATTGAAGTAGAAACAAACCAAGTAGCATACTACTATTTTGAGCAAGATTGTATATACAAGGTGAATATCCCAAGCATCCATTAAGTAATATACAAACTAGTATGATACAGTAATGGCCTCTAGGGCATATACACTAACAATCTCCCACTTGCACTAAGGCCATGTACTGGCGTATCGAAGACCTATCATCTCGATCAGCCGCTCGAACTGAGTCTGGGGCAAGGCCTTGGTGAATGGATCTGCAGTGTTGTCTTCTGAAGCGACTCTCCGAACCTCGATCTCCTGGCGATCCACGATCTCCCTGATCAGGTGATACCGCCTCAAGATGTGCCTGGATCTCTGATGGGACCTGGGTTCCTTCGCTAAAGCTATAGCCCCGTTGTTGTCGCAATACAGAGGTATTGGATCAACAATGGACGGAACCACATGAAGTTCTTTCAAGAACTTCCTCATCCAGACAGCTTCTTTTGCGGCATCAGATGCAGCGATGTATCCCGCTTCCATCGTCGAGTCTGCAACGGTTTCCTGTTTGGAGCTCTTCCAACACACCGCCCCTCCATTGAGGGTAAAGACAAAACCCGACATGGACTTGGAATCATCCTTGTCACTCTGGAAGCTGGAGTCAGCAAAGGCCTCGATCTGGAGGTCTTTTCCGCCATACACCAAGAACATCTCCTTAGTCCTTCTCAGGTACTTGAGAATGTTCTTTACCGCTATCCAGTGTTTCTCCCCAGGGTTTGACTGATACCGGCTTACCACACTCTGTGCATAAGCTACATCCGGTCTGGTACACAACATCGCATACATTATAGAGCCTACCGCAGAAGCGTAGGGTATAATAGACATGCGATCCCTCTCCAAATCAGTCTTGGGAGACATCTCTTTAGAGAGGGTGATCCCGTGACAAGCCGGTAGATTACCGCGCTTGGAATCTTTCATACTGAACCTCTTCAGTATGGTGTTGATGTACCTGGACTGTGAAAGTCCTAATATCCTCTTGGATCTGTCACGGTAGATCCGGATACCCAGAATGTATGAGGCATCACCCAGGTCTTTCATGGAGAACCTGTGTGACAAGAACCCCTTGACAGATTGTAGCATAGGAATGTCATTTCCTATTAAGAGAATGTCATCCACGTATAAAACGAGGAATACTACAGTTCTCGCTACAAATCTACTATAGATGCATGGTTCATCTGGATTTTTAATAAAGCCAAATTCTTTGACCGTCTCATCAAAACAGATGTTCCAACTCCGCGATGCCTGCTTTAGTCCATAGATGGACTTAAGCAACTTGCACACCTTTCCGCTGCTCCCACTCTGAATGAAACCCTCTGGCTGGTCCATATAGACACACTCCTCTAAATTTCCATTTAGAAAAGCTGTCTTTACGTCCATTTGCCAGATCTCATAATCGTGGAAGGCAGCAATGGCAAGAAGGATCCGAATGGATTTCAGCATGGCTACTGGAGAAAAGGTTTCGTCGTAGTCCAAGCCATGTCGTTGACGAAAACCCTTTGCTACCAGCCTAGCTTTATAGGTCTCAACCTGTCCATCTACACCAATCTTCCTTTTGAAGATCCACTTGCATCCTACGGGTTTTACCCCGTCTGGAGCAATGTCCAACGTCCATACCTTGTTGGTGTACATGGACTCCATTTCGGTCCGCATTGCATCCAGCCATTTCACTGAGTCAACGCTCTGAACGGCCTGCTGGAAGCTAGTTGGCTCATCATAATCTATGATGCAATCCTCTCTATCCCCGTCTACGAGAAAACCGTAGTATCTCTCGGGCGGATGAGACTGCCTACTACTCCTGCGGAGCGGCGTAGGAATGTCCTGTTCTGTTGAACCCTCTGGTTCCACTAAACTTTCAGTAATAGTCCGTGGTTCTGGAATTTCTTCCAGTTCTACTGTGCTCCCACTTATCTGGGTTTCCAAAAACTCAGTTTCCAAGAAGTAGGCATGACGAGAAACAAGGACTTTTTGTTCCTCTTCACAGTAGAAGAAATATCCTTTGGAATTCTTTGGATATCCCACAAACTTGCACTGTACTGAGCGTGCCTCGAGCTTGTCCGCATGCTGCTTTTTGACAAAAGCTGGACATCCCCATGTCTTAATATGCTTAAGATAGGGTCTCTTCCCACACCACATCTCATATGGTGTAGTAGGCACGGTCTTAGTAGGAACTCGGTTCAAAAGGTATGCGGCTGATTCTAGCGCATACCCCCAGAATGATCGCGGCAACTCAGCGTTACTCATCATGGACCGCACCATATCCAATAGGGTGCGGTTCCGTCTCTCCGATACACCGTTATGTTGCGGGGTGTATGGAGGAGTAAGCTGAGAGAGAATTCCGTTCTCTTTTAAATAGTCCAGGAACTCGGCACTTAAGTATTCTCCACCTCGATCCGATCTTAGAATCTTAATACTTTTGCCGGTCTGTTTCTCTACTTCATTCTTATACTCCTGGAATTTTCCAAAGGCCTCGGACTTATGTTTCATTAAGAAGACATAACCGTACCTTGAGAAGTCATCCGTAAAAGTAATGAAGTAAGAATGTCCGCTTCGGGCATGTGTAGACATTGGACCGCACACGTCACTGTGTACGAGTCCCAAGAGCTCGCTCGCTCTTACTCCATGTCCAGTAAATGGAGTCTTTGTCATCTTTCCCTTGAGACAGGATTGACAAGTGGCATACGACTGATATTCGAACGCATTCAAATACCCTTCTGTATGTAACTTCGTCAACCTTCTCTCATTGATGTGACCCAATCTACAATGCCATAAGAAAGTCTGATTTATTTCTGGAGACTTTCTTTTGTGTGTATTCTGGACATTAAAAATCTGTGGTTGGTTTAACACGTATATACCATTACTCAGAGTACCTGACCCAATCAATACTTGATTAAGGTGAATGTTTACAACATTACTTACAAACGCAAATTCATAACCTTCTTTAGAAACTAAAGATACAGAAATGATATTACAAGTTGCGTTGGGTACAAAAAAGCAATTACGCAAAACCAAAACATGTCCATCTGACATTCCCAGGTGATAGTCCCCCACGGCTTTAGCATCCATGCTAGCTCCGTTTGCAACTCTGAGGGTCATGTCACCTGCTTTCAAAACACTACGGTTTCTCAACGCCTGCAAAGAATTACAGATATGAGATCCTGATCCGGTATCCAATACCCAGGAAGTAGAGTTTATTGAAAGACAGTTTTCAATAACATACACACCTGAAGCTGAAGCTGCAACCTGCTTCAATTCCTGTGTTCTGGCCTTCCAGGCCCTGCAATCATTCTTCCAGTGTCCTTTCTTATGACAATAGAAGCATTCTTCCTTATCCACAAGCTTTCCCGCTAACTTTGTTGCTTTGCCTTTTCCCTTCGTATCCACTTTACCAACACCGCCCCTTGGTTTGGCGGGGGCCTTCTTCTTCTTTCCCTTGGCTTTCGCCTTGGACCTAGAAGAAGATGATCCTCCTACAAACAAAGTGGATGTTTCCCTACCTTTCTGTAGGGTGCCCTCTGCGCTCCTCAGCATGTTGAGGAGCTCAGATAGTTCAACCTCTTTTTCTTGTAGGTTGAAGTTCAGTATAAACTGGGCGTAAGTGGAAGGAAGGGACTGGAGAACTATATCCGTATATAGCTCACTCTCCAATGTGATCCCTAGGTCAGCGAGCTCCTCAATGTAGCCGATCATCTTTAGCACATGCTCGGCTACTGATGATCCGACGGCCATTCTTGTCGAAAATAACTTTTTCGACGCTTCGTATCTTGCGATACGTGATTGCTCTCCATACAGTTCTTTTGTATGGAGCAATATGGACTCCATGTCCATATTCTCATGCCTCCTCTGATGTTCGTTGTCCATCGAGGCAAGCAGAAGGCACTTGGCCTTCGCGCTATCAATCTCCCAAGTCTTGCGGATTTCCTTATCCGCGACACTGGAAGTTGGACCAGGGACAGGGGGAGCTTTGGTGGTAAGAAGATACCCCAGCTTGTCATAAGTGATTGCTATCGTGACATTCCTGAGCCAATCTTTATAGTTTGGCCCTGTCAGTTTGTTTTTATCTAGGAGTAACTTAAGTCCAGTCATGTTGATTGGTCGCTGCAATTAGGAGAGAGAAGAAGAAACACTCAGCATGATGCTCTTGCAAGTTTAGAGTGGTTTTTAGTTTGTCTAAACAGGATGGCTCCCACTGTTTCTCGAATCCCTCCTCAAACCATAAAGGAAGAATTAGTCAGGATCAATCCCACCGTACAATACTTGCTTAACCGTTCAGCCAGGCCGGTGTCGGTACTTCGAGGGAGGTTTTCCAACGCTTTCGCGAAGTTCCTTAATTAAAGAACCTCTTTTCCCTGGGGGCGTAGCCCCGCTAACACCTTTCTAGGCACCTACTAGGTTTATAGCATTGATCGATTAGTGAGAAATTTCCCGAGGAGTAGCATATACTCACAGTAGGATCGGGATCCAAATATCATCGCGTGACGAAACTGAAGGAATCCTACCAGAATCATCACACTTCAAATGGTATGCAAATCTAGCAAGTTTCAGTGCTTATGAAACTCCCGATGTGGATTTTTTTGCCCCATGCTCTTATGACCTTGACTTTGGCCAACAAATCATAAGTCACATGTCAAGTTCTACCCGTCGTTGTCCAGGTTAATTTGAATCCACCCGCACATATCCTTGACTTTGGCCAACAAGGCAGTACGACTGTTCCAAACCAACGCATCTATCTATGCTGCACATGAATACCCAATAGCTACCAATCACTGTGCCTTGACTTTGGCCAACAAACACAGCTTGAATACTATTGACTATTCATGTGAAACGACGGAGGGCTACGGATGGTTTTGGCAAAACCGTGAACGTAGTGAACTTGATTTGGTCGATGGAACGAGATAGCTTTTAAAAGGAGTGGCTCAAGCTTCGTATTTAAAAGTTGTTTTGAAAAGAACCGAGTGGGTTTTCGAAAGTGTTCCAACGACTTTAACTTGGTTTATTATCTTGCATTAGTTCTTTTAATGCGTGATATTCTTGCATTAGTTCTTTTAATGCGTCCCATCATTTAAACCTACCATTGCAGAAAACAACCAAAATATGACGTACGCTTATGCCATTCGCATTCGCCACTGGGCCCCGTCATTACCCGTTAGGTTACTTAACTAACGACAGAGCGGGGGCTGGGCTAGCGCGTCTGAAAAACATAAGCAACGCCTAAATAATATCATATATAGATATACTGCAATGATAAACATTTCAGATCACAGATAAATACATTGGATATACTAGCAATCTGTAATTTGTACGAGCCTGTAACAAAAACAGATAACACGGTCGCGGTGAATAGCCAATACCCCACCCAAGACCCCTACGGGTGCGGCAAACTACCCGCCAAGTACCCGAAGCGTAGCAACCTCCCTCATCTCCATGAGTAGGCCACTCGACACTTCGGCATACCCGGTAGTTTGTGCACCCCTCCATGGGTCTATCCTAGGAGCAAAAACAGTAAAAAGAAATTATACAATGACGGCTACAACCCCGACCCGGTTGTGCGGCCATACAAATAATTATCACATCAATTTACAAATTTACATGAATTGCAAGAAAAGAAAACTCTCGTCTCACAACCCCCGGCTATTCACCCGCGATAATCCAACATATTTATATACACATTCCAGCACATTACAGATCATGTATAACCCCGACCAATCGTCTTATAGCGATTAGCCGACGTTCAATACATGCAAACATCACAGATATAACCATCATAGTCAAAGTGCAGTGAAGTTCGGAAAAATACGGAATTATAGGACCCCAAAAGGAAATTTCTTTTCTGGAAAATCTGGGCACATATAATATATTTCAAAAATCCCAAAACCAACACAGACACACACTGCACGAAAAACGATGCACAGAAGACGACAAAGAGCGGCGCTTCCGCGGCGGATCCCTAGCTCGCGCGGCGGAAGGGCGGCGGTTTGGACGAATTACTGTATCGTTTTTCTTGGGTGTTCACACAAAACCCTGAGCCGAATTTTCAAGTGTAAAGTTTTTCATTTTGAGCCAAAAAAATATCAACAGAAACTCAGTTTTTGTAAAAGTTTGGTTTTTGGATTTTTCCGGTTCCGAACTTCGTTACACTTCACTACCAAGCTAGTTTAAGTTTAGTTAGGCTCTGATACCACTGTAAGTCCACGTTGCGACCCCCGGTTCTTACGGGGAGGCGGAAACGGTATAAAATCAAAATTTTAACGCAAGAGGCAACATGGACTAAGCTAGGTCGGGATCTTTACCTAAACTAAAACTAGCATACTAAGCTAAAGATATTTAGCTACTCGGATGAAGATGGTTATACCTAAACTTGAACTCCTTCTCTTCAAGCTCCGATGGTGGTTCGATGGCTCCTTCTCGTTGTCTCCGTACGCCGAAGATAGATCCACTTGAAAGCTCCAACCTTTAGCTCCTTCTTCGTTCTTTGAAGAAACTAGTTCACTTGGTTTGCTAAACCTAGTGAACTAGAATGAGTAGAGATGATTTAGAATGGGATTTTATCTATGGTTCTTGATTCTCAACTCATGAGACAAGAGAACCATAGATCAAGAGAGGGAGCAAGAGGTTGAGGGTGAGAGCAAGAGGAGAGCTCAAGAACAAGAGAGAGAATGAGCAAGTATTTTGTCTCTCACCCTCTCATAATCCAAAGCAATGATAACTCATCATATTAACAAAAGTCTTATGTGATGGTTAGAAGCAACCACAACCATATCATTTCATGCACTCATTTTACACAAATGAGCAAGTAAACAAAAGTCTTTGCCATGAAATGATGGTTATGGTTATCATGATGGTCAACTAGTCAAGCCTAGTCAACCGGTCAACAAGTCAACAAAAGTCAACAAGTCAACAAAGTCAACAAGTCAACAAAAGTCAACAAGTCAACAACCATATCACCATAATACTTAATTAATATAATAGTTAATCACATATCATATTCTCATTAGGGTTGAGCATAAAGTCAAATAGTCAACGGTCAACAGTCAACAACCCTAATGAGAATCCGCCGCCTCTGCCTCCCTGTCAACTGTGCATACACACCTGCATCCGCGTTCCGAGGAACACGAATGCAAACTGGATAAATCCAATCCCATAAGGTACACTAGGATCTGGCTTAAACCAAAGCCCGCTAGTGTAAACTGTCCGGACACTGTACGTGCACAAGTGCACGGATGTGACCGAACCCTGTCGCAAAACCATGCGACCTGTCGCAATACCATGCGACCTCTACTCTTTTGCCTAAAGGCGAAAAGCTTTCTGTGTGGGACTCTAAAGACTCGACACTACGCTGGCAGTGGGTTTAACCACAGACCGCAAGCGGCACTAGCTGTGCGTAACGGTCCCCAGGTAATGCCGACAAGAAGACCGACGAGGCGAAACCCATCTGAACTCCTACTGAGCCTGAGTGTGACATTCTCCGTACAGTCCGGTCTGTTCGTCTGATACATCGCATGGCGGGCCTAGGGGGCGGTAAACGTCAGTCCCCCAATAGCGGTACAAGTCGTGCCGGAGTGAAGCCCAATACACCCTGAGATAACACTGGAAACCTACCAGTATATCTCGTTTGCCCTGGCCAGGGACTACTCGTGTAATGGCTCTCCTAGACACAGCGCGATGTCAACCCCCAATACCGGGAGAGACGAATCCTGTCTAACCGTCACTGCCTCCAAGTGCTTCGGGACTGCACCCAACCACCACCTGTTTGCACGACTCCTTTGAGCCGTGGTAGGGTAGTGATCAAAGTACAGTGGGAACACACCCGAGGCGAAGTGACAGTGTCAAGTCAGCGGACTAAGCTGTACTCATGTCACCTGGGAACTGATAACTGACGATAGGTATAATACCAACTAGTCAGTTCCCGACGAGTCCTGTCCAGTGTACCCGTAACCTAACGAGCACCCGCATACTATCTCAAGTACGACGTACTGACGGCTGTGGGACAGACCGTCTCCCACACTGGGATGAGAAGCGCATGCGCTGGTCTACTCCGGAGTATCGATGCCCTGTCTCGATAGTCCTGCGACCAGGGACCTGAATAAGGATGTGCTTATAGATTACCCAGCCCCCACTAGTGTGACTGCCATCACAACGCTGGTAATCAAGCAAAGATCCTAAGGGCTCCACTAATGCGTATAAGTGATATACTGAAATAAACACAAGTACACATTGAAGTAGAAACAAACCAAGTAGCATACTACTATTTTGAGCAAGATTGTATATACAAGGTGAATATCCCAAGCATCCATTAAGTAATATACAAACTAGTATGATACAGTAATGGCCTCTAGGGCATATACACTAACAATGATATGGTTATGGTTGCTTCTAACCATCACATAAGACTTTTGTTAATATGATGAGTTATCATTGCTTTGGATTATGAGAGGGTGAGAGACAAAATACTTGCTCATTCTTTCTTGCTCATTCTCTCTCTTGTTCTTGAGCTCTCCTCTTGCTCTCATCCTTAACCTCTTGCTCCCTCTCTTGATCTATGGTTCTCTTGTCTCATGAGTTGAGAATCAAGAACCATAGATAAAATCCCATTCTATTTCCTCTCTACTCATTCTAGTTCACTAGGTTTAGCAAACCAAGTGAACTATTTTCTTCAAAGAACGAAGAAGGAGCTAAAGGTTGGAGCTTTCAAGTGGATCTATCTTCGGCGTACGGAGACGACGAGAAGGAGCCATCGGACCACCATCGGAGCTTGAAGAGAAGGAGTTCAAGACAAGCTAGGTATAACCCCCATCCGAGTAGCTAACTCTCTTTAGCTAAGTTTGCTAGTTTTAGTTTAGTCAAAGATCCCGACTTTGCTTAGTCCATGTTGCCCCTTCCGCTAATAATTTGATTTTTATACCGTTTCCGCCTCCCCGTAAGAACCGGGGGTCGCAACGTGGACTTACAATGATGAGGGTTGATATTCTATCATTTGGAAGATAAATAGTGATATTGTTCTTGACTCGCCACAATTTTAGTAAAATGGATTTTTTCAGAAAATAGTAGTGGGAGTATGGTAGAACTGGAAGTGATTCCAGAACCGCAAACGATTATGGAAAATTTAATAGGACCTATATATTCAATCAGGTTTGACATTCCATTAGCCACTCCGCAGATATGGTGGGTAACCTCAGACTCCCGAGAGGTACTCCGGTAGCCTCAAGGACGGTGACAGGGAGGTTCTTATCTACCCAGACATGACACTACTGTTGTTCCAGGCTATGAGACCCGGTAGAAGGGTTGTCGTAGTCAGTAGGAGCATCGGAAGCATAGTGGGCAAGATGCTTATATCTATTTATAGACTTGAGCAGTTATAGCGGAGATAGATCATCTAATTTTGATGTGACTGTCATGGGTTTGACTTCATCAGAATAGGGGATGGATCTGTTAAGAAGGTAGTAGGGTGTGATGTCATGGTATCTGGATGACATACACAGAGTATGAAGTAAAATTCCTATACTACGATCGGTTGTACTGTGGTCGTCACACAGTTGTTTCTCCAGACAGGATATGGATATAATATCAGACATTATGGTTTCAAGATCTATGGTTTTAGATCTGGATTTGGGTAGTTTCCCAATGTGGGTACTTTGACAGTATTCTAATGGTTTTTAGAATAGATGACTCCTGGCATGGTGGTGTACCTGCAGGTGATGGAGTCACTCTCTCTAAAGGTGTCTTACAGACTAAAGGGGAGAGAGATGGGCATGATTGGCAGATCACTTGCTTAGGCAACTGAGTCAATCTTGAGATGTCAAGTACCACACCAGATGTTGTTTTTGCACTAGATGCAATAAGTTTGTATTAATCCAATCCTGGAGAAACATAAGGAAGCAGTTTTAGAACATAAGCACATGTTCTACGGATTTGATGACGGCAGCCTCCTTCGGGAGACGGTTATCATTCCAGGCTTCAAAGGTGACATCGATGACAGAGTGATTGTCAGAGTTACAGTTTTCTCTCTGACGAGGGACAGTATTATGGACAGGTGGTCCAAGAGGATACTGTGGGAGGCATGGTGTCGGATACTGATTAGATTCAGTGATCGATACAGTCTAAGAAGTTTGGATTTAGAGTTCATTTATGAACTAGGTCCCATCAAATATCCAGACATATTCTAAGACAGGTATTACTCGATTCGGGAGATGGCTTTCTCCGCGAACATGAGATTAAGAGAGATATAGAAAGAAACATCTAGGCGGATCCACTCACTGAGGCTATTTCTCGAACAAAATAGTTTTACAAACAGGCTTTGTGAGACTGATTAGTAGAGGAGTTGGATGTCCGTTTTCACACGGGCTGTGAGTAGTCGACATCGCAATAATTAGCCTTAAGTGCAAGTGGGAGATTGTTGGAGATAGTGCCCTCAGAGTCAATTATTGGATCGCAGGTACGTGATTGCAATGAATGCGGAGGACCTATACCGGTAGGACAGTCTTACTCGAGATGATAGTATGCTATCCGGTTTGCCTTTATCAATCGTGTACAGTTTTAGGTGACTGATCACTGTTACACTTTGATAGAGCCCTTAGGATCTTGCTTTACTACCAACAGTATGATGGCGATCATATACGTGAGAGTTGGGTGGTTTATATGCATATCCTTAATTTTAGTCCCTAATCGTGGGAGTTTCGAGACAGGGCATCGATACTCCGGAGTAGACTAGTGTATACAGTCGAGACCCCGACGAAGGGCGGTGGCCGGTCTCACAAGCCACTGGTGTCAGTTTGATCACCTAAGATGTATACAGGTGCTCATTGTGTTATAAGTACACCGGACTGGACTCGCCGGGAACCTGCTAGTTGGTATTATACATATCGTCAGATAGCAGTTCCCTGGTGACATGTGTAGAGGTTAGTTCATCGACCTGAGGCCGTCATTTGTCTCGTGTGAGTTCCTACTGTGCTTTGATTTCTACCCTACCACGGCTCAAAGGAGTCGTGCAAACAGGTAGTTTTGAGGTACAGTCCCGAGCCACATGGAGGCACGTGAGCGGATCGACAGGGGATTCGTCTCTCCCAGTATTGGGGGCGAGATCGTGCTGTGTCTAGGAGAGCCATTACACAAAGCCCACGGCCGTGGCAGGAGATTTACTGGTAGGTACTCCAGTTGTATCTCAAGGTGTTATTGGGCTACACTCCGACACGACTTATACTGCTATTGGGGGTCTGACGTTACTAGCCCCCTAGGCAGATATGCGATACTCATAGACGAACGGACCAGACTGTATATACATTGTCACTGTTAGGCTCAGTAGGGTTTCCGGATGAGTTCGCTCATCGGCCTCCCTTGAGGTCAGTCCATGGGCAGCCGTTACGCATAGCTAGTGCCGCTGACGGTTTGTGGTTAAACCCACTGCCAGGGTACTGACGAGTCATTAGAGTCCCCCACAGAAAGTTTCCCAAGTTCGGGTGAAACGTTGTAGAGGCCGTATGGTTTTATGGCAGGGTTCGGAAAATGCACGTGCATTTACGTACGTGTCATTTTTCGGGCAGATAATACTGGTGGGCTTTGGTTTAAGCCGGATCCGAGTATTATATTGAGTAGATATAATATCTTTGTCTCAGTTGCATTTGTATTCGGTCGTAATACAAATGCGGGTATATTTATACAGTTACGGGGTTATCCTGAAATTCGTTTCAGGATCACTTTTGGATGTTACCAGTTTCCAGTTTTCTATCAGCCGTCTTTTAACATTCGGTTAAAGACGGATTTATCTTTTCTTGGATGAGGGTGAGTCATGCTTCTAGAAGGTTCTAGAAGAGGTTACTAGATTAGAATGGTGTTGATGTTTCATTGGTTGCATTTATTGTGTTCACACTTTGTGTTCACACTAGATATTTTTCTCTTGTGGTCACTCTCCTCTCTCCTACACTCACCCCCCCACCTCCTTTAAGATGGCCGGCCCTTCCTCTCTCTCACACTCACTTGATGGTTGTAAAAAGATTATGATAGTTTTGGGGTGTATGGAAATTTCATTGCTCATTTCATTCCATCACCCGAATCAATTGGCAACTTCATTAACCGTTCGTCCATGTCTTTGGACGGAACGAGACAAAGTCTTCTACTCATTCTCTACATCAATCTTGGTCGTCTCTTTTAGAAAACTTGACGACCGAGTTGCCTCGAGTCAGAGGCGGGAGCCCGTTTAAAGAATCGTTGACGTGGTGCCACCTGGACGAGCAGATCGGAGATCGATGAGATCGGAGCAGCCGCAACGGAGCCTGGGATGATGGTTAAAGAATGAAGGACTCGGATCGTTCGGTATAACATTTCTACTCTCTTTACGGTTTGTTAGTTTAGCAATAATGGCAGATCCGGGTTATAGTATACGATAGCGCGAGTTAAAAGTTTTTTGTTCCGCATTTGGCATCTGTAGACGGCCGGAGAGCTACCGTAGACTTACACTCACTCAAAATGAGAATATCAAATCAATGGAAGCACAAATTGAACGAATAACAGCCGAAATAAGTGCTAGAGAAGAAGGGAATCTTCCATCTCAACCCTTACCTGATCCTGGACTTTCACATTGCACTAATGTGGATGCTTTTAGAACGTTGAGATCTGGAAGAGTGCTAGAAAATCATGTGGGTGAATAAATTGATAATGATGAATTGATCATTAACACCTCGGCTTCCACTTCCACTCACACTTCTACTTCTTACCCTATTTCGTCTAATGTACCTTCTTCTTCCGAGCCTATTCTCCGTTTTCCCATAGGCTTAAACCCTCCACCCACTTCATCCTTCCCACCCCCACAACCTTCTCCACAAATGTTGGATCCAACACTTATTAATAGAGCTCCATTTCCAAATAGGTTGAGGCCCATGAAACATGATGCCCAAATGGAGAAGATTGCGGACATGTTTAAGGAAGTTAACATCAACATCCCTCTCCTAGATGCTATTCAACAAGTTCCATCCTATGCAAAAATTCTTAAGAACTTGTGCACTAGGAAGAGGAAGACTCAAGTGCCTAAAAAAATCTTCATGTCAAGTACTGTAGACACGGCTTTTCCCCAACAATTACCATGGAAACGTAAGGACCCTGGCTGCCCTACTATTTCCATTTCTATTGGGGAGAAACACATCAACCGTGCTTTACTTTACCTTGGCGCTAGTGTTAACTTGCTTCCTTACTCGGTTTACGAGCAACTAGGTATCGGAGTGTTAAAGCCCTCGAACATAACTCTTCAGATAGCTGACCGATCAATCACCAAACCTAGGGGTGAACTGGAGGATGTGTTAATAAAAATCGGGGAATTTGTTTTCCCTGTGGATTTTATTGTACTTGATACATAGCCTGTAGCGAACCCACGGAATCAAATTCCGGTGATTTTAGGTCGCCCCTTTTTGGCCACTTCCAATGCTATCATCAACTATAGAAATGGTTCTATGACCCTATCCTTCGGGAATAGGTCAATTGAACTGAACATTTACAAGTTGGGAAGTGTACCCTCCGAACCTACTGCTCAGGTCTGTTCTGTCGACTTAATGGATGTCGACAGCAGCGAATTTGATGATCCTCATGATACCGATCTTGTCTCTTTTCATATGTTGTTGTTTAACCCAATTATGTATCATACACATACGGACTCTTCCACTCAGTTGTCCGAGTCAACAACTAACACTGATTATGAACTGCTTTTAGAGTCTGAAGATCACCCCGCGCCTTGTGATGATATTATTCTCCGGGGTATTGATGGAATATTCGCTGAAAAACTCGCATTTTTGAAAAGCACGGGTGTTGAGATGAATCATCTCCCCATCAATGAAATTGAACCTCCACCCCTTCTTCTGACTTGTAAAAAGAATGCGAGTAATCCATCACATTCACTGCATCGTCTCTCCAAAATGAGACGCACACACATTCTATTCCATCCCTTACCCTTTCCCCACTTTTTCTTCTACCAACCAGTGCACTGCATTGATAAAATTTTTGAATGGTTGGTGTTAACCTTCGGTCTTTGCAAAGCTCGGCATCGACCAATGATTTTTGACCCCCTCATGTGATTTTCAAAGATTAACATTGCATAACTCAAGTTTGGGGGGGGCATTTTTCTGGCTCTTGAAAAGAAAAATTTTTACAAAATTTTGAGCCAAAAATATGTTTGGTGGAGGATCTTCACTTAAATATTTTCCCCCATTAATAAATTCCCTCCCAATCTTACAGGTTTTTTGAGATTTAGCGGATGGCAACAGTGAGGACACTGTTGAAAACAAGTTTGGGGAAGCTTTGTGCTTATTTTCACATCATTTGCATCATACTTCGCATAAGCACAAAACATTTTTGAAAAATCGATAAAAATTTAAAATTTTTCAAAAAAATAAAAACATTTTTGTACATAAATAAGATAATAAAAGATTAGATAGTGAAAAATTGCATCAATGAGATTAGAAAAATTTAAGAAAACTAAGAAAATTAGATATTTTCTTATACGAACTAGTAATAAGTAGTTATGAGCCGTTGTCCCAAGGGTTAGTAAGATGATGGAAGTCACTAATCTGAGGATAAAAATAAGTCTGAAAAATAGTTTCTATTCTGGAAAGCCAAACATTTTGAACGTTGATACCCTGCTATTCGCACTTACACAAGTCTTGAAGCCCGGGATAGTAGAGGATACCATGAAATGCTCTTGTCTAAAAGCCGAAGTATGAACTAAATAAAAAAAATGAATAAAATATAAAGTGGTGAGAAAAATGGACATTGGTTTTGTTATCGCCAAGGGCAATAAAAAAATATATAGCGAGGGTGCCTCTTCACCTAGTGCCCTAAGGACAACTGGTCTGGGAGTCACTGCTATGCCTGCGGTGGTGTAAGACGAGGAAAATACACCAAATAAGCAAGCACATGAGTAATCGGTCGGTTAGTACCTCAAGAAGTATTAACGGTCGCATGAAAGTGTGTGAGCAATCCTAATAATTCATTAATTAAAAAGTACTGAGGCTGATATGCAAGAGTATGATAGCTTGAATTGAATTCTCCGGGTGTAGGGATGTCCTTCACACACACGCAGGGTTATATGATCGATATTTGGAAGAAAGATAGGAATGAAAAATAAGACGATGTTTTATTGAGGGAGGACGTGAGTTCTGACATCTTTTCATGACCATTAAGATAGGGCTCATGACAACCGAAAAGCTAGCTTAGTTGGAAACCCTAATTTTCAAGGCTTTTCTTTTACAATTCTTTTCTTTAAATTTAGTATTCATGATCTTCCTTTTATTATTGGATTTTGTGCGTGCAATCCGCTGAAAACCCTCAGGAGACAACACTCCTCCTACTAGGGACACCTAGAGGTTTAAAGGCTTGTTACACGTGCTTAGTGCAATCGTGTTGCCTACGAAAGTGTGCTATTTAGTTTTTCTCTTTCTTCATTTTCTCCTTCTCTTTTTAATAAAACAATTCGATCGAAACGACCGAAAATAAGTTTGGGGGAATTTGATCATTCGAAAATACTGCAATTTTAACACGGCAATTTCCCTGTCATTTGCACTCATCTAGAAGTGTTCGGTATTCATATTGCACATATTAGCAAAACAGTCCTGAAATACCAGATTGCATGTGTTATACTCTAAAACCGGCATTTCGAGGGAATTTGTGTGTTTATCATGGCATTGCATCATTCCTGTATTGCGCAACACTTGTTTCGAAGTCTGTGCAGGAAAATCCAGAAGAAACCGAGCCAAATTGTGAAAACAGTGCTGATAAAATACGCCAACTCAAAGGCTAAAGATCTAGAATTGATCAAAGACTAATTTCAAGATTCAACATATTATAAAAAGGCCCTAAAGTCACCCCAAAGCATCAGAAGAGAGACCAAGCCCTGAGGCTTCAATAGCGCCGTAGATCCGCGGCGGGAGCCTGCTTGCGCCGCGGATCCGCGGTGCTATGGTGGCTTCAAAGGCTCAGATTTCTTGCACGTGTCTCTAATAACGGCTAAAGCTTCCAGAATACTATAGAAACTCCACGCGGCGCGTCTAGAAGGCTCGACATAACAAACAACTTCTAGAAGGCTCTTTTAACAAACTTTTGGAGGGAAATTCAAATTTGAAATCCTAGATCTAGGGTTTTGATGGTCTATAAAAGAGAGCCTAGATCTAGGGTTCCTACTTCTTCATCCCCCAATTCCATCTACAAGTTGAGTGACACATCTTGTAGCCCCAAATTCTAAATCCAATTCCAAATTCAAGATCCCGAGTACCAAATCAAGCAAGAAGCCTTCAACCTTTTAGGAGCCGAGCCGATCTTCAATCGAGCAAGTGATCCAAGCCGATCCGCGACTCAAGGAGACGAGCGAAGCCAAATCGACGATCGAGTTCTTCCTCTTGTAGTTCTTGAGCGATTGTAACGGAATTGTTGATATAAATAAAAGGTGAAATTCTTTAATCTTGCTTTCTTTAAATTCTTGCATCATGATTCGATCTCAATTTGTGATTGTAGTTCTTGTTGTGATGTTTGAGTAAAACTACGCTCGTAAAGGAGTCGAGACGATCTATAGAATGATGATGTAACAAATCTTAAAACGATTCTTAAGTCCTACGAGTTTTGTAAACCCTAGCAAATTGAAGAATCGACAACCTAGTTTCGTCGCGATGCTTTCTTGATTGTGATCACTCGAAATTAGGGATCCACGATCGATTCTTGAATTTACTAGAGGCTAGAATGTGATGGATATCGATGAAGGAACAATGGATAAATGTTGAAACCCTAGTTTCATGAGAAATCCCTAATTCTCGTCGATAATCATCGATCTAGTATCAATTCATCGAAGGATAAGAATACGTAATCGCTATATTTCATCACATCTATAGATCCGATCGATTCCTACGAGCCTCATTTCGATTCTTGATATTTGGTTTGGTAATCATCACACATCTCAATTCTTGATTTTAATGTTTTTCTTAGATCTAGATTTTTTCTAATTCTTGAACTTCAATTACAAATCATGAATTATTTTCTTTTCTTTTCTCTAAATTTTCGACTCATCTAATTCGAAAGACGAACGATTACACTTTCCCTGTGAACGATCCGCACTTACTAACGCTCTACATTCGACACCGTTATTGATTGCGGTCAAATATTTTTGGTTGTGATTTCTATACATATTTCCAACTATACTACAACGACCATGGCCCCTGCCCATGAGCCATGGCATGCACCGAGAGCCAAGCAAGCACCTCCCTCCTACTATAGTTTAGGAGGGAAACCCCTAGAAATGACCCCGGGGGTCCAAAGTGTCTCTGT